>JADKLZ010000167.1:20321104-20335924 GCA_021533235.1 Biomphalaria straminea
ATAATTGTAGCCTTGCGGTATATATATATTAATGTTTGGCTTGTAATTTGTTAAGTTTACCTGGCCAGGGGAGTCAGGAAGTGACCCTTATAAACTGGGCGGATGTTTAGTTATTTTCTTTCTTTTTGGTTTCTCCTGGGCAGTTGAGTTCAGGAAAACCTTGCTAGACCGTCAGCTAGGATCGTTTGTAAGTGTGCTAAGTGTCTTATTTCTTTTTATTTTTATGTAATTAGTTTAAATTTGTCTTGATTGACCATAGATCTAGTTTTATTAGTCTAGATTTGAATGGATCGGTTCTGTGTCCAATCTCGGCTAATTGAGTAGCCATTCTGGTGTAGATCCGGAAGATCCGAATTTGAATAGCCCCATGCTTGGCTAATTCAATCCATAATAATCCCCTGATCCAATCTACTTTATTACATATTATTTCCTTTGTAATTACTTCTTTATTCGTTTAATGTTTCCCATACGGTATATTATTTTATTAATATATATATTTAATAATTAGGTAGAATGTTGTTTTGAATTTCATAGTTTTATGTACAAGATGGCGGCCCTCATCATTTACCTAGATCTAATGTTTGTTGTCTACCCAGCCTGTGTGGGTTGTGGGGTAGACCTAGTTAGAAGTATGTGGCTTTTATGAGCTAGATATAAAGTATTATTTTATTGCAGTCTAGCCCATGTAATGTTGTGTGTGGCCTAAATCCAGGCCTAAACTGTTATGATTTTATTTTTAGTTATTATTTACTAGTCTTTGTTTTCTATTATAGGCTATCATTCCTCGCCATTAAGGCCTGCTCGCCTGTAATGCTAGCTCGCCATTAAGGCCTGCTCGCCTGTAATGCTAGCTCGCCAACGAGGCTGCTCGCCTGTAATGCTGCTGGCCTGTAATGCTAGCCTTGTCGATAATGTTCGCCTATAAGTCTGCCTGTTTATTATATGCCGTATTGTAGGCTAAATTTTAGTGGTTTTATATGAGTTATTAATTAAGAGTTGGTTGACTAGTTTTTAGTGTTCGAAGTAGTGGATTTGTTCGTTGGTTAACTCTATTAAATTTAGTATTATAATATCGGTTAGTGTGGTTGTTTAGTGATAGATCAGTTGGTCTCTAAATATTTATATTTTTATTTAGTCAATTTAGTCTAGTGTGTAGCAGAGGTTATTTTATGTGTGTATATAATTTATTTTGATTTGTCTCCCTTGCTTATACTTGATGTAAATAAAGGTTTATAAATAAGTTGTTTATAAATTTAGTTTAGTTGTTGCTTTATCTTAGAAGTTATCCTAGTTAACTTAGCATAGTTAGTTTTAGCTAGTCTAGTTGTGCCAGTCTGGTCACTCAGGTGAAGTCCACCCTTTGGTATTGCACCAAAGTGCACAGAATGGACTCACCCAGTAGCATCACCACCTGGCTGCTGGTAAGGTAAATAATGTTTAGCTGAAATGATTTGGCCACAGCGCCTGTGACAAGCTAACATTTTGGTTGTCAAAAGTGAGATCTGTGCTCGAGTGATCAGACGCACATTGTTTTTTAGCGTAGGATTAGGTTTTTGTATAGTTTGAGGTTTAATTTTTTTAGCATTGTTAGATCTATCTTTGTTGTTCTAGGCAGTTAGTACTTGGTTGATTTTGTTTTGTCGTATTTGGAAGTAGTGATTTTTATTTTTTTGGTCTGTAGTAGAAGTTTATAGTGTGTCGTTAGGATGGAATGTTCAGTTTGTTTTAGAAGTTTTGTCTGGAATAGTATTTTTTTGGTCGGTAATGTTTTGTCGTTAAAGTGTTAGGCCTAGGAGTTAGGATGTAGCTCTAGGTTGTTTTTGGTAGTCTGCGTTGTAGTTGATAGCCAGTTGTGTTTTGTAGTTCTAGAAGTTTTGTTTTGAGGTTGTCGGTAGGAAGTCGTGAGGTTGTAGTTTTGGTTAGTTTTGGGTACAATCCTTCCCTTGGTCAAAGGGACATAAAAGGGAGCTCGCTCTATGCTCTCGTCCCGAATGGACATCAGTAATCATAGAGTTACTAAAATATTTGTAGACAACCCGCCTTTGCCTGAAAGGGGGTCTGGAGGAGTACTGTGACCTACCCCATCAGGATTCGAGGCAGAGCCCCGCCGCCAAGCACTATTTCTGATATTTAAAGCCATTAAAAAATGCATAAAACTAAAGTTTTAGTAAAAAACCTAATCTGCTATTCTTACTCAGGACTTTGGGTGGCAAGCTACCTCCTAAAAAATCTGTCACTAGCAATGCCTGAAGCCTCATTTCACGTGGTGTCCACCTCCATGAAAGTGTGGCGCAAATTTGTACTAGGTTTTCCCTGTTCGCGCTTTCCTGGTGATGGCCTCCATGTCATCGCAACTCTTAGTCGGTATGTCCTGCAAACCTCATGCAAAGTTCTGTCACAACCGTACTAAGGGGTCAGTTCGGCATAGGATTTCCTTGATTGAGACCTGATCTATAAAACTGACTCCTAAAATCCGTCTTAGCCTTCTTTGTTGAGCCACATTTAGTCTATTTTTTTCAGTTTCACTGCACGTTATTAGTGAAGCACAGCAACTTGTAGAAATGTGTAACCTCTCTTGGCTATGCTTTTGAAATTAGGTGAATTCAGTTTGCTTTAGATTTTTATCGAAAGGGAAGTTTTATCGTCTAAATCATCTGTTGAAGGAAGGGGGGGGTAAATTAAAAAATCTCTGGACTAAAAAAAAATAAATTCAAAAACCCCTTAGCTACGCTCATATAGTTTGGTACCTGTAATTTGATTTAGAATAATATTGAAGAGAGAGCTTTCAACCTCAAAACTATCTGTAAGGGGATTTTAAACTCAAAACAATCTGGAGGAGTTTAGACTTAAAGCCTTCTGGAGGATGGGGGTTTAAACTCAAAACCCATCTTGGCTTTGCTCATAGAATTTTGAGTGTGTAATTTGCTTTTTTTTTTTAATATTAAACACAATTTTTTTTACATTCAAAGCCCGCTGGAGGGAGGTTCAAAAACAAAAAAAAAAACACTTTGCCTATGCTCATAGAATTTTAAGGTGTGATTTGCTTTTTTTATATTGTCGAGGTGGTTTTTAGTTACAAACCCCGCTGAAGGGGGGTTTTAAACTCAAATCCCTCCGGAGAAGGGAGATTTCAACTCAATACTCCCTTTCGCTACACTTGTATAAAATTTATATGCTCACAATTTCACAAATAGCATCTTCGTTGACAACCCCACTCCCACAAAGCCCAGTACCTTGCCAGGGTAGACACTATCGAACAGTGTTTTAAAGTTGTGCGCTCTAAAACATTTTCCCATAATAACCTGTTCTGGGGCAATCAGTGAGGATATGTTCCACAGTGAGGCGAGAGTCACAGTACTCACAAAGTGGGGGCTCCTCTCTCTTCAGCACAAAGGAGTGCGTGATGTAGGTGTGGTCAATCCTAAGTCTGGACTGGTCGTCTACACCTTGTAAGACCCTTAGATGTGGGCCGCCACCTGACATCCGCTACAATCTGAGTTTGTTGTGAGTCTCAGCCTTCCACCGATCCTGCCACTCTCGAAAGGGGGTAGAGGCAATACTTTGTCTCAAGTCTCAAGTCCGAGCAGTGAAGTTGGCTTCCTGACACCTCTTGTTTTAGGCCTCTCTTTGATTCTCTGTCTGCGGTTTCGTATCCCTCTATGCCCACGTGGGAGGGGATCAAGATGAAGGTGACATACCAATGGTCAGCTGTTATTTGGTACAAAAGTTTTAGGCACTTATATACCAATGGAATGTCAGTCCTCATCCACCCCAAAGCTTGCAATGCAGATTTGTATTCGGAGCAGATTGTACATTTTCTGATGGTTTGAATTCCATAAGTGCTAGCGATATTGCATGCAATTCGGTCGTAAAGATGGAGCATCCATCAGGAGTCTACGGGAGATTGTTTTGTTCCGAAAGGAGCAGGCACACGCGATATTTCCATCCATTTTGGATCCATCAGTTTACAATCTCCGTAGCTCTCCTGCAGTTCCCTAAAGTGGACTTGTAATACGTACGCTTGGATCTGTATTTTCTTTTTTTAATTAAGGATGGATAAATTTAACTTGCGTTTATTCATTTTTGGATGGATACTCTCATTCGAAGCCCCAACGGCTGTATGACGCTAGGCCGTCTAATGTATAGTTCAGCATCTGTAGGATTGAATATGGAGTCGAAAGCAGGGTTCATGGGGTTAGGATTTAGCTTGACTATTGTCAGAAGCCTCTCTCTCTAGTGGTTGACGTCACGATCTGTTCTTGTAGTGTTTTTAGATGTCGCTAGCCTTGAAGTGTTGTTAGATGTCGCTAGCTGTTAGGAGAGAAGTCTTGTGCCGCCGGGGATTGTATTTTGAATAATAATATTGAACAATGACGATGTAGGATTCAACAGAGTAAATGCCTTGATAAAGAAATACGGTACTGGAACTTTTATTAAGACTCAACATAAGTACAGCTATGTACAAATATATCAATGAAGTAATTTGTTAAACAAAGGCATATTCTTATGTAGAATTATCTTAAATTAATAATGCGACTGATCTCAACAAGATTTAGGCTCCAACTAAATTCAGCTAACTCTCTTTGCCCGGGAGACTCGTTCTGAGCTAATCCCTTTCAACCAACCACATCGACGCATCCAGGTCATGTGACCAAGATTCTTGGAACAAACAAAAAATATAAATTCCTGGAACAATCTAAAAATAACTGTTGGTTTTTTTTCAGCCGACCTTGATTTGTGCAGAGAAGTGCATGCCTACGTGACAACTATATACTGCATCGCAAGCTTTTTAGTTCTTATGTCCATGGGGATTTCTTCAGCCTCCACGTTTAGACTTGGGATTGGTGATGTACGAAACACGCCGAGACAGAGACGCAGAGCAGCATTTTGTATGGGCCCCAGTATTTTTAGATAAGACTTCCTTGCTGCTCCATATATTATGGATCCGTAGTCTAACTTGGATCGGATTAGACTCCGATATAGTAGCAGCAAGGTATCTCTGTCAGCTCCCCAGTCCGTATGGCTGAGTACTCTAAGTATGTTTAATGACTTTTGGCAATTCTTCTTAAGTTCCTTAATGTGGGGGATAAAATTAAATTTGGAATCTAATGTGAGGACTAAAAATTTTGTAGTTTTCACAACAGAGATCTTCCTTTTGTGTAAAAATAGTTAGGGTCTGGGTGTATTCCCTTTAAATTACAAAAAATGCATGCTGTTTTGGAGTCCGAAAATTTAAAACCATTATGGTTTGACCAATTTTGATTTTTATTTAAACATAATTGTAATTTTCTTCTTTGTGTTTGTTTTCTTTGTGTTTGTGCTTAAAGAGAAACTGAAGGGAGGAGTTGTTGATGTGTTAAATGAGTCAGTCACGAGTTTGGATTTTTTGACGAAGGATTGTTTTCGATTTTCGATTGTGTTAGTAATTCGGGATATGTACATTTGATTTTGGAGATTGTGACATTATTTCTCTTTATTGTTTGGTCGAGAACTTAGGATGCCAGCAGATCTCTTATTTGGACAACCAGGAGACCAACCCACAACAGCAAGCAAATATGTTACAGGACTTCGAAGGAGACTAGAAGAGGTTCATGCTATTGCACGGAGTAGGATAAAAGACAGTAGCGACCTTATGAAAACCAGATACGATAGATGATAGATGGGCCAATTCTGCTGGTTTTGTAGAACATGATCTTGTCTGGCTATACAACCCAAAGAGAAAGAAGGGAAAATCACCGAAATTACAGAAAGATTGGGAAGGACCATATTGGATTGTGAAAAGGATCTATGACGTTGTTTACCGGATCCAGAAGGGCGCTCGAACTAAATGCAAAGTAGTGCACCTAGATCGGTTGCACCGTTACTCAGGAGATGGAGAGTCTGTTCGGGATGCACAGAGTTAGGGAGGGGGCAGTGTTGTAAACTTGTTCCCCCCCCCGGCTGACCATTTTGTTTCTCCACGTGAAAAACTTATTGATTTGTGTTTGTGCTTAGAGAGAAACTGACGGGAGGAGTTGTTGAGGTGTTAAATGAGAGTCAGTCACGAATTTGGATTTCTGGACGAAGGATTGTTTTCAATTTTCGATTGTGTTAGTAATTCGGGATATGTACATTTGATTTTGGAAATTGTGACATTATTTCTCTTTATTGGATATATTAATTGTTCGTAATTGGATTGTGCTTCTGCAATCTGAGAAGGATATCGGCGACCTGACCATCGTGAGTTAACCTTCTTTAGCTTACTCCAAAGTCGTAACAACTGGTGTCAGAAGTGGGATCTGATCTACTATGGCTTGTCTGAAACTGCTGTGCGAGCTTGAATTGAAAGAACTGAGACGAGAACTCCGTGAGCGAGGGCTGAAGGCAATCGGAAACAGGGAAACCTTGCAGACACGTCTCCGAGACACATATCCCGAATTATAAAATATATGTTTTATAAAATATATGTTTTATCAATACATTTTTTGGGGGGATGTGTTCTTATATCCGTATATGGTTAAATCTTGATGCATAAGATTGCCAAACAGAAAACTTAGATATAAAGAAATGACATTATATTTTAAGATAAATCAATATATACAATCAATATTCTTTTATTCATTCCTTAAACACAAATGTGCACTTAACTATATTAATCAAATTATCAAATTATTAATGCTACAAGAACAAAACTCTCGTCATGACTATTTATCCAGAACTTTTAGATTTGCCCTTTTTTGCAAACCATTCATTACTTTTGTCAGCTGTAATTGCCTGAAATATAAATGGGAAAATCATTATTGCCTCTAATAAATGTAAAACCATCTATCATAAAAAAGATAGTTTGTATATCATTTAAAAATGAAATAATGTTTTGTTCACTTAATTTGCAATGATCAGTGCTCACCACATGCTATTCCTACTTAAATCATCCTTTCTCATCACATTAAAATTTATTGTCAAAGCAGTTTCAGAAATGCAAATGTAACAGAAAATATATTTATAATGTAATTACCATTTTTTTACAGTTTAATATTTCATCTTCATGATCATCATCGTTCCTTTGTGTTCATCATGGAACATAGGGCCTCGACAAAAACACGCCACTCTCTACGGTCTCTTGCAAGTTTTTTTATGACTTCCAAGCTTTTTCCGGTCCTATCGGCTTCCTCCAGTATACTGCGTCGTCATGTTCTTTTTTGGTCTTCCTCTACGTCTTGTTCCCAGGGGGTTCCACTCTAAGGCCTAACTAGCTCTGTTGCTGGTATCTTTTCTAAGGGTGTGACCAATCCATCTCCATTTCCTCTCCAAGATCTGCACCTCTATATTTTTCTGCCTGCTCAAGTCCCACATTTTGGTATTTTCTACTTTGTCATACCACTTTATTTTAAGGATATTTCTCAGTTAAATATTTACTTTAATCAATTTTTAAAGCTACTATCTGGGTTTACCATCCCCCACATAAATTTTTACAAATTACAAAACAAATTCTTACAATTGTACTAAGTATTCGGACTAGTCTGATTATTCTAATATTGAAAAATTATGGGATTTTATAAAGACATCAAGAGTAATAATGTCTAACATTTAGAAGTAAAAAGACCAAATTCCATTATGAGGGTAGCCAAAAAGGGTTTTAAAGTCCAATTCTTCCACTTCCAGCAAATGGAAAAGCAAAGCTACAATGAGAAAAATTTGGGAGCATAGCCAAAAAGGCTTTTGGCTCTCCCTTCCACATCCAATAAAATATAAAGTAAAAATATAGATAGCATTTTCTGGACTCCATTAATAAAGTTCAGGTTTGTTTTTGAACCTACAATTTGTTATAGAGGAGTAGCAGGATAATGCATTGTAGATACCTCATAATTTCCTTTTTTTTTACTTTTATATCACCAATAATGGTAGGTATGAAATTTGATGTAAACAGGGTAAATTACATATAAATGTAGATACAAAAATGTTGCATAAAGCTTTGAAAGTCAAACACAAAAGGAAATAAAATGTTTATTTTAAGTCAAACAAAAGCAATTTAGGATTGTTAAAGCAATATAAATTGAATACAGTACCTCATTTAATAAATCATCTGCCTTAGGATCCAGCTGTGATAATTCTCTAAATGCTTCATCTCCAACAAAGCAAATTTCATGACCATCCTAAAAAAAAAAAAGAGTACATTAATACAAAATAATTTTTCTATTCTAATAAATTTTTAACAATTTATATCATGGCCATGGTTAGGGTAATTCAGCCCTAGCTTGTTTAAGAGCTTAAAGGAAATTTATCAAAGTAAAAATAAATAAGTAAATAATAATTATTTTTTATTATTTTAAACCTTTCCAATAAAATAGATAGCATTTTAATGCCCCCCCCCAAAAAAAAAAACAACATCTAAATAGCCCATAAATTCTTCTATAACCTGTTATGTTGAATTGGAACAGCCTTCTTTGAAATGCACACTTTTTGGCAGTTAATTCTAGTAACATCTTTCTTTCCCTCCCAGGATTCCTCTCTTAAAATTTGTCCATACAAGTTTTCTTTTCTTAATACACTTTTAGAGAACATTGGACAACAAGGAATGAAAACCAGATTGACCATAATTGCATAAGCATAATGTTTAGATGATCCTAACAAGATGTTAGGATAAGTAGGGGTGCAAATGTAGCAGCATCTGATGATCACCTGGTGGTATCAAAGATTAAACTCAAAGAATTATTAGACTTCACATACACAAAAGAGAAGTAAATCCAATGTCAGACTATTAAAGGAATTCAATATAGATGTAAGGAATATATTTGAATTACATCAGAAAATTGATGAAGATATCCAAAATAGATAGGAGGAAGTCAAAGAGACAGTTAAAATATCATGTAAAGAGACCTTAAGAAGTGTAAAATATGCAAACAAAGAGTGGATCAGCCAAGACTATCTCAATGATTATGGTTAGGAAAGAAAAATTAATTCTCATTCTCATTAAGGATTACATAGAGGAACTTGCACAGGAAGCAGAACAGTTACTTTCCAGCTAGATGTTTAGTGGTGTTTTACAACATCTTCAATTTGTCATAGTAACTGCCATAGTTGCCTAAAGTTTACTGGTTAAAGTGCTAGTTACTGGAAAGTTTAAAAGTCAGAAAGAGATGTAAAAGAGAAACAGGGCAACACAACTAATAGCTTCGAAAAGCAGATAAATAGAAAGGTTGAATATTTCCAGGAATTACTGAATTGACCAGCATCCAAGCCCCCCCCCCCCCTTGAATAGAAACAGCTATTTGTGATCTCCCAATATAATAATAATAATAATAATATAATAATAATCTTTATTGTCCGTGAGGACAATATATAATGATATATATAATGATAAGCCTACTAAAGAAATTAAGAGGGCAATTACAATAATGAAAAATTGATAAACAGCAGGACTAATGATATTACAGCAGAACTCTTGAAAGCAGGCTTGGAATGTTAATTAGAAATGCTCTATAAGCTTTTTGAATGGCTTTAGGAGGAGGTCATACTGAAAAGAAGTATACCTAATAAGGCTCCACAAAAAGGGTGAACTCAGCGATTGCAATAATCACACTTCTTTCAGTGCCAGGAAAGTTTTCAACCTTTTTTTTTTTTAGGGTCTAGAAGACCTTTAGCTAAGGGTTTTAGAAAAAAACAGATCAAGCTCCAACCAAATAGCTACCCTATGTATCATAGTAGAAAAATTGCTGGAATGGAGTTTTCCATTGCTTGTTAGTTTTATGGACATTGACAGCATGTATCAAGCTAATCTCTGGAAGCTACCTCAGCATTATGGCATCCCTGAAAAAAGTGAACGTAATAAGAAATGTATGAGGGTATAACATGTAGATTGGTTTACCAAGAACAGTTTAAAAATGTTTTCCAGTGCAAATAGGGGTTTGTTCTCACCATTTCACTTCTATCCTATCTTTAATTGGATGATGAAAACATCTACCACTAGTCACAGGAATGAAATACAATGAGTATTATAGAACCAGCTTAAGGATTTATACTTTGCTGATGTTATCGTACATCTTTACCACAACCAACAGCAAATGCAGGAAAAGACTAGCTTAGTGATAGACACATCATTAAAAACTAAAAAAGAAAAAGCAGAAAAAACTAGCTTAATTATCATCATTAAAAAATAAGCTGGTTATTAACAAGGATAAAACAAAGACAATGAAGATTAACCTAACTAACACAGAACCCATTACTTTGGATGGCTGGAGAAATTAAAATCTATCACCTACTTGTGTAGCTTCATAGATGAAACAGATTGAAAAGATGCTGATATACAAAACAAGGATTATGGGTTTCCTTCATACAGCTCAAAAAAATGTGGACAGCAAAAAAAAATTCCCTGGCAACATAGATTTGTCTCTTTTAATGGAGATGAAACCTAGAGAACAACTAAAACTGCCATTAGAAAACTGCAAACTTTCAATAACAGTTATAGCGCTACTTTCATGCTTATAGCATGCTCAGAGGGCTTTGGTCCAATCTCATTTGTGGACCAGTGCAGGGAGGGGGTATCTATGAGTTGGTTTTCCGTGCTGCCTTTAGGCGCACAGTTAACACAACTCTGCCTGAGTCGGGTGTTGAACCTCAAGCCCCTTCTAGGTAGCCAAGCTAAGCCAAGTTCAAGCACACTTAGCCTCTTGACCACGCTTCCCACGTTGTCAGACATTATCAGCAACAGTGATGTGCAAAGAACCGGCAAGTTTCTGTGTAAAAAGAAATCAGAAAAAAAAAAGATAGGGCTGTATTGGGAAAATTTTGGTCCTAGAAACAACTGGCAATGTGAACTAAAGGGAGACACTTTAAAGTTTACACAGGGAACAAGTTGGTAAGGGTAGGTCAGGACGTGGGACTAAGGAGATCTATTATTGGCCCATACTCCAATAGGGATGACAGGATGTTAGTAAGTACATATAACATATACACATAAGACTTTGCTGGATATTCCGTTTAAGATCTAGAATACATATGGGATGGTGGCCTGGTCATGCAGTTTGCATGCTGGACTGTTGTTTGGATTTATCAATGGTTCTGGGTTCAATTACATCAAGATGATACATACAAATATTGAATATTTTATATGAATCTAATATTTTCTTATTACTTACTGGATCTGCTAAAATTACAACTTGTACACTTGCTTTTCCAGGTGTATCTAAACTAACCAAAGGTTTAAGAATAGTCTGATTTTCTGACATCATGCTTTTTTCTATCATAGGTAGCTTTAGATAGAAAAGAAAAATTAGTTGACAGGAGTAGCATATATTTAAACATTTTAAAGTTGCCATTTTTTAATTTGTATTTATTTGAAGATAACCCAACAGAAAATGCAATAAAATGTTCTTTAAGATGGAATATTTCAGCATGTCTTGTGCCAAAAAGACAGAGCACTATTTCCAGCCTAAATACTTCTCTTACAATAAAATTCCTAACAAATAAACTAATTACTTTACATACACAAAACTATATATATTATTGAAGAGTAATGAACTATGGAAATATCTATCTATCTGAAATATTAACATTTATTAAAATAAGCCAAGCTAATTTGCAAACTTTCTGCACATAAATTTCCAAAAACATTTTCCCAAAGAGAACAGAATTAAAAAGGTCAGAGTTTTCAATGAAGTTTTAGGCAAACAAGGCACAAAGAGACCCTTCAGACACTTCTATCACATTATTTTACTACTTTTCTCCCCAGCCCCCAGGTACCATGGAAACAAACACCTTCATTTTGGCCACAGTGACAGCCACCCATTTATGACCCAGAAATCTTCTTTTGAGCTGTTTGTTGGTCAGAAAATTGGCATCATATTTATTAATCTCCCTGACAAACATTTGAACTAAACTGATAGTAAAAAAAAAGGGCATAAAACAGTATATCAGTCTACTAATATTATGTGTAAAAATAGTAAGAACTAATCTGATTGGCTGATATAATCACTGGCAAGCCAATCTTGTGATTGGAAACATTGCGGCTGATAGATCAGCCGCTTTTGTCTTTTTCGCCGAATAGCATTGGGCAGATAGGGCGGCAGCATTGTCTTAAGAAGGTTAAAACTTGTATTCTTATGCTTACATGTTGTTATAACTTTGATGGTGGTGCAGATAGGTTTAGTAAGCCAATGCAAATCGTTAGCATCAGACAATCGATAGGTCATGATGAGTGATCACAGTCAATGACGATGACTGGCAAAGTTAAAAAAAAATCTGTTGTGAACACTACTCAGTCCAGTGACATCAGAAAATGCTTTAGGAACACCCTCAAATCTTCTCTGAAAGTGTTCAGCATTCACCAAGCAACTTGGGAGACAAAAGCACATGACAGAGCCTCATGGCATTGCGCTGTGAAAACTGGCACACAAATTGCTGAGAAAAAAGAACCCGCTGGCAGAAGAAAAGCGCCAGAGAAGAAAAGCAAGGCCAATGAAACTAGCTCCAGCTGGAATAACCTGCCCAGTGTGCAGTCAAACATTTCGGGCTCACATTGGTCTCACCTGCATGAAGAGGCACAAATCCAGTGCAATGCCCTTAGCCCCCTGGATAACAAAAATGGTCATCATCAAACCATGATGGACAAACTATATATATTTTTGTAAATCTAATGCAAGCACTCAACGAAAGGTAGGAGCTAATAATAAAAAACAAGCCCCAGAGTGTCTTATCTTAAGTGACACCAATCCTTTTCTATCTAAATGCCAGTACAGACCACCAACAAACTTTCCAGTGCCGCTCCAGATCCTCAATACAATTCACAGACAAAGGACGGCTCTTAAGCCAAGACAGCTCAGACTCCAATAACTTGCAGATCACTCCAGCCCAATCTACAAGTCCTTCTTCCTATAGTATCAACATGTCTTCTACTGCTTGTGTTGAATGGTGCTCTGATGCGCACAATCAGTGTGGTGCGGGAGCAGAGTTACAACAATATATATATATATATATATATATATATATATATATATATATATATAAAATAATCTTTATTGTCCATAAGGAAATTTGTCTTACAATTTGTGCATTATACCAAACAAAACATTTATAACTATAAAGAGAAATAAAATGTTCATTCACACCAGACTCAGTCACAATGTACATGTCAAAAGTTTACATCAGATTGCTTCTGTTTAATGATTTAATTGCCAGAGGAACAAAAGAGTTTTTGTGTCTGTTTGTCTTTGCTATCGGTGTGTTGTATCTCTTTTGTGATGGTAAAATCACAAAATCCTGACTCAAAGGGTGATTTCTTATTTCTAGAATCTTTTTAGATTTTGTAAGGATATTTGTCTCAAACAGCTGCCCAAGCGGGGTTTGTTTTTTGCCAATAATTTTACCAGCAGCATTTAGGATTCTCTGGAGTTTATTTTTATTCTTAGTGCTTAGATTGCCATACCAGGCAGTGATATTAAAATGTAAAATATTGCAGATGTGAGCGTGAGAAAACATAGCCAAGACCTTTTCGCTAACATTAAAAGATGACAGTTTTCTTAGTAAGCGTAATCTTTGCTGCCCTTTTTTGCTGATATAATCAGTATTTGCTGTAAAATTTAGTTTATTGTCTAAGATTGTACCAAGTGTGACAAAAATAAATTTCGTCCACTTAAGGTATCACTCGGTCTAGGCATTTAACTAATTTATTTTGTTATCTTATTTTATTATCCCCGCTTAGCCCTTATGGCTATCTAAAGCTACTACCCTCCCCCTTTTCTTCTCTAGGCATCCATGTCATGATGTAATTTCTTAATCTGACACACGTCTGGCACATTCTTTATCGACAAGAGTAAACTCGCCTCTAACCATCTTGACCTGACATCCTGCCGCACCCTCCCCCTTTCGGGGAAGGGATCACTTCAAGGCGACCTTTTCAAATCAACAACAAGCACTTTATCACGCAGCTAATCCCTGTTGCGTAAGATAAATAGTCTCTGTCGCCCAACCATATTGGGATACAAAGGGACATGAGAGTATCGTCTCGTGGTCATTCGATAAGGGCCCATCCCTATGTCCATACATGAAACGCGCGGCGAGGTCAAGCGGAAATCCTTTGTCTAGGCAAATCAGGCAGTCTATCACATTTGAAAGTATGTCTTTCCCCTTTAGCCCCTCCTCCTCACCCACGTGTGCAAAAGAGATGCAATTTCCTACTTTCATGTCATTTCTTTCTGGAGAGCTGAGAGTGAAGGATTCACATCTCTGTCTGAGCTTACGCTTACTATATACTATATTCATTTAATTTCTTTTCCTTACTTGGATTGGTGGTAAGCTTTTGTGAAGTGTTTTAGTAACCTCTTACTTACTATGTGTATTTATATATCTGTGCATTTACTTAGTGCATTATATTTGTGTACATATTTGTGTAATTCTTATCTTGGATTATGTAAGTAGTCACTTTATGTATTATATTTTACTAGTCGACCGGCGGCATATCATACGCCGCTATTTTCCAAGGCAGGCCTTAGGCACTGCAACATATGTGACCACAGTGGGTATCGCACTTTCTTGGGACCCGTGCTAATTTTTATGTGTATAAATAATGAAATTGAACCATTTTATAAAGCATAACAGATTTCCCGCGGCCTCTTGATTGACCAGGAGCCCCCTGGAAATCTCCTGAAATGGTATTAAATGCTATGCCGCCGGTCGAAAAAGTCCTGGAAATTTCCGGACATTATTAAAATCTTTTTAAAGTAAAAAAAAATGCTATGCTATTTTGTGAATGAAAATAGTGCGGATTTGGATAGGCTATTATTTCCCATTCGATTCACATCATGTTGCGCCATGGGATCTTCCCATTTGCTTGTTATAAGTAAAAAT
>JADKLZ010000167.1:20337419-20373596 GCA_021533235.1 Biomphalaria straminea
TGCCTGGAGAAAGATGGTTGGTGGCCTATGCCCCAGTAGGGGCCACAAGCAGAGATGACCGAGATGATGATATACAGATAGCGATAAACAATCTCTAAATTTTAAAAAAAGTTAAACTCTATTAAATGACGTCGAAACAGGAAGATGCAACAACACATAAAGCTGTATGTTACATTCTTAGAAAACGATACAATGATCATTTGTGTTTTTTTCTTTTTTACTTTTAAAACTCATGAAGTCAAGACGAGGATACCAAATTTAGATCCACTTAGAGAAGCTGCTCTGGCATATGTGTATGTTATGTAACAGAACAAAGAGTTTAGCTTTTGTGTACACATCGTGCGGATAGTCTGATTCACTTTATCTGTTGGGATACTTCATCATAATATGAACCAGGCATTTGATCTGATTACTTAAACACAGTATCAAGCGAAGCTTTTATTACACTGAATAAAGTTTCTTTAACAATGGGAGAAACAGATCTGAACAGAAAGTTACAATCACCTAACAAAATAAAAGGTTAACATTTTCATAGACAATCTATCTTTTTTATTACTAGATGAATCGATTTATTTTTTAAATTATCATCTTTTTTGTTCACGTCATTATTGATTATTCAAAGGGACTTAATGCATGCTATCTGTAGAAAGAAAAACCCGAGCAAAGCCGGGTAAAATTTAGCTAGTATATATATATATATATATATATATACATGTGTTTTCACGAAGTTACTTCCTTTTCCCGGTCTATTGATTTCTTTATGTCTATGCTATTTTGTGAATGAAATAGTGCGGTGCGGATTGGGTCCATGCACACCGTGGTGCGTGCGCCATGGGATCTTCCCTATTTACTTGTTGCATTGTGTTCTTGCCCGTTTGACCTATTTACTTTGAGAAATAATACCGGTATATAGATTATCATGACTGGTACGACTGAATAGTCAAAGTCATCCACTTTATCTGGACTAGAATTTATCGACAATTCTTACCACATGTATTTAGCTCTTTAGCTTTAGCTACTATTAATTTATCACTGATAAATTACCGCTCGCCACGAGCCCTCCATTCCTCCATATTTTATTGATAAATTCCTTGACCGGGAACTATCATAATATTTATGTAACATGTCATGTTACCAAGTATATTTTACTCTCATTCCATGACACCCTAAACTGTATCGGCACTGCCGTTCCTTTGGATACATCAGCTGCGTGGAGAGGGGGAAACTGATGTGTGGGCGACATCGTTCCGACCACAGCTTATGCCCAGGCATTCATCTCATGGAAATGAGATGATCCATAGTCGCTTCACGACTGACGGTGGCCATAGATATTATATTTTATCGGCCAGTTGGCCCGATTACTTTACTTAGGTAAAACCATGTATACATCATCTTATTTATCTTATCATATCATTATCTTATCTCGGTTGATCGCCTTGATTTTAAATGGCGCACTGACCCTGCGCTCAGGATAGACTTGAATTATTTCCCCTTGTATTGAATTTTAACTTCAAGAAATTGTGTCCCTTGAACGGGCCCTGTCTCCATTCAACCGTACCATATTGTTCAGGCCACACGGCCAGATGTAGACAATAGCCACCTGGTCACTGACCATCAGCCATCTCCCCCCCCTTCCCTTCTCATCTCGCTATCCAAGCGGCTCGTAATGATCTCACCGTGACAAGGTGCGTCTTACAATTTAACACTACTTATAATCTCCCCTGACGGAATACAATACTATGTATTAACTCGCTTTAATATTTGTGAAACTAAGTTATAGTTTCTTTACATCATTATTACATTGCTATGTGTTATCGCCCTTGTGGGACTTCACTATTATTATTATTATTATTGTCTCCCTTGATGAGATGTAATATTTTATTGATTAACTCCCCTTACTATTGTGAAACTAGATTATGGTTTCCATTTAAACATTCTGAAGATGTCCTTCATCAAAAGGCGTCTACCTCCCAGTGTCAACATTATGGCTAAGTCGATCTACGAATCTCGTTGCAGCTTTTATTACAGGCTACATCCACTTGGAAGCCCTATCTACGTAACGCTGTTACCAGTCTGCTGACACCAGACCTAAAGATACCAGCCTTACTTACTACACGCAGGAGTCCGATCAACAATCGCAGCTAGAGACCCGTCACTGCAGCTACGTATAGTTGGACTGTCCCGTGCGCTAGGATCGATCACGCCAGCCCACCCACAGACAACTCAGCATCAGCCAAACCAGTCTCGTCAGAGCAGCATAGGACTTAAAGCTAAGCAACCAGCCTAATGACACTCAGACCACTTGGTTCTCATATCTCATGATGATAGTCCCATTTATGTAAATAATTAGGCCCCGCCCTAACACTGTACAGCTTTTTACCTTTTACTTATTTTCATTCTTATTATTAAACTGTACATATGTTTTACATAAAAAGTATTTGTTGCCTGCATTTATAACGCTGTGCCTGTTAGTTTATGTGCAAGTCAAGGTCCTCAAATTATCTAAACCCCCTAGACACCTAAACGGCCACCATCTTTGACCTACTTGTCACACCAAGGTATTTAAAGGTTTGCACTATTTCAATAGTCTCTCCAGCTACAGTAACAATATTATTTTCAATCTCTCCCCTACAAAAATCGATTATCATCTCCTTGGTTTTTTTACATTTAATAATAAAAAATTATCTTTACAGTACTTTTCAATGTGTTCTATTTCTCTGAAATACTCTTTTACGTCTGAACTCTCTGAGAGCAGGGCAAGAAGAGCCGCATCATCAGCGAATTTTGTAAAGGAGCAAAAAGGACTCTCAGATTGAAAATAATTGGTGTACAAAATGAACCATAATGGTGATGTCACAGCTCCCTGGGGCGCCCCTGTGTTAACTATGCGTGCATTTGATATAACATTGTTTACCCTAACCCTCTGAGGTCTCTGGGTCAAAAATTCATTAGCCCATAATATTATCTATGTACTTATCTTCAACGCTTTCATTTTTTCAATCAGTATATATATATATAGTCATGTGATCAAACAAGTGACATCCCATCGGTTTCTGGAAGGCCAGCAAGTACCATATATAAAGAGGAAAGGTGTCCCAGATTTGATGGTACACTAGACAGTTTGATTTAGTTAAGTTCAGTATGTATCAGCTGTGGATTCTTTACAGTTATTACAAAGGTTCAGTGCAGATTGGCTGAAGACACATCGAGAGTACGAGATGACATCTTGATCTCTGATCAAGTTCGACACAACAAGCCCAGTGTGTGAAGTTGGTCCTGAACAGTTGAACCCAGTGCAAATCGGGGATGAAGAGGAGATGCTAGTAGAGTTTGATAGAGCACAACAGTATGGTTATAAGTTAAATGTTGCCAATGGTGAATATTGGCTTTGATGTATTGAATATTAAAGTGTTACATTGTTTTGGCGCCCTCCCTATGTTTCCAAGTTCTTTGAGTTGGTAGCTTCTTGTGGTGCAGTTTGCAGAGAGCCTGGATAGTGAGAGTCGTTACAATATGATGTCCGCACAATATACACAGTACAATATTTTTTAATGAGAGAAAATGGTGACTTAAATAAAGTGAAATAGTGGATAGTCATGACTTGATTTACTTGACATATTCCTGTGAACTTCAAGGGAAGCATAGGGTTGCAACCACACCACTCCACCAAAATCAGTTCTGAGCAGCTTTCTTCATCTGCTTTCTGTCATTCCTGTATCCTCAAGCTTCACTGAAGACTGACTTCTTCAAGGTTTGCTTAGGCATGACCAATATTCTCTTTTCTTGCAGATTCCAATCATTGGTAGTTTTTGTTTTTGCAGGGTGTATCTTATCCAGCTCCACTTTTGCTTTTTGACATCTTGGCCTATGGGTTTTTGCCTGGTTTTCTCCCATATGTTGAAAGAAGTTATCATTTCTGGCCACCTATTTCCCAATATCCGGGTAATAACCTAATTTTTTTTTGTTGAAAAGAGGTCTGGCCTTTTTTTTTTTTTGAGTCAGTCAGTTTGGTATGAACATTTCGTTGGATATACGAGAGGAGGCAGATGTCAGTCAGGAAAATCCAGGTCTTCCAAATGTTCCATTGTATGCTGTTTTTGTTGTCTAAGACAGTCTGTCTCATGACTCAATCACAAAAATATCACGGGCATACATCCTTGTCTCATTCCGGTTTTTACTTGAAAAGGGTTGGTTAGCTTACTTTTGTATATTAATTGGCATGATGAGCCATTATACAACTGTTTAAAGATATTGGTGAACTTTGTTGGAACTTTGTAATGATTCCTAGCAGGAAAAAAGCAAATTACTAACCCCCAACCATTAAAAGACACTGATGACTTAATTACAGAAAATCTAAAAAAGGCAGAAACCTTCAATAAATACTTTGCTAGCATCAATAAGTCGAAACCAAGAAAACAACTGGACCAGGCTTTTAGCAATATCCTAAAAAGAGAAGAACAAGCTCCAACTGTCAGCTGTCATATCTTTGACGCTCCCTTCACTCTATATGAGCTCAAAACTGCCCAAAAAAACCTTAGGTTAAGAAAATCCCCTGGACCAGATAAAATAACAAATGAAATGATCCGGGGACTAGGATGGCAGGCCCAAAACTGCATACTCAATCTTATCAACTATACATGGAGAACAGGAGACATACCACAGGAATGGAGAAACGCAAACATAATACCCATCCTCAAGAAAAATAAGCCACCAGGAGACCCTAAAAGCTATAGACCAATATCTTTAACATCAAACATTGGCAAAATGGCAGAAAAAATGATTAATAACAGACTTTATTGGTGGCTAGAAAGCACTTGCTCACTCCACAACGCACAAGCTGGCTTCAGGAAAGCAAGTAGAACAGAAGAACACCTCTTTCGCTTTATCCAGGACACAATAGAAGGGTTCCACGAAAACAAACACACTACAGCAGTATTTATAGATTTGCAACAAGCCTATGATAGAGTGTGGAGAAAAGGTCTATTTTTGAAGATGAAAAAAAATGGGCATCCATGGAAAAATGTACAGCTGGATCAGGGCTTTCCTAAAAAACAGAACCATCCAAACCCGATTTGAAGGCGCCATCTCTAGTAAAAAAAGTTTGGAAGAAGGCCTACCGCAAGGTTCAGCCCTTAGCTGTACACTCTTTCTAATCTTCATGAATGACCTCCCAGACCTCATTTCAGTCAATAAGGCACTTTACGCAGATGATCTCCTAATTTGGACAACAGAGAAATATCCAGTGCTGACTAGATCCAAATTAAACAGAGCCCTCACAACTATCTCCACGTTTTCAAAATTATGGAAAATGGAAATAAACAAAGAAAAGTCAGTTTATTCAATCTTTAGCCACAGTAACAAAATAGCAAAAAGAAACTACATCCTAAAAATAGACTCACAGCCAATAAATAAAGAAGAAAATCCAACTTATCTTGGTGTAAAATTAGACCAAAGACTGTCTCTAAAACACTTTATGGCTGATTTAAAAGAAAAGGCATCTCAGAGATTAAACATAATGAAACACCTAGCAGGAACATCCTGGGGAGCTGAAAAGAAAACCTTAAGACAGTTATACACTGGATATGTCAGATCTGTCATGGATAACTGCCTCTCCATACAAGTAGCTGCCAACAAAACCTATCAGTCAGCTTTGGACGCAGTCCAAAACCAAGCCTTGCGTCTGGTCAGTGGAGGTATGAGAACCACTCCCACAGCTGCCTGTGAAATAGACTCAAATATTGAACCTCTTAAGTTAAGGCGCAACAGAGCAGCTTTAGAAGCCATTGAGAGATACAGAAGGTTGGAGGATGACCATCCAAATAAATTATTAACACAGAGAAATAGGAAAAACAATAAAAAAAAGCAAAGAACACTGATTCAAATTACTGACGAACTAGCCTTAAAACACCATCTACCCAATAACAGAGAAAAAATCACCAGATTCCCAAACATAACTCCTGGACTTAACTATAAACAACCAACAATTAAAACACATCTAATAAATAATACTCTGACAAAAGAATCAAATCCACTGGAGCTCAAAGTAGGCACGCTTGAAACAATTGAAAGCTATCCAAAAACAACCATCCATATATACACAGACGGATCAGCCTTCAAAGCCACCATCAATGCCGGTCTTGGTGCCTTCCTGGTCTTCCCCAAAAACATACACTTTGAAATAAGTGCACCCTGTGGCGACTACTGCTCAAACTTCCAAGCTGAAATTGAGGCAATTACCATAGCCTTGCAGACAGTCGAAAATAAATTACATGAAGGAATACAAGCACCATCAGATATTGTTGTCTTTACAGACTCACAATCCACTCTTCAAGCACTTAACAGCAGCACCACAAAAAGCCCAAGAGAGTTGACAACACTAAAAATGATAATACACCAGATGATGACCAATTTAAACATCAACATCATATTACAGTGGATCCCTGGACACATTGGTGTCATGGGAAATGAAAGGGCAGATAAGCTCTCAAAGGCAGGATCATCTATGGAACAACCAGATAGACCTGTCAACTACCTCACCCTAAGGTCAATGCTAATCAACAACTACAAAGAGGAGTGGCTTAACCAATGGGCTACAGGAAACACAGGCAGAGCCATGTACAAAGAAATGAACCTGCCTAACAAACTGGACAGTATTAACTTCCTCCCCCGCAAAGAGCAATGTACAATCTTCCAACTAAGAACAGGACATACACCACATTTAAATTATCATCTCAATAAAATAAATCCCACACAACTCCCACTTTGTAGACACTGCTCCCACCCTTATGAAACTGTAAACCATATCCTTTTTGAATGCCCCCTCCTAATCCACCTTAGGCAGACCCTACTACCACTACAGCCCAACATAACCAACACCCTTTATGGCAGTGCTGAGCAACTGAAAAAAACAGCACAGTATTTTTCCTTGGCACAGTCTGCAAAAGAGCTGACAGCTCAGCAGTAAAAAGCTGGTTAGAAGAAGAAGAAGAAGAAGTAATGATTCATTAGTCTCTAACTTACATCTCTGTCAATACTGTCAAAGGCTTTCTCAAAATCTATAAATGTCATTTACAGAGAGGATTGCTACTGCATAGATATTTCTATGGTATATCTATGTTAATGTGCAGTGTGGCAATGAGGTCAATACATGATTTTTCCTACTGGAAACAATCAAGTTCTAGTCTTTTGTGTAGGCATTCATATATTATCGAGGTAAGAATCTTATTAAGGGTTGACAAAAACATGATTCCTTGCCAGTATTGAGGTCACCTTTTTTGGCTAAATTGATTGGGTAAGCAAGCTTCCAAATTAAATGGACCTTTTCTTATTCCCAAATCTTGCACAGCAGCAGATGTAGCAATTCAGCAGATGTTCTGAAATCTACTTTAAGTACCCCCCCCCCCGGTGTACCATCTAGGCCTGCGGCCAGTTTTTGAAGTTTTGGATGGCTTTGATGATTTTAACTTTAGTAGAAGGACCTTCATTAATTCTGTAGCTGAAAGTATTTATCCATTTATCTCTCAGACAGACATCACTGTCTGTCTGAAAGATCCTTAAATGATTTGAGTTTGATCTCTGCTGTTGCAAATAGAAAATGGTGATCTTTATCCTGCTTAAAGTCTTGGTCGACAGAAGGTTTGTAGATGTGCTAGCTTTCCGAGGGCTTTCACTAGTATGTCATAGACTCTTCCTGGCCAAGATCTAGTTGGTTTGTTGCCTTTGCTGTTTTGTAGCAATAGTTTAGTGATGTGAAGTTGCTAGCCTAATGTCACCCCTTATTTATCAAGGCTTAGGACCGGCAAGATAGATAGATAGATATAGATATATATATATATATATAAAGATATATGATAAAAATATTACAGCTTACTGCTTCCTTCTCATTGAAGATATTATATGTTAGTGCTTTTATGTTGTTCTGTTGAAATAAAAAAGGGCCTCTATTTGTATAATAAAAAGCTAATGATGTTTATGTTGGCTTTGGACAGATTGTTGTTCAAAGTGGGTGTAACAGCATATCAATTGGATTTGGATGGGTCATGTCACTGTTAAATTCTGGAAATCAAACAGCAAAACACTACACTACCAATAAGAAATATAATTTATTTAATCAGAATGGTCAGTGATCTGTTCACCTATTCATGTAGAGTGAAAGGGTCTGTTGCAATTTGGTCAAGACTCTTCCAATTTTTTTGTTGTTGCTGTATTTCATTCACGTTTTCTCTCCTTAAAAAATTATTGTTCTTATACAACATTTTATATGTAACATATATGCATCATTTATTGTTTCAACTTTTAGCTCCATATTTGAGAGAATGCTGAAATGATTACCTACAGGAACAAGGTAAAAAAATAAAGACCTTTAAAAAAAGCATTACTAACCTCATCACCAGGACAAGAAAAAGCTATTCGTCCAAATGCTGTTGCATGATCTACATTTTTTCCAACATCAATCAGTTCAAGTTTACACTACACAGAAAGGTAAATGTTATAAATGAGAATCAAACCAAGATAAAAAGACATAGTTTGAATCTTGATGGTACAAAATGTGAAGAAGATAAAATATCTCAAGCATATCAAATATTTTAGGAAATTCATTCATGATCTAAATCTAGAACAAATGTTTTTCTACAATTGTTTTAATTAAAAAAACAAACAATATATTTTAGTTGGCCACAAGGCATAATTTTTTATTTGTACAGTCTTCTCATTTTGTAGCTTGCCACCATGGTAAGACTTTGATCAGATTTGAGTAAGGGACATATTATACTAAAGGTGTCAATTGGTTTAAAACAGTAAAATTTGTGTCCATTAAAGAGTTACTGGATTATATTTACATTATCTTAGAAGTTAGAGTAAACTGTAATAATTTCATTTTCCTACTGTAAAAAGAAAGGCACAACTGATTTTAATTCTTATAAGCAAAGGAAAGGATGGCTGCCTGGTCGAGCGGTTTGCACGCTGGACTGTCGTATCGATTTACCGATGGCTCCGGGTTCAAACCCTGCCCGCTCCCATCCCCCGTCGTCCTGCGGGAGGTTTGGACTAGGAAATAACTATCTTCAACTCTGAAGGAATTTCCGAAACATGTAAAACATTTTACAAACATTTTACAAAGTAGACAAATACAGATTTTCTTCAACCTATTAATTAGAATAGATGCATAAAACATTTCAAAAGACTTGTTTAAGAATTTTGTCTTACAAGTTTTTAAAATGTTTTACCATGTCTGTAGCACTATAACTGTAATCAAAAATAACATTTGATGAATCACTTGTTCTGTAGTTTATAGCAAAATATATAAATTTCATATTGGATCTGATAAAGGTTAAAAATCCCGTTTTTTTTTTCAAAATAAATACAGATATTCTTTGTTAAGTCAAAGCCATTTTTGTTGCAGGCTACTTTAAATGGTTGTCTTAAACTCTTCATCATAAAAAAGTTATATTTAAATGTGATCTTAATTAGGTTTTTCAATAAAAAGATATTTTATTGGTCATCTACCAAACGCGTTTTGTTAATTACAGAAACTGGTTAAAAAAATCTGTCTGTGGTATATTCATAGTAATCATTCAGGTAATTTTATAATTCATTTCTTAATTATGCTATAATCATAAGTAGCTTTTTTTGTGTCTATGGACTTAACCTTTTATACATATTGTAAAGAATCTCCCTATCCAGTCTCTCTGCAAACTGCATCACATGACACCACCAACTTTAAGAACTTGACAACTCAGGGCTCCAAAATAACATAATAGTTTAATATCAAATAAATCACAGCAACAATTTGCAACACATAACAGATATGTCTCTGCTAACAACCATACTCCCGTATCAACTCTTGCACTGAGCCATAGTACTGAATCATCTTGACTGTGACACCTCCGCTCTTCATATAGCGTCCCTGCTGGCCTTCTAGAACTGGATGAAACATCGATCATCCATGCTGGCTAATCACATGACCACATTCCTTGTGACGCTACTGAGCTCTATTCACTTTAGATGTTTCTATAAACCTTGCCAGTCATCGCAGTTGACTGTCTTGGCTTGTCATGGTCAACAGCTCGTTTAGCGCTGGCCAGGGGCATTTGCATCAGTTGACTACACACAAACACTACCCCCATCTGTGTCACCACCAAGTTATAACAATATATATTAAAAGCATTTTTTAATGATTTTTGTATATCTAAGGGGGCGCGGTGGTCGAATGGTTAAGCGCTTGACCTCTGAACCTGAGGTCCTGGGTTCGAATCCCAGTGAAGACTGGGATTTTGAATTTCGGGATTTTTAGGGCGCCCCCTGACTTTAGTTGGGGAAAGTAAAGGCGGTTGGTCGTTGTGCTCGTTAACCGTTGGCCAAAGAAACAGATGACCTTAACATCATCTGCCCCAAAGATCGCAAGGTCTGAAGGGGACACTTTACTTTCACTTTTTTTTTTGTATATCTAATATATAAAGCAGAAATTAAGGCGTATGTATGTACCGGTATGTATGTATGTATGTCTGCATAGAAATCAAAACCGTTTGATCAATCTTAATCAAATTTAGCATAAATGTTCCTTATATGATGGCGGAGACCATCATCATCTCATCTCAGCCTGTGGTCCCTACTGGGGCATAGGCGACCAACCAGCTTTCTCCAGGCATCTCGGTTCTGGGCGAGTCTCTCCAACTGTCCCCGTCCCCATGTCTTGCCCATCTGCTTGGCTTCTGTTTCCAGATCGCGGCGCCATGTGTCCTGGGCTGTCTTCTATTTCTCTTTCCTTGGGGGTTCCAGGTTAGGGCTTGCCTTGTTATGTTGGATGCAGGCTTGCGCAGGGTGTGACCTATCCATCTCCAGCGTCTCTGAAGGATATATATTTCAATGGGCTGCTGTTTTGTTCTTTGCCACAGTTCCTCATTCAAGATCTTGTCTGGCCAGCGGATCATAAGAATCTTCCTCAGGCAAGTGTTGATGAATACCTGGATTTTATTGACAGTGTTTCTCCAGGTCTCTGCTCCATAAAGTAATATCGGCTTAACAATGGTGTTAAATAGCCTTATCTTGGTGGTGATGCTTAATTCCCTAGATGCTCGAGCTTTACCAATGTGGGTTTTGACATCTGCATCTGTTCCTCCATGGTGAACTATAATGCTGCCTAGATAGGTGAAGTTTTCCACCTTTTCCAGCGCCTCACCTTGGACTATAATGGGTGTATTGTTGTATGCCTTTTTTTTGAACACCTTGCTCTTTCCTCTGTTTATGGTAAGACCCATTCTAGCAGAATTGTCTACAACAATATTTATCTTTTTCTACATCTGCTGCTGTGTGTGAGAAAGAAGATCTAAGTTATCTGCAAAGTCGAGATCATCTAACTGTTTCCACAGTGTCCACTGTATACCGTTTCGCTTCTGGTCTGTTGCTGTCTTCATGACCCAATCTATGGCTAGTAGGAATAAGAAGGGAGAGAGTAAACAGCATTGTCTCACTCCTGTTTGAATTTCAAATGCCTCTGTCAGTTGTCTGCC
Organism: Biomphalaria straminea; assembly: GCA_021533235.1. Taxonomy (NCBI): domain Eukaryota; kingdom Metazoa; phylum Mollusca; class Gastropoda; family Planorbidae; genus Biomphalaria; species Biomphalaria straminea. The sequence goes on from JADKLZ010000167.1 coordinate 20,348,927, forward strand.
ATGCACTACTCTGCAAGTCATCCCTAATATGACTTCTTGATGAAGTTAGTAATTTTTTTAGGCACTCCATAGTGTCTTAAAAGTCTCCAGAGGGTCTGTCTGTCCACAATGTCAAATGCCTTTTCATAGTCTATTAAACTGATGTAGTGAGATGTAGAGAGGGGAGTTCCATTCCATAGACTTACTTAGACTTAGGTCCTCCCGCGCCGTTCGGCGCATTGGGCGGCAAGCTGTCTCCATAATGATCTGTCATTGGCAATGTCTGCAGCCTCCTCCCATCTGGTGTCCACTGTTCTGAGGTCCTCCATGAAGGTTTGACGCCAAGTTATACGAGGACGTCCCTGTTTGCGTTTTCCTCGTATTGGCCTCCATGTCATTGCAGTTCTTGGTATGCGTGGTTCATTTTGTCGTAGAACATGTCCCGCAAACCTCATGCGACGTTCTGTCACAACCTCACTGAGTGTTCGACTCCCATAGACTGTTCCAAAATTATGTGCAGTGTTGCTATCTGATCTGTGCATGATCTCTCCTTCTGAAAGCCGGCTTGTTGGTCACGGAGATGTGGGTCTACAGCAGGGGTCTCAAACACGCGGCCCGCGAGACTATTTTGTGCAGCCCGCGACCACGTCCGCAAAAAAAAAGATAAAATTTAAAATTAGATAAAATTTACAATGACCACATGTAAGCCATGAAATGATTTACAACTGCACACCGTGGGCGATGTGTTTCAAGAACTGGCAGCTTGTGTTGACAGGTCTGGGCTACCGTGGGAAAAACTTGTTTCAGTGGCTACGGACGGTGCACCAGCAATGAGTTCAGAGAAGTTTGGTGTTATTGGATAATTGATAGAGAAACGGAATCAGCTCAGCTTGGCGGGACCTTTTGCAGCCATACGCTGCATTCTGCACCAAGAAGCACTCTGTGGCAAAGTCTACAAATGTAGAACGATGGCTGCCTGGTCGTGAGGTTTGCGTGCTGGACTGTCGTTCAGATTTTTCGATGGTCCAGGTTTCAAACCCTGCCCGCTCCCATCCCCCGTCGTCCTGCAGGAGGTTTGGACTAGGAAGTAATCATCTTCAACTCTGAAGGAACATCCGAAACGTAAAACATTTTACATTTTTACAAAAGAACGTGGTGGATGTTGTCGTGAAGAAGATGAACTTCTTACGTGCACGGGGTCTCAACCACAGACAGTTTGTGTCATTTCTAGCTGATTTAGAAACGGAATACGGAGAGTTCCTGCATCATACGGAAGTCAGATGGTTGAGTCGTGGAAAAGTGCTGTAGAGATTTTTTAACAGACGGGAAACAGAATTGTTCATGGCAATGAAAGACAGAGACATTTCTCATCTCAGTGGCCCAAAGTTTTTGTCGGATCTCGCTCTTTTACTGACATTATGCACCAGGCTCAATTCACAATTACTGGGCACAAAGCAGCTGATTACCGTGACGTTTGACCGCATAAAATCATTCAGATGCAAGCTGACTTTGTGGGCCACTCAGCTGGCAGATGGAAACCTGGCTCATTTCTCTTATTTACAGAGCATAACGGTTGAACCACAGCGCCTACGACTATGAAGACATCTTCTCCAGAACAGTGGAAGATTTTGAAATTGGCTTTCAGCAATTAACTACTCTCGAACTACAGTTTTTTTCCATGTTGACACTACGTTCGCAGTCCTGTTGGAAATACTGGACCTGCAGTGTGACACTGTTGTGAAGCAAAAATACGCTGATTGTGGCGTTCCACATTTCTATGAGAGAAGTTTCCAAACTTATTCTGCGCAGCTGCTAGAATTCTAGTGATGTTTGGGAGTACGTACGTTTGCAAACAGTTCTTGTCCAGAATGAAGATAAAAAAAACAGCATTACGATCAAGACTGACTGATTAGCATCTGAGAGCAACCTTATGGCTTGCCACTACACGCGACTTCAGACCTAACATCGATGGTCTGGTCTCTGCCGAACGCTCTCAGCTAAGTGGACAGAAACATGAGTGACGAACCATATGCAGTAGGCCTAGTAATTATAGTTTTTTCTTATTTTTTGGAAACTACAGTTTCTGCTTTTTTATTAGTGACAGAGATAACGTCAACTTATTTTAGTAAACTTAACTGACTGTGCATGTAATAAACTACACTAAATGTTATTAATAATTATAAAAATTTTATTTTAGCATTAAACTGCAGTGACAGTAGTGTTCGTAAAATTTGATGCTGTGCGGCCCGCTGACTGGTTGATACTTTCCGCTGCGGCCCACACGCTGTTATGAGTTTGAGACCCCTGGTCTAAAGCATCTTTCATTCGGTTTAACAGAATGCCATTAAACACTTTCCTGGAATTGCAGTAGCGTTATCCCTCGATAGTTGGAGCAGGAACTAAGATCGCTTTTCTTCGGGAGTTTGATGAGGTAGCCCTCCTTCCATTCTGGTGGCACTTCTTCTTTTCCCCATATCTTGCAGCAGAGAGGGTAGAGTAACTTCACACTTGTTTCAATGTCTGCCTTTAGTGCTTCAACTGGGATGTTGTCAGGTCCTGCAGATTTGCCATTCTTCAATTGTTTGATTGCTCTGCGAATTTCTTCCTTGGTGGGTGCACTGCACTTGATAGGTAAGTCTCTTGTAGCTGGCGGTATCTCTGGTGGGTTTGCAGAAGCAGGTCTGTTTAGAAGCTCCTGGAAATGCTCAATTCATCTCTTCTTTTGTCCTTCTTCGTCTGTTATCGCGTTACCATTTTTATCCTTTACTGGTCTCTCTGACATGGCAAATTTTCCAGATAACTTTTTGATCATTGAGTACAGGTCTTTGGTGCTGTTCTGATGGCCTGCTTCTTCTGCTAGTGCTTCAATGTAGCTCCTCTTGTCTGTTCTGATGCTATGCTTGACATTCCTATCTATTTCAGCATATTCTTTTTGTGCTTTTCCTTTTGCTGCCCTTGTTTTACTGTGTTCACATCTGCTTTCTTCGCTCTTCTTTCCTTGATCTTCTGAAGAGTTTCTGATGAAATCAACTCCTTGTGGGTGTGCGACTTGGGCCAAGGATTTCTAGGCATGTGGAGGTTACTGTTTCTTTAACTTTCTGCCACGTCTGTTGTACTGTCTCCTCTTCTAGCAGTTCTTCTAGGAGCTGGAACTTGTTAGATAAGGTGACTTTGAACTCTTCCTGTTTTATGCAGTCTTTCAGCGCAACAGTATTGTAGTGATGGCGTTGGCTGGGCCCACTTGCCCAAGTCTTTTTCAGCTTCTGTTTCACTCGAGCGCACAGCAGATGATGATCTGAAGAAACATCTGCTCCTCGTCTTACACGTACATCTTGAAGAGATCGACCGAACTTCTTCACAATACAGACATGGTCTATTTGGTTCTCTGTTAATAGGTCTGGTGATATCCATGTTGCTTTGTGTATTCGTTTGTGTGGGAAGACAGTTCCTCCAATCACTAAGTTTCTTGTGGCACACATGTTCGCAAATCTCTCTCTATTTTCATTCATCTCACCTAATACATGTTTTCCCATGATCTCTTCATATCCTTTGTTGTTATTACCAACCTTAGCATTAAAATCGCCCATTATGATGAGGATGTTCCTTTTTGGTTTGTCCTGTAGGATGGTAGTCAGCCTATAGTAAAATATTTCCTTCTCCTCCTCCTCACTGTCGTTTGTTGGGGCGTAGCATTGGACAATGTCTAAGTTAATTCTTTTCTGCACTGTGAGGAATGAGGCTGTTATTATCCGTGGTCCATGCACTTCCCATCCAATAAGTGCTCTCTGAGCCTGCTTAGACAGCATCAGGGCTACTCCCTGGGTGTGTGTGGCCTCTTGCTCATGTCCTGAGTATAAAAGTAGCTCACCCGAAGCCAGTCTTTTCTACCCAGAACCGGTCAATCTTGACTCACTGATTCCTAGGATGGGGAGGTTGTACCTTTTCATCTCAGCTGCCACTTGCACTGTCTTCCCAGACTCATACATTGTCTGGACACTCCATGTACCGATGGTGGTGGTGGTCCTGGCAGAGATGATGGTCTTCAGTTTGTCAGCTTCCAGAAGACTCTGGCTTTCACTGGCATGTGTCATAAACCTTCCAGCTGAAGGTCTATCCCCTCCCAGGTCTGTGACTTCTGTTGATTTGCTGTTTGGTGTTTCTGTACCTAGTGTTTTTTCTACAGGGTAGGTAGCTAGCCCTATGCCCAACCATCCTTTCTCAGACGGGCTTGGGACGATCACGTGGCGGAGACCATAGTATATGTTTAATGTGTCACCCACAAAGGAAGGCCCTAAAAATATTAACAGATACCTAAATATATCTCTATTAAAGGACAAAAAGTTTTTAAAAATCAGGTAAATCTGTTTTCACAGTATTTTATATTAGATATGAATATATATATAAACAAACCCATTTTAACACTCTTTCATTTTCGTGGCAAAATATACACAAAAATGATAATGAAACATTCACAATGTTTAACTTAGATATACATCCAATCCACTGTATCAGTAATACCCAAAATAAGCCTGCATGCAATATTTGGCTAGTTATGTACTGAAGGAGAAGCCCTGATGGTGATCAAGGAAGTCAACTAGAGCCTGATGCAGAAGATGAGGGATCTTCGCAAGTGGAGTGCTGCCAACTTGCCCCACTAGTATGTCCTCCGGACAAGCCTGAAGATAATGTGTGCCATTATTTTCCCTCTTGTGGACCTGAAATCCATTCCCAAAGCCCTTCTCTTGAAAGCCCTATGAAGCAACCTGTTGGGCCAACAATTTTGGTGACCCCTGTCCCTGCAACTTATCCCTCCCCATGTGTTAAGTGGTTGCCTTCAGTAGTGAAAGGCAGAAAGCGACGTTTGCTGGCGATGCGACAACGACATCAGTGCAACCAGGTGAAGGTCAACAGGGGCAGAAGGAGAAAGAGACATTTGTTGTCTACTTTGTAGGCGTGGGTTCTAATCCCACTTCTGACACCAGTGTTATGATCTTCTGTCTCCTTCCTAATCAGGTATGGGTTCTAATCCCACTTCTGACACCAGTGTTATGATCTTCTGTCTCCTTCCTAATCAGGCCTTCTTTCAATACTGCTAAACACACAATACAACAAGAACCTGACAACAAGAGCTCCAAAATAATGTGGTACTTTAATACTGGTCAAATAAAACAGCCAATATGACACAATTTGCAACACAATAAACTACTACAATGTTAACTGTATATCACCGTACTAAACTCTACTATCTCTATCTCTTTCTGGACTCGTACCTTCAATTGAGAACTCCACCAGGACTGACTTCATAGCCAGGCTAACAGTCCCAGTCTTCTTCTTCATAGCCAGACTAACAGTCCCGGTCTTCTCCGTGTCTTGTCTTGAACTGCCGCTTTCTAACACACTGTGTCTCTGGTCCACGCAGGCTTTTGATCCCATGACCATAATCGTAGTAGTGTCCATAAACAGCCGTTGACCTTAGTGTGTTTACTGAACCTACAGTTAACCCTCTTGCGCAGCCAATAGGGTTAATAACACTTTGTTGTTTTGGTAAATTAATAATAATTTTATTTATAAAGCGCTGTTAACAAACAAAATGTAGGCTCAAGGCGCTGTAAAAACATTACAAACACAAACATGAGTCATGACAAACTAATCTAAAAAAGTTCTAAACAGATAGGTCTTGATGTTCTTCTTAAAATTGGTGTAGCAAGTTGTCTGAGATCAATGGGGAGTGAGTTCCAAACCTTTGGTCCGTGAAATGAAAAAGCCCGCTGACCGTAGCTTTTGAGGGAAAAACGTGGCACCACTAAAAGCGTTGAGTCCATTGAGCGTAGGGCTCTCTGGGGGACATATGGGGTAATCAGTTCGCTAAGGTACAAGGGCATCTCATTGTTGTATATACACTGATGGCAAAGTGTGGCGACCTTGTAATCGATTCTTGCTTTTACGGGTAACCAATGGAGCGTGCGCAAGAGCGCAGTAGCAGAATCTCGTCTTGTTTTTTTAAGAACTATTCATGCGGCGTTGTTCTGAATACATTGCAGCTTGGCTATTTTGGCGTCGGGTATACCTGCTAGCATGGCGTTGCAGTAGTCAAGGCAGGAGAGTATGAATGCCACAGCTAGCGTTTTTGTTGACTTCGATGTTAGGTATGGTCGGATCTGGCCTAATCTGCGCAGCTGCAGATAAACACCCTTGCAGAGCTGCCTTATGTGTGAGTCGAAAGATAGTGTTGAGTCAAAGAAAACTCCAAGATTCCGGACTACATGGACATACGAAACCTGGCAGTTTGTAATAAAAAGAGAATCTGTGCTCTCGACTTTTAAGACGTTGTTCCGAGTGCCAATCTTGATTATTTCTGTCTTGTCTTCGTTCATCTTGAGCTTATTCTCAACCATCCAATCGCTCACCCTTGCAACGGTACCACTGATTTTCTCTGCCAGATGCGACACCTCTGAGGGTACTGAGGAATCGTATAACTGTGAGTCATTGGGAAAGAAATGGTATAGATGCCTGTTGGCCGTATGACACCGCTGAGTGGATATGTATACATAGTGAACAGTACTGGGCCTAGAACTGATCCTTGGGGTACTCCGTACTTCAAGAGTAAGCTTGTTGATTCTGTCCCACTAACAACGACACTTTGGTTCATTCAGTCAAGTAGTATTCAAGCCACTTTAGGACGATTCCTGCTAAACCAAAAGTGGCAGAGAATCTGGCCATCATAATGTCATGGTCAAGCGTATCAAAAGCTGCGGACAAGTCCAGCATGGAAAGATTTGATATGTGGCCTATGTCGGAATTGTGAAGTAAGTCGTTTAGTACCCTGACCACTGCTGTCTCTGTGCTACGGCACTTCCTATATGCAGATTGAAATTCTTCCAAGAGACAGTACTGTTCAAGATGAGAAAGAATTTGCGCTAACACGATGCGCTCCAGAAGCTTTGACAGAAAGGGTAGATTTGATACCGGGCGATAGTTTTTTAGACATTCCGGGTCAAGACTGGATTTCTTCAATAAGGGCCTGACAAGTGCATGTTTAAATTGCTGTGGTACAATGCCTGAAGTCAGTGAAGAGTTCACAATGTTAGTAATTGTGGGTACAAGCTCATCTAAACATTCAAGGAGCAAAGAAGTTGGAATGGGATCAAGGTCACATGACTTATTTGGCATCTTTAAAATAGTACTTTTGACATACTCTTCAGATACACACTGAAACTCGCAAAAAGGAGAATTTTGAAAGATTGGAGAGTGGTCAAGCTGTGATGAGAGGGAGGGCATGTCATTTCTGATCTGCTCAATCTTGCCAATGAAGAATCTATTGAATGAATCAGGGAGTTCAGATACTGGGATAGATGACGGTAAACGTTCGTTATTAGCTCCCCCTAACATTTCAGCAGTGATCCTAAATAGCTGCTTCGAAGAATCAGAAGTTTCGATTTTTTGTCGAATATGACTAGCCTTTGCATCTCTAATCATACGGTTCACCATGTTTTTTTCTAGGATGTATATTTGTCGATGTATCGTCAGACCTGCCTTTTGAAATGTACGTTCGGCACGTCGGCGAATAAGTTTGGCAGTCTTTATGTCTTGCATCATCCAGTGTGCAGACGGCCTAACTGAGACTGTACGAGTGACAAGAGGTGCATGGCTGTCCAGCAACTTTTTCAAGCAAGAATTGTAATTGCTAAGAACGTCTGTGTTGCTCTGTTGCAACAGCAAAGAGGTCACATCCATTTTGAATGAGGCAATGTCTATGGCTTTAAGTTTACGGGAAGTCACATTTTTCTTTGGCCTTTTTGCTTTTGTTAGGCGCATTTCCAAGTGCACAAGAAAATGATCTGACAAGCCACAGTCTAAGACATTCAGATTGGCTATAAGTTCACTTGCATTTGTAACAGTCCAGTCGAAAGTATGGCCTTTAACGTGTGTTGGAACATTTATCAGCTGGTCTAAGTTGCGGTCCAGAAGCGCATTTTTCAGCGACACCGCGTATGTCTCCTTTTCACTGTCAAAATGCAAGTTCACATCGCCTATGACAAATAGATCTTTTGTTGCTATGTGACTGTCAAGGAGGTCTTGAAATTCTTCTATAAAAACTTTTGTTGTCAATTTAATTCTTTTGCTTGGTGGTGGGTGGTACAAGAAAATAAAAGTCAGTGTTCTACTGTGGTGGGAAAGGCGAAACTCACACATCTCAAAGGTGGTGTATGTTGAGCTGTCAGGTCTTATTGTTATACACTTGGCTAGACTATCTATGTAGAGTATTGCTAGCACCCTCCGCTGCCTGTTTTTCGAGGTAGACTGGTGGCGTTAGCTCAATGGTTTTAGACTCATCACCAACTTCTTTAAACCATGTCTCACTAAGGAAGGCGATGTCGTAGTTATCATCAGTGATGCTGTCTGCAAGCTCAAGAGCTTTGTTACTGCATGACTGGGCGTTTAGGTGCATTACTTTAAGCAGACTGGAGGATGAAGGACATCTGACCTTTGTGGTGTGAGGAGTAATAGGGGTGGGGTGGTTAACAACACAGTTTTGTAGGGAACTGCTGAACTCTGTCGTAGAAGAAATGACAGGGGTTGGGGAGTTAACTACACAGTCAAGAGTCCTGGTAACTGTCTGACGTGTGTCCGTTATTGAGTAGAATTGGGGTAGGTTATACCACAGGCGAATAAGACGCCCTGCCCTAGATCCACGAACTGTCTGCAGTTTCCCGATGCCAAGTCGACGAATATTTCCGAAAACCTTGCTATTTAGTCGTGGTTTCAGTAACACACATGTGCGTCCAATGCGACGTAGTAGATTTGCGTCCATGATCCAGTACGGCGACTTGACACACTAGCAATGATGACACACAGGTTTGCATTGCGACTGCTACGTAGTGGCCACGTTACGGTTTTACCAAGCACATCAATCCCTCGGGCTATGAGTATCACTCTGTCACTGTTTATCTAGATGCTTGTTAAACTAAAGGATAGTAAATGAATACAAAAACTAATTAAATTTAATAAACGTGACTTAAATCTATCGAACTAAATACACCAATCTATAGAAGAAAACTACACAAATCTAATGGTATAAGAAAGATCACTTAGCTTTAGAAAATAGCAACACAAAAATCCTCCAAAACGAGAGATGAAAAAACACGACTGCTGCCTGCTGGCGCAACACTACAATTATGCAATTAAATTTTCCATGAATTATTGTATTACACTACATTACTTCATATTGCTTAAATATAATTTATCTTTGGTCCATGTCTATCTCTCTCAACAGTGATAAGCACTTCTGAATCTGGTTAAGCACACTAACTTTTTTTTTGTTTAAAGATATGCATTTTAATAATTAATTTCAAAATATTTAATTACTGCATTTCTGTTTGTTGTAAATTAACAAAATTAAAGTATTCCCTTAGCAGAAAACACTGATGCAAACAATAGGCACATATGGACAGTTGGTCACATATTGACAGGACTGGTCTTAAATTCTCTTTTTGAAGTGTTGGCAATACATATTTATGGCATCTGCATATAATAGGCCAGTATGTTTCTTTCAATATAAATATTTATTATTGCATACTTGTGATTCATCATATCCAAGAGTTACTGAGTGACTTTCTTTACTAAATATTTGCATTCCACACAGACGTGTCCAATAATCTGTTGAAATAACAAATGAAAATATTAGTTTTCTATCAATGCTAAATTATCTTGGAGCTTTTGAATAATTAAATATAATAAAGGCTTTTCCTAATGCCTTCCCTATGAAAGTGCTTATGGTAATATCAAATGAAGTCATTTTCAACTGATTCCATTTTATCTCTGGGTAAACATTCTTAAGCTTTCTGAGCTCAACCTCCCATCTCCCATTAATCTTGTTGTCATGCGCAGCTGGAATATTTTTATTATTTTACGTTTTCATATTTTACCATCTATCTATGTTTTTCTTGGAACAAAGCACAAGGAATTCTTTTGCTTGCATTTTTTTTTACCAAAATTACATCATCTCTTAGCATCCCTGATTCACATATTTGGATGATTACACAAAATTTTGTGCTGCATTTGCTGACAAATTGTGTTGTACCATCGTAAATTTTGTCAAGTTAATTAGGCTTTACCTAGTCCCAATGTTTTATTATTTCAATTTACAACCGAGCTTCTGCTATTGTTCTTTGTTTCTACAGGGAGCTTAGAGTTTGAGTGGGTTTGAGCTACAGCTAATGACAATTATCAATTTTGAAAGATGTGCATATCTATCTGGTTAGCAACACACTCTGTTTCATATAGATACATATGCTGTTTTGTATTATTAATCATCTCTACATAATCATTAAATATTTGATGTTATTCAGTACTATAATGTTCGTATGTGTCCTGTCCGTCAGCGGTCATGGCTCATTGCCTAGATTAATTTCAAATGAAAACCACAAAAAAAATAGTTGAGTAAAACTCTCTAACATCTGAAGTTTAAACTGCAATAAGGAAACTCAAAAGACATAAAGCCCCTGGCTCTAATATCTTCCTGGCAGAAAATGGGTGGTGATAGAAAGACCTTTGCAAATTATACTTGAAAAAAGCTGTGCATTGGAGTGAAAGAGAATGTCTCAAGAATCAACATATATCTGTATGTTGCTAATCAAACCAGTCCTTAATGAGTTTATTGCAATAATGCATGATCTTGACTGATGTCTTGGGTTAACATTTTTAGCTTTCCAGTTTTTCTCTAGGACACCATCCTGAGACGTTCAGAGCTCAGCCTCTAGTATCCCTTTGAATCTGTCCTCTGCAGGTGGTGTTGAAGTGGTCATTTTGCTGGAAAATTATATCAACTATGGTGTGCTCTAATGCCTCATCAACTCCAGTTATTACAGTCTTTGATTAATATATTTTTTTTGCCAGTAATATAAATAATTAAGAGTTTTCTTTACTAAATCTATCGTACTTATTTAGCGTAAATATAGAGTCTAGATCTCAATCACTAAATTCACGAACTATTCGCGGCTGTGTGTGAATTATCTTCACTAACTCTACCTCAAATCTAGACTATAGACTAAGTCACTAAATTCGGGGACTTTTCGCGGCTATGTGCACGAATTATCTTCATCAACTGTACCGTAAATCTAGACTCTAGATCTATGTCACTAAATTCGCGGACTTTTTGCAGATGTGTTCGAATTATCTTTACTAAATCTATCGTACTGATTTAGCGTAAATATAGAGTCTAGATCTAAATCACTAAATTCACGAACTTTTCGCGGTTGTGTGTGCGAATTATCTTCACTAACTCTACCGCAAATCTAGACTCTAGAGCTAAGTCACTAAATTCGCGGACTTTTCGCGGCTGTGTGCGAATTATCGTCACTAGATTCTAGTGATTTAGCGTAAATGTAGAATCTAGCGTATTTCTAGAGTAATTACAGTAAGTACTATAAATTAGATGTATCGAGATCAATAAATTGAGCGTTTAGGTTAGGTACAAATTATCTTCACTAAATCTAACTTACATCTAACTCTAGATAGGCTAATATTACTAGGTAGATCTGGATGATTTATTTACGGACTTTCCACGCGAAGTCACTTATACTATACAATAAGATTTTAGGTGCCAGAGGGCCCGGAGGGGTGTTGTAACATAATAGTATTATATGTACATTTGCACACTAACGCGTCAGTGCAGCACCGCTAGTGTTTTACGTAATAAACGAGTTCCTAATAAGTCTTCCCTCTTAAACACTAGTTTGTTATTTGTGTAATACAAATATTCTACATGGTGTCAGAAGTGAACTTAAAAAGCTGTCCAGACAAAGGTTTTTAGTAATCTAATAATGGCTTCTTTTTATTTTGAGCAACCAATCTTGAATTGGAATGCTAAAGATCTGTATCAAGAATTTTCAAGATTCCAACAGCAGTTGAGCTTTTGTTTCAAAGGACCGTTAGCTGGTGCCGATAGTAAACAAAAAGCCAAAGCCGGATGGCTGGGAATGTGGATAAGTCAACAAGGCCGTGAAGTTTACAAAACTCTAAATATTACTGATAGTGAAGAGGGAGATCAGCAATTGCTATTAAAGAAAATAAAAGACTACATAAGGCCAAGACAAAATAAAAGAGTGTCTAGATTTAGAGCACATCAGAGAAAGCAATTAGAAGGAGAAAGTATTGATAACTTTGTTAAAGACCTAAAGCTTCTCATTATGGACTGTGAGTATGATAATCCAGATGATATGCTTATTGATTTGATTTGATCATTAGCGGAGTCATACACGAAAAGGTACAATTAAGACTACTTGATCAGGGACATAAGTTGACCCTGGGCAAGGCTATAGAAATTGGACAACAATATGAGATGTCGCAAAGCCAAATGAAAATGTTTAGGGGCCAAGAAGTTCTAGCAATCAAGAGACAGTCACACAATGTACTCAAGCAGAAGTCTAATGTTAAAGACAACTCATATAAATTATGTGGTAAATGAGGCAAGAACCACGAAAAAGAATAATGTCCAGCAATAGGAACCACATGCAATTTCTGCAAGAAGAAAAACCACTGGTATCAAATGTGCAGAAAAAGACGCAACGTTAATCTAGTAAAAGATGACAGCCACAATGATGAAAATATTGTACCTATTAGCACTGCAAGTAGCCAGTCTAAGAAGGGTAAAGTTGAAAATATCAATGTCGTTGAAGACAAGTGGACTGTAAAACTAATCGTACATGGAAAGGCATTAGTTTTCCGAATCGACACTGGTGCAAGGTGTAACATTCTTGTCAAGTCAAGAGTTTGAAAAGCTCAAAGACAAAGTAAAACTTGCTTATTCAGCAAAGTCACTCAAGTCTTACACTAATCACATCATTAAGACTTTAGGAGCAGTGGTGCTACCTTTGAAGAATTATACACAAGAGGTGAAAGCAACGTTTGAGGTTATAGACCTTAAGGGTAGGGGAAACACTTAGTGACTAAATTTTTTATTTGTGCTTCAAATTAAATGATATTACACAGGAATGTTATGTATGAGTACCCTATTTAAAATCAAGAAAAAAAAGTTTAAAATGTTGTTGCTATGGCAACGGCGGCCATTGCATTTTGTAAACATACTCTTATATAAAAGCTATCTAGTTTTGCATTTCTTGTTATTTTCTTTTAAAAATTGGCAGAGTTGTAGGACAACATAATTGCTATTGAGTTGTCTGATTACTTTTTTAAATTTTTGAATATTTTTTTTTACAATTTTTTTCCTGCCCTGTCCGGCAGCCCCCTGAGCGGCTGAGCAGCCCTATTTAGGAGTGCACTGCTCACCTCCATAGCATGAGGAAAGGGCTAGAAAAGGTGCCCCCAAAATTGCCTGCTCTAAACTACCCTAGCCAGCCTACCGCAGTTGGCGGGAACCCTACACAAGCGGTCGAAATCAAAAGAAAAAGACGAGGATAGTTCATCTTAACATAGGCGCATGGAATGTGCGCACACTTCTTGAGACTTCTTATCTTTACTAAATCTATCGTACTTATTTAGCGTAAATATAGAGTCTAGATCTCAATCACTAAATTCACGAACTATTCGCGGCTGTGTGTGAATTATCTTCACTAACTCTACCTCAAATCTAGACTATAGACAGTGAGGAATCTGTGGAAGAAAAGCGAAGACAAATTTCTGTCGCTATTAGACTACAGAACTACTCCACTGACTAATATAAATTTGTCGCCAGCACAATTACTCATGGGACGCCGACCAAGAAATCTGTTACCTTATAGGTAATACTCACACCTAAGACACCAGATCTTAAGGTGGTGAAGAAACACTTTGACTCAGAGAAACAGTCTCAGAAACATTATGTCTTTATTGTTATCTGACCTTAAATCAATGGGGTGTCTTTCCTCCCTGATTTTGACTTTTTAAAATTCTGGTGTGTGGTGTGCAGTGGATGATTTATCTGTTATTGAGGATGCAATGTAGTCAGCTATTTCACTGGGGGACGTGACAGTTCGTCCTTGTTTTTTCAAGAGGAAAGGTGTTAAGAGCCATAATCCACTACAAGACGGAACGGCAGTAAGGATGCAACTTAATTCTAAGTGGAAACCAGGAACAATAGTTTCGAAACATCCTAAGTGTGACAATATCTCTCTTCTATCGATGATGAATGACGAATGAAGACTTCGCCAACTTTATCTTGAAGTGTAATAAGAAGTTGTTGTCCGAATAGAAGAGTAGACTTGTATTGCCGGGGAATTCAACTTGAATTAATTACAATGATGAACAGAGACGATCTAGGAATTAAATGAATAACTTCCTCATAGAAATAAAACACTAGAAACTTTAATTCAAATATAACTTAAGTACAGCTTATGTACAATGTACATATTAAAAATGAAAATACATTACAAAGGCTCTTTCTTCAATATTATTTCAGAACAAAACTAGAAACACAACCTATCGTTTAGAAAGCTAGCTCCCGACTGAATCTCGCGCGTTTTATTCCAGCCCGCCAACTCCCCCAAAAAATGTCTTTATTTATTTTTAAATCAACCAATAGATTTGCAACATCATAGTGACGTCATTGAGTTAAACTTGAGGCTCTGTCAAGGGACTAGACTTTTTGGGTAATTCCTGAGGCTCAGTTAGGGATTTCTATTTCTATTTACACACAAGCTTTTAAATACAAATAAATCTATAATGGCATCTGTGACACTAAGCCTAGATCATATAATGTCAAAAGTGGAAATAAGGTCTACAGAAGAAACAGGAAACACATCAGAAAGTCTTCTGAGAAAGCAATAGATATGACAATAATTATAACTTTCCAGATGACATGTCAGAACAACTGGAGTCACAACATCTAGAGAGTCCAAGATTACAAACTACGCTAGATATGGAGCCGCCACTACACAATGCTTCTTTTAACACCTCTAGGCCACATGAACCTTATGTGACACGCTCAGGCAGAATAGTTAACAAACCTAAGAGACTTGATTTGTGATTAACTGAATTGACTTTTAAGTTTACTAGTTTTTTAGTTATTCTGATAAATAAATTTTCTAAATTAAAGAAGAGAGATGTAACATAATAGTATTATATGTACATTTGCACAATAGCGCGTCAGTGCAGCACCGCTAGTGTTTTACGTAATAAAGTTTATAAACGAGTTCCTAATAAGTCTTTAGTTAGAAAAAAAAATCAAACAAAGCATTAGGGTTTATTAAAAGAAATTTCTATAAATCAAATAAGAACATAAAACTAAAATGCTATTTAATCTTGGTTAGGCCAATAATAGAATATGCATCCTCTGTTTGGGACCCCTCAACTCAAGAAAACATTAAGAAACTAGAACAGACACAAAATAGAGCAGTGAGATTCATAACAAACGAATATTCACATTTCACTAGAGTAACACCTTTAGTAAAATCACTAAATTTAGAAAGCCTTCAGGATAGAAGACTTAAGAGTAAAGTAGCAATTATACACAAAACACTGAACCATAATCTCCAAATACAAAAACAAAACTTAATAAAATACTCAGAAAGACACAAAGATAAAGGCACATTCCTCGTCCCATATGCTAGGACAAATCTGTACAAATGCTCTTTCTTCCCTAGTGCCATTAGAGCATGGAATGGTTTGCCTGAGCTAGCCAGGAAAACCAGTGACTTGGCAGAATTTAAGTCACTGGTAAATATGCATGACTGAATGCATGACGCGTAGGACGTAATCATCTTCTTTTTTGAAGTAACGTCTGTATTATATAAGATAAGATAAGATAGACATAAATAAATATAGACTGGAAACAGGATCTTATTTTCATTTGGGAAGAGTCATATATGTTTTACGTCCACATCTACGTTAGAAAAAAAATGGTGGCAAATACATTCTAGGACGCACATTTCAGCATATCTATAACAATGATCTTTAGTTTTGAAAAGTACAAAACTTCATTATTCCTAATATTTTGCCTTTATAGGCTACGCATGCACCTATGCGCACCACATCAACAATTTCATAATGAAAGACATAGGAAAATATATATAGGCTTGTGATGTGGATCTATTTATTGTTGACATGGCTTCTTTATGTATGGCGGTCGTTTTATCGATTCAAATATTTAGAATTAGTTTTTAGTCAAAAAAGTAAAAGAAAATGAGCAGAGCGTGCTCTAACGATCCGTAGAACGATAGACCAATGCGGCCAAGGGATAAATCTAAAGTTTGAAAAATCATTTTGCATCAATAAATTGAATATTTTTACACAGTAAGTCAGTCAGTCTATCCGAGTCTATCGTCTATCCTATCCGATCTCTAAACACTAACTAATGCCGACATGTGTTCAATGTCTTCAGTATAGATCTAGACTTAGAAGCTAGTTAAATTAATAGTTGGGAAGATAATCATTATGCCCGTCTGACATAGATTTAGTAGGAAAGATTACAAATATAATAATACAGAAAGGGTTCTATTAATTACATAGGTTATGACTAAAAAAACAAGCTATAAATACTTTTACTTTTATACTGCTCATAACTGCTGTATAACTAAATCTATGTTTGCCCAAATTTTTCCAATAATAATTTGTTCTTCATCGGCCAGTCTAGATCTATATATATAACTATATGTCTATGGTCTTCCCTTTTAACCACTAGTTTGTTATTTGTGTAATACAAATATTCTACAGGTGTAGCCTTCACATTATGCTGGTAATTGCTCTAATTATAGTCACTATTACACACTAAATCTAGCGCTGCCTTTGAAAAAATAATGCCTGGTGAAATGCTTGCTTGATGTAAACGAAAAAAAAAAAACGAAGCTTACTGCAGTGATAGATATCGAAAATAAACACTAGGTATCGGGAGGGAAAAAACTCGAGGTCTCGTTTTAAAGTTTAATTTTTTTTTCGCCGTTTTTTACGAAATTCAAGACTTTTTCAAGACTTTCAATTTAATAATGAAATTCAATGTATTTCCCAGGTTTTGAAGGTGGCTACGAACCCTGAGACTGAAATCTAGACTCAGGGTTAGAGTAACACGAGATTTAAAAAAAAAAGAAATTATATCTGTCAAAAGACAGGATATGAGCATGCTCAAAACAAATCGAAAATCTTATTTCGAATTTTTCCGAAAATGGGAAAAATAATAATATCGGATTTTTTTCATTAAAAAAAAATGAAAAATAAATTTAAAAAAATTCGGATTTAAACAAAAAAAAAAATGTCGGGAAAATTTTTTTGATAGCAAATCAGATCAGACGTAATTTTTGGAATTCCGAAAATTTTCGGAAAATTCCCATCACTGGGCGAGAGTCACAGTACTCACAAAGTGGGGGCACCTCTCTCTTCAGCAAAAAAGAGTGTTTATCATTCTTTCCATGGTTTTGCAGATGCAGCTTGTTAGTGGTATTGGTCGATAGTTAGATGGGTCAGACCCGTCTCTTCCCGGTTTAGGTATCAGTATAACTGTGGCTTACTTTCAGCTGTTTTGGAAAGCGCCTGTTTGCCATACACAGTTATAGATTTTTATCAGGGTAATCAATGAGGTTTCGGGAAGGTGCTTGAGGAACTGGTAATGGATTTCATCTTCTCCAGGTGCTGTGTCATGTGATTTGTCCAGCGAGTCCTTCAGTTCCTCATGCGAGCAGTTTTTATTGTTATCTGACCTGAAATCAATGGGGTGTCTTTCCTCCCTGATTTTGACTTTTTTAAATTCTGGTTTGTAGTGTGCAGTGGATGATTTATCAATTATTGAGAATGCAATGTAGTCAGCTATTTCACTGGGGGACGTGATAGTTCGTCCTTGGTTTTTCAAATGCCCTATTGCATTTGATTCTTCAAATTCCCTATTGCATTTGATTCCTTCCCTTTCATTCCCCTTATTGCCTTCCATACTGCTCTAGCAGAAGTTTAGGCATCAAGACTGCTGATAAAACTTCTCCATGAATTTGGGGACAACTTTCCGGGCAATGTCAAGTAGCTTGATAGCAAAAATATCAGCTGGGTTCTGTTCATCGAGGATAATTTCTGTGATATCCTCGGAGCATCTTTTTTGGAATTGTTCCCAATCGGCCTTGTTCAGTTTCCATTGCTGAGGTCATCCGAATGAGGGGAGGTTGTTAGTAATGATAATTGGAAAGTGATCACTTCCCTGTAGATCATAGCTAACTGACCATTTAAAGTAGTCCAGTAGTCTGGAGATGCATACGGTGAGTTCCTGCGTGCAAGTAGGTCAGTGATGCATCATTAAGTATGCATAAATCATGTTGGAGGAAGATGTCCTCCAGCATACGACATCTGGTGTAAGTGTTGTTGGATCCCCACATAGAGTTATGGGCATTGAAATCCCAAGGATTATATAGGGCCTAGGGAGTTGTTTCTGTCTGTTGGGTTTAATGGAATGCCTGGTGGTAGATACAGGCTGCAGCAAGTGATAACCTTGTGTATGGTTATCCTAGCTGCTACGACCTGTAGTGTGGTCTGTAGTTCTACCCTCTCATGGGGGATGTTGTCCTTCACAAGGATACACACTCCACCTGATGCTCTCTCCGCATCCTCAACACATTCCTGCTGTAAGCACTGTAACTTCGGAAATTAATGTTATCTCAGAAATGTTTTCTGAAAGCAGACAGCTACAGGAGTCTCAGAGACCATCATTAGCTGTATTTCCTCGTAATTGGCCTTGAGGCCTCTACAGTTCCATGGTACGATTCTGGATTCCAAGGCTTATTCTAAATGACCTACTTGGAGCTATTAGGCCTTGGGAGGCCCCCCAGAGGGTTTTCACATTATTCCAGTGACCTTAGTATTGTATAGGGTTTGCAGGGAGAGGAGGACACCCCACATTTGGGAGAAGTCCTCTCTGGAGAAGGGAGATCCCTCCGGTTAGAGTAGAGGTTACTTCCTCTTCCCTCTCCTTGGGCATCCTCTCCAAATTCATTTCTCAGTATAGGAAGTTGGTTAATCTCAGTAGAGGTTGGGGTGTCTGGCTGGGTTCTTCCAGGAGAACCTGTGTCAGACATAATTTTTCCTGGTTCTCCCGGAGTGTCAGTTTTGACATGCTGTTCAGTCTCCATGCTCTCATCAGCAAGTACAGAGAACCTGTTCTTTAGCATGACAACAGGGCTTTCTTTTCTCTTCGGAAGTGTTTTCTGTGGAGTTGTTTTCTTCTGAGTTGGAGGAGGGGGAGGGGGTCAATGTGCCAGTCTGTGTGGGTATGATCTTCCCTCTTAGCCACAGCCTGGGCGTAGGTCTTTGTCAAGCCGAATTGGCCCTTGGCTAGGGCCAATACAGCCTATTTCACCTGGCTGAAGGTGCATCCATTACTTGCCATGTACTCCTGCATGGCAACTTGTACTCCTGCTTGGGGTCTCTCGCTATTGACTTAAGTACTTGTTAATGAGAAGAAGGCTCATCTTTGTCAGGCTTTTCCCCTCTGTGCACATGACCACCAGAAATGATGGCCAGGTGGTACAGCTTTTTGTGGCCTCCTACTCTTTTTTTCATCTAGAGGAACTTGGAGCCAAAGTATTGTGTTGTTGTGGTTTATCCTCAGATAGACACCTACTCTTAAACACCAGGATCTCTTTATCCCCTCTTACCCATCGCAGTCTATGGCAAACGGATTGGTCATAGGGAGGTTTTAAAGTTAAGGAGATAGAATGATGGTCAATGAAGGCAGCCTGAGGTAAAGAGGAGGCAGACATAATGATAGAAAAGAAGTAGGGCACTTTTGAGCTCCAAAGGTGCTAAGGAAAGAGGAGCGTAGTTTAACGTCATGTCTTGGGATGATATAGTGTCAGAAAACTAATACAGTGACAGTGAGGAATGCAGAATTTCCTGTAGCTGCGCAGCCCCAGCTGTGACCTACATATTTTCCCACATAAGGGCAAGCATAACCATTGTTTGCAGGTGGTTGATTTAGATTTTCTTTCCACTGTCTTCGTCTGTCCTCAGCTGCGGATTTTCTTTTGTCTCAAATGTGTATCATGCAGCCTTTGTGAGTGACTTCCAGCTGTCTCGTTCTGAGGCCGCATGCAACTAGGTGCTCTCTTCTATATCAGCTAAGGCAAGTTGGTTGAGAGAAATCATCCAAGTACCCCAAAGATTGTTTTTTTAACAGATGCGAAAACAACAGTCCAAAGCGTGCAAAACTCTGATTCCTCTTATATAAAAAAATATCAGGTCAGCACTTACAAAGCTCAACAACAACAGCAAAAAAAAACTGTTACCTGTATTCAATGGATACCAGCTCATTTACAACTAGAAGGAAATGAGAAGGCTGACACACTCACCTAGAGTGGAAGAACAAACTCACAATTTAACTCTGCACTCTATCCAGAAGAAATGAAGAAATTAATTGTAAATAAAACAAATGAGAAATGGATGAGCTCTCATCCAAATCACAAGGAAGATGATGCTTGCTATAAGATCAACATCTAATCTTTTGACTCAGGACCAGACTCAACAGAATGTGACAACACATGTACCGGAAGCTCAAAATTGGAACCAGCCCATGTGGAATGTCACCAGAGAATGCCGACGACTTCCTCCAAAACTGCTGTCTAGTCATCTGAACACTCAAAAAAAAAATGAGAACGAAGAAGAAGAAGGTTGAGAGAACCACCCCTGATAAAAAACATTGATTTTTGTAGGCAGGCTGAGCGATTTATTCCACCAAACTCTTGCCTGAAGGCGTCCGAATGTGCTATTGGCCCTGGCTTTACTAATCTTTGGACTCATAAAGACAAAGAAGAGATAATCTATCAATAAAATGTCTTGATCTAAATGAACTTGAAATCAACTTCCTTGAAAGTGAGGCATCATTTGATAGTATACTACCCAGATTTGTGAAGTAGTCTACTATGTTAAGGGGCTGTCTGTCACAGCCCAGTTTTAGAACCCCTGTGACATGAAGTGACATATAGTCACTCAGCAAAGATTTCGTGCTTTCAGCACGAGAAAAGTTTTGGGAGACTTTTGAGTAAGGGCAAATTTTAACCAGTTACGGTGAAAACTCCAGTAGAGTAGAGAGGTCGTATTTTTTCCTCTGACTGTAATCTATATGTTTAATTGAGTTGATTGAAAGTACTGAGTTATTATGATACCTATGGATTAATATTTGTGCTTTGTATTCACATGTTGTGTGGCACGTTTCGCCAGTCTTATTATTCTTTATACTATATTGGATTAAATATATATTGTCTGCCAGAACGGAGTTCCTTCATTTGTTTATATGTACATGTCAAGATCATAGTACATAGTAACTTAGTAAATACGCGACTACCAAAATAGTCCGGACTGTAAACCACGCAAACTTGAGATCAGAAGAGGTCTCACCACGCAGACAGTCACACAGCCATATCAGATGTGACACTGTCCCTTTTATTGTGATCTTTGGGGCTGAGTAGGTTTTATTGGTGATTTCTGGAACATTACTTGTTTTCCCTGTTGAGTACAATGCAGAAGAAATCTGAGGTGGCTACCAATGTGGTCTCAGACCTAATAGATCCTCGTCCCTGAGACATGACGTTAAACTGCGCTCCTCTTTCCTTAGCACTTTTGGAGCTCAAAAGTGCCCTACTTCTTTCCTATCATTTTGTCTGCCTTCTCTTACTCTCAGTCTACCTTCATTTGGTTTTTTGGTTTTAGTTTTTTGGCACATCGGCACAGTGTAGGCCATGTCGTGCCCGCAGTCCCTTAAGGACTACTCTCCCTCTATAAAAAGGTCAAAGTCCATACAATTAACTCATTAAAATCAGGGTCTATTTACAGTTAAAATAGTACAGGTAAAAATTTAATTTTTTGATAAAAATCTAGTGTAAATAGTATGTGTCTATAGCAGTGTTTCTCAACCTGTGTGCCGCGGCACACTAGTGTGCCGCCGAAGATTTGCAGGTGTGCCGCGGGAATTTCCAGAACGCCACACGTGTAACGTTACACAGGTCAGCCTAATATTAAATTTTTATTTTACGTCGCGATGACATCCCCTCTTGCAAAGATCAGTAATAGTAGTGGATCGCTCCATATTGATGGAAAGGGGTGTTAGCTATTCAAATGTAGGCCACCTTAGCAGATGCACACCAGTTCATGAATTGACAAAGATAATAATTAGCGATGTGTTTCATGTACAATGATTAGGTGTATGCTAATAATAACAAGTCTAAACATTATTTATATTTTATATCCATGGAGAAATACGTTATTAAGAATGAAACTGCGAAAGCGTTAAATGAAAAGCAAGGAACCAAACGAAGGTACAAAGAAGATTACATCGGATATGGTTTCATATCTTCGGGACCTGAAGGTTCTCCATTGCCAATCTGTCTGATCTGCAATGCAACTCTATCAAATGAGGCGCTTGTTCCAAGCAAATTGAAGAGACACTTGGAAACAAATCATCGAGCTGTAAAAGCCCAACCGAAGGAATACTTCGAAAACATCAGGGCTCAACAAAATAAACAAGCTAGGAAACTTACGAATTACCTAAAGCTGCCAGAAAAGGGATTGATTGCAAGTTATAAGGTTGCTCAGTTATTAGCGAAACGCAAGAAAGCACACACAGAGGCTGAATCTGTCATTGTACTAGCATTAGCAATAGTTGTTGAAACAATCCTAGGACCTGATGCCGCCGAAAAGGTTAAACAACTTCCTTTGTCAAATGATACTATCTCACGCAGAATAAAAGACTTAGATTTACAAGATCAAATCTGCGAACACTTCAACGTGACTGACGATGAACTGTCTCTTCTGTGGTCTCTTCAAGTTGATGAATCCACTGATGTTAGCGGCAAAGCCCAGCTGCTAGCTTTTATTCGGTTCATAAAGGATGAAAAATGTGTCAACGAATGCTTATTTTGCAAGGACTTAGCAACTACGACCAAAGGCGAAGATATCTTCAATGTGTTGAACGAAAACATTTTGTTCTTCAAACTACAGTGGAAAAACTGTGTCAGCGTTTGCACCGATGGCTGTCCTTCCATGCAGGGAAACAGAAAAGGATTCGTCACTCTTGTTCGTCAAGAAAATCCAAATGTATTAGTTGTTCACTGCATGATCCACAGAGAAGCTCTTGCCTTCAAATCTTTGCCAAAAGGTTTGATGTCTGTTCTGGATCAAGTGATTGAAGTTGTAAACTTCATCAAATCTCGACCGCTTGCATCCCGACTTTTCTCTCAGCTCTGTGCAGCAATGGATTCAGACTACATATGCCTCCTGTATCATACCAACGTTCGTTGGCTCTCCAGGGGAAAAGTATTAAAGCGTGTCGTCCAACGCAAGGCTGAGCTGATTTCATTCTTGGAGGCTGAAAAAAAGACTTTGTATTTTCTATTCATGACGAAATCTGGTGGGTGAAGGTCACATTTCTCTCTGATTTATTTGACAAATTAAATTCATTGAACTTAAGTCTTCAAGGACCATCGGAAACAATCATCACTGCATCCTCAAAACTAAAGTCATTTGGTGAAAAATTGTCTTTGTGGCAAAGTAAGATCTCGAAAGGAGTCTTCGACTGCTTTCCTTCTTACAATGATTGTGCTTCAAACAAAGAAATTACCCCCGAAATTCTTGACACTTTGACACACCTGCAGTCAGCATTGCAGCATTACTTTCCAACAATTGGAAGTAATGAATATGGATGGATCAGCTATCCATTTGGAAACTATGAAGCTACAAATCTTACAACTGAAGAAGATGAGCAGCTCATTGATTTAAAAAACGATGTAGTTCTTAAGTCAAGTTTTGCCTAGAAAATCCTGGATAATTTTTGGATTTCAATCAACAAAATATATCCAGCAATCAGTTTAAATGCAATCAAAATAATTCTTGCATTTTCATCTTCATGGTTTTGTGAATTTGGATTTTCAGCACTGACTGAAATCAAGTCTAAGAAAAGAGAGAGACTTCTTTAAATAGATGATGAAATGCGAGTTTGTTTGTCGACTTTGGAGCCTCGGATAGATCTCATTTGCTCTCAAAAACAGGCACAACCTTGACATTAAAAGTAATGATTAAAAACTGGTAAAGCTTTTTTTCTTTTTATTTTAAAACAACTGTTGCTCTTCGTGGTGTGCCGCGAAATTTTTGTTGTTTTTTTACTGTGCCGGCAGACAAAAAAGGTTGAGAAACACTGGTCTTTAGACTCACAAATCAGATCCTCGCAGACAACCCCACCTCCCGGATAAAGCCCAGTATCTTCCCAGAGTCGACAGTATTGAACAGTATTTGTAAGTCAGTGGCTGTAAAAAACTTCTCCCTGACATCCTGGTATCTGGGGCAGTTAATGAGGATGTGTTCCACTGAGAGGCGAGAATCGCAATACTCACAAAGTGGGGGCTCCTCTCTCTTCAGCACGAAAGAGTGTGTGATGTAGGTGTGGCCAATCCTAAGTCTAGACATGGTCGTGCTACCACGCCTTGTCAGACCCTTAGATATGGGCCGCCACCGGACATCCGCCACGATCTGCCTGAGTTTGTTGTGATTCTCAGCCTCCCATCGGTGCTGCCACTCTTGATAGGTGGCAGTGGCAATACTTTGTCTCAGGTCCGAGTAGGGAATTTGGGTTCCTGACACTGTTTGATTTAGGGCTCTCTTTGCTTCTCTGTCTGCGGCTACTCTAAGTCTTTTGACATTTCTTCTTAAGTTCCTTAATGTGGGGGAGAAAATTAAATTTGGAGTCAAGGGTGAGGCCTAAAAATTTTGTAGTTTTTACAACGGGGATTTTCTTTTTGTT
>JADKLZ010000167.1:20373696-20390677 GCA_021533235.1 Biomphalaria straminea
GTTCATGTGCTAAAGCATAAAACTATCTCTGCGAAGAGAAGTTCTATAATCGAGCCATGGGATCTTCCCATTTACTTGTTATAAGTGAATTCATGAATAAAAAAATACAACAACATATGCGACCACAGTGGGTCCCGAACTTTCTTTGGACCCGTGCTAATTTTTAGGTGTATAAATTATTAAATTGAACCATTTTATAACATGATATAACAGATTTCCCGCGCTAAAGTCAAACCTGAGAGTAGTATCTATCTGTGTATTGTCGTTCTAGTTTCAAGAGTCTTACGACACAATCACAATATAATCTCTTCCGGCTTCCACTTCTCTAAGACTGAGGATCATGCAATTTTTATTTTTTTCATAATTTAGAAATCATAATTCAATAGTAGATATATATACATGTGTTTTCAAGTTACACGAAGTTACTTCCTTTTTCCAGTCTATATTTATTTATGTCTATGCTATTTTGTGAATGAAATAGTGCGGATTGGGTCCATTCACACCGCGTGCTTACGCCATGGGATCTTCCCTATTTACTTGTTGCTTGCATGTTGTTGCTTGCATGTTGTTGTTTGACCTCTTACTTAGAGGAATATATATATAGATAGATAGATCTAGATCAAGATTTAAGTCAAGACTACAACTTGAATCTCTGGATCTATATTCTAATAAAAAAATAATGACGATTTATTTTGTCGGAATTTGGACTTTGCGGAACACAATAAAAGAGCTGTCACAAGTCTCTCCTATGTAGTTGTGGATGATGTCATTAGCTTTTCTTTGATGAGCTAAACGAAGTTGCTGGCTGATAGGAAAGTAGTCTTGTGCTGCCGGGGACTATTACTTGAATAATATATAACTTGAACAAAGACGATCTAGGATTCAAATAGAGTAATGCTTCGTTGAACACAGGAACTTTATTTAATACTTAACATAAGTACAGCTATGTACAGAATATATTTCAATTTATAACAATGGTGCGTCAATTCCATGATAACATGCAGGCAAGAGTTCAAGACAACGGAGACTACTCCAAGCCTTTTCCTGTCTCAAATGGCGTGAAGCAGGGCTGTGTGCTGGCTCCAACACTTTTCAGCTTAATGTTTACCGCCATGCTGAAAGATGCCTTTTGCAGAGAAAGCTTTGGAGTTGACATACGGTATCGCACAGATGCAAGCTTATTTAATGCTCAGAGACTCAAGGCAAGGACCAAGGTAAACTTCGACTGCATCAGAGACCTGCTATTTGCAGATGACTGTGCCCTAAACGCTGCAAACGAAGAAGACCTTCAAAAGAGCCTGTCCCTCTTCGCTAATGCCTGCACAAATTTTGGATTCACCATTAATGTAAAAAAGACAGAAGTGCTGCATCAACCTCCTCCAAATAAAGCTGTTACAGAACCAAACATTCTCATAGCTGGCCAGAAACTAGCGAATGTCAAAAAATTTGTCTATCTTGGAAGCACCATATCAGCAAGCGCCAACCTAGATGATGAGGTTGACTTCCGTATTGCTCGTGCCAGTGCTGCATTTGGCAGACTTCAAGAGCAAGTGTGGCAAAGGAGAGGACTCAGTTTAACCACAAAACTGAAAGTCTACAGTGCTGTAGTTCTCCCGTCACTCCTATACGCATCAGAGTCATGGACCTTGTACTCCCGCCACACCAAAAAGCTAAACTCCTTTCACCTACGCTGTCTAAGGAGTATCCATAAGGTGCGTTGGTCTGACCACATACCAGACACAGAAATTTTAAAGCTGTCCAACATGCACAGTATCAATGCGACAGTAAAAAGGTCCCAACTACGATGGGCGGGTCATGTAGTCCGCATGCCAGAAAATCGCCTTCCCAAGAGACTTCTGTATGGAGAGCTATGCACTGGAAAGCGCTCTCAAGGCGGCCAATACAAGCGCTACAAAGACACCCTTAAGAGATCTCTCAAGGAATGCGGTATCGACATTCATGGCTGGGAAGCACTAGCTCAAGATCGTTCCGCATGGCGAGAAGCTGTGAGTCTCGGAGTCTCAAGTTTTGAAGCAAGTAGAGTGGCCAGTGCGATAGAGCGCCGAAACAACAGAAAGCTGAGAGAAAAAGCAGGCCCACCTGCAACTGACAAAACTCACCCATGTCACATTTGCGGCCGGCTTTTCAAAGCGAAGATTGGACTACACAGCCATCTTCGAGTCCATAGGAAGTGAGAAATGTGCTCATCTTCGAACACGAAGGAGGAGCTATATATTTCAATAAAACAGAATGCAGAACAAGGCTTCTTTCTTAACTTGTATAACTATTAAAAAACACATCTTCTCTCTAGAATGATCTCGCATAGACTGCCTTCGCGCACAATTTTTGCCCGCTATTTTAAAATGTCTTTATATTTAAATTAACCAATAGATTTGAATCATGATGTCTGATGACAAGCTATAAATAGGTACCGGGTAAATCCGAGGTACAGTTAAAAACCCAGATTTATATTTGCACTCATGTTCTTATTAAATATGAAATATACAGATAAACCTAGAATGGCATATGTGACAAGAGCCAATGAGGAATGCCGTAACATGTGTGTTATTATTTTTTTGTATGTTTTAGCGGGACGGTCCCGCTTAATGCGGAACGGTATGCTGATCTGCAAGTATCATATGAAAAAACCCAACGTTGGAATCCCTGTGAACATATAATTTTGAGTAAGATGCTTAAAAATAAATAATTTTTGATGATCTCTTACTTTTAAAAAATATATCTATTATAACAGATTGTCAAATCTTTACAGATTTGTAAAGAGCTAAATAACATTTTCTAATCAACACGGGTAAATCGCGCGCGTTCGTGGCCTAAAATCCTTCTTTGTCTACGTAATTTTTTTAAACACAGTACAGGATGCGCAAAGACCTGTTTTGAAGTCGTAGTTCCTTTAGTATTGCTCCATGGTCAAACATCCAATCTTGTGGTGATTTTGAGGTAACAGAACTATACGAGGGTATGAGTAAAGTCTTTGGACTTACATCAGCAAGTGTGCCTCACTCAAGTCAAAAAGATGGCATAATCATCAGTGATTGCACGCTGCAAATGGAGCAATGGTTAGAGCACTACGCAGAGCTAAGTTTGTGGCTGTTCCTATAGAACGTAACGTTAATCAGCATTTATGAGATCAAAAACAGAAGCAAATTTAGCGACATTTTTTTTAGCCGCGAAGATAAGGTATTTAAGTAACGCCTAAGATTAGAAGATAATGTATTTAAGTAACGCTTAAGATTATAATATTTACAAAGAAAGGACAAGAAAATGAGTAGGCGGTAAGAGCATGCTACAGAGTTGCTCACATTTTAAGTAGTGAAATGAAATGACGCCATTTTTCAACGGCGAAAGCCAAAAAAAGGAGGTTTTAATCAGACATGGAAGCAATGTCAGGCAATGCATCATGAAAATAAGAATGCAATTGAAGATAGATAGACAGATAGATGGCTGTTTTGAAGAGTGAGCATGGGGACAACACCGGCAAAGACCTGTTCAAATAAGTTTAAGACATCATGGATGATGTTTTTCTTTTTTTTTTTGAAGAAAAAAAAATTGGAGTGACTACTGATACCGCCAGAAGTATGGCTAGGTTTCAGAGCGAACTGGCATTGTCAAGTCTAACGGAAATTCTATGGCAAGGTGTTGAATCAAGACCAAGTGATGATGTGTTTAGCAATGTAAATTTTATAACATTTCAAGCGTTAAACCACTAAATTTCTAAGAATTCTGACAGAAATGAATTGGATAGGATTTCTGGCCCATAATCCCCCAAGGATTACGTCCCTATATAGGTCAAGTGCTAAGAGTTGCAAAACTTGATGCACGGTATTTAAAAAAAAAAGGTCTACTCACAACTCAAATAGTAAAAATTGTAATAATCTGATACAAATCTGTTGTAAATATGTACCGTATATATTTCTAAGTACTTTGGCCCATCTCCTGTTATCAGTTACCTATCCCTTAGTCTGTGGACCGTTGGGGCACCAAGCAAGACCTGTAGACCGTCTTTTTCCATTCCTCTCTATCATTTGCCCTGTTTAGAACTTCTTTCAATGGCTGGCCCGCCCATTCTTTTATGTTGTCCTCCCACCGCTTTCTCTGTCATCCTCTTTTTTTTTCTGGTACTGTTCCCTGATGGAAGGTATTTGCGAGCCCCGAAGATATTGTAATATGGTCATAGATTTTAAGCTTGCGTATTTACACAGTGGTTAGCAGGTCATCATGGGGTCCGATCGCTGCAGTGATTATGTTTATCTCAACTCACTTGATTTGCCAATCCTGCGTCCCGAGACATGACGTTAAACTGCGCTCCTCTTTCCTTAGCACTTTTGGAGCTCAAAAGTGCGCTACTTCTTTTCTATCATTTTGTCTGCCTCCTCTTACTCTCAGTCTGCCATCACTCTGTCTCCTTATCTTCAAAAACCTCACAATGTCCTGGACCAGTCCGTTTGCCGTGGACTGCGACGGGTAAGGGGGGATAAAGAGATCCTGGTGTTTGAGTGGGTGACTATCTGAGGATGGACCACCGCAACACAATACTTTGGCTCCGAGTTCCCCTAGACCTGAGGCCCAGAAGGCCCGCTCTGGGTCAACCGGCTGGTCATGCCGAGCTACCAGCATAGGTCCTCAACCTATGCTGGAGGGCGGTGGCTAGAGGGTCAATCAGCCAGCTACTGTATCGGACACATGACCGATGCAGCAGCTGACTGAGTATAGCACCTGTGTAGCCCTGGCGGGCTCATTCTGGACATCTGAATGGCCCGTCCCCTTGTTGGACTCGATGGCGGGTGGGGAGCACAGGTGCCGAACTATTTACCTTTTTTTCATGGACACAAAAAAAAATAAAAAAATTACTTGCCTCAGACCTATGTCTGGGCAAGAGACGACGTGTAGAAGCAAAGAAGGAGGAGGCCACAAAAAGCTGTCCTACCTGGCCATCATTTCTGGTGGTCAGGTGCACAGAGGAGGGGAAATGCCTGACGAAATTGAGCATTTTTTTTCATTTACAAGGGACTCAAGTCGGTAGTGGGAGAGCCCAAAGGTGTATCTAAGTACACAGATCAAATGAACTACTCGTAGAAGTGGAAAGCAAGGTACACTCTGATGGGCTTTTAAAATGCAGAAGACTCTGTGATCTCCAAGTGGAAGTCATGCCACACAAGAGTCTGAACACCAGCAGAGGTGTAATCAGCTCAAGGGACCTACTGGAATGTTCCGAGAAGGAAATAGTGGAGAGTATTGAAGGAGTCACCCATGCCCGGCGCATTACAAGGCGCAGGGATGGTGAGGAGGTCAAGACCGCCACTATTATCCTCACATTCGGAACTAGGACAACGCCAGAGTACGTGAAGGCAGGATACCTACGAGTTCCAGTGAGGCCCTACATTCCTAACCCTATGAGGTGCTTCAAGTGCCAGGGTTATGTACACGGCGCGGCAGTCTGCAAGAGGAACACTGTGTGTGCTAGATGTGCCGGAGAGGGTCATGAGGACAAGGGCTGCACAGCCCAGTTCAAATGCCCGAACTGTCAAGCTGGCCACTCAGCCTACTCCAAGGACTGACCTGTGTAGAAATAGGAGGTTGCCGTGCAGGAGTACAAGGCAAGAAATGGATGCACCTTCAGCCAGGCGAAATCAGCTGTGTTGGCCCTACCCAAGGGCCAATTCGGCTTGACAAAGACGTACGCCCAGGCTGCGGCTAAGATAGGAAGATCCATAGCCACACAGACGGACATATTGACCCCACCCCCTCCTCTAACTCAGAAGAAAACACCAACTCCGCCCAAGAACTTTCCTCCAAAGAAACCAGAAAGCCCTGTGGTCATGCTAAAAAACAGATTCTCTGTGCTCGCTGATGAGAGCATGGAGACCGAACAGCATGTCCAAACCAACACTCCGGGAGAACCAGGAGTCACCGTGTCTGATACAGGTTCTCCTCAGAGAACCCAGTCAGACACCCCAACCTCTACTGAATCAGAGGTTGACAAACTCCCTAAGGGGAGAACTCAAAACGGAGAGGATGCCCGAGGTGAGAGAGGAGGAAGTAGCCTCCGCTCTAACCAGAGGGATCTCTCCTTTCCAGAGAGAAGCACTCCCCCCAGGAGAGGGGTGTCCTCCTCTCCAACAAAGCAGAAGTAAAAAAAGGTGACAGGAATAAAGGGAAACCCCTCCGGGGGCCTCCCGAGGCCTAATAGCTCCAAGTAGGTCATTTAGAATAAGCCATGGATTCCAGAATTGTACAGTGGAACTGTAGAGGCCTCAATGCCAATTACGAACAAATGCAGCTACTGATGGACTCTGAGGCTCCTGTAGCTATTTGCTTACAGGAAACATTTCTGAAAGATAGCATCAGTTTCCGAAGCTACATTGCTTACAGCAGGAATGTTGAGGATGCAGAAAGAGCATCAGGTATCCTTGTGAAGGACAACATCCCCCATGAGAGGGTAGAACTACAGACCACACTACAGGCCGTAGCAGCTAGGATAACTTTACACAAGGTTATCACTTGCTGCAGCCTGTACCTACCACCATGCGCTCCATTGGACCCAGCAAGTATGGAGGACCTGTTGAGGCAGCTCCCTCGGCCATATATTATCCTTGGGGATTTCAATGCTCATAACACAATGTGGGGATCCAATAGTACTGACACAAGAGGTCGTATGCTGGAGGATATCTTCCTCCAACATGATTTATGCATACTCAATGATGCATCACCGACCTACTTGCACCCAGGAACTGGATCCCTCACGTGCATTGACCTCACCGTATGTGTCCCCGGACTTCTGGACGACTTCAAATGGTCAGTTAGTAATGACCTACGGGGAAGTGATCATTTCCCAATCATCATTACTAACAATCTCCCCTCAATGGGACGACCTCAGCGGTGGAAACTAAACAAGGCCGATTGGGAGCAATTCCAAAAAAGATGCTCAGAGGATATCACAGAAAGTATCCTCGATGAGCAGAACCCAGCTGATATTTTTGCTATCAAGCTACTCGACATTGCCAGAAAAGTTGTCCCCCTAACCTCCGCTAATCCAAAACAAAACAGCAAACCATGGTTTGATACAGCTTGTAAAAGTGCTATTGGCGATAGGAAAAAACGACTGGCTGCATTCATAAAAAATCCTTCCCAGGAAAACCTAAAGCTATTCAGGATTGCTAGAGCAAAGGCTAGACAAACGATACGGTCAGCCAAAAGGAATTCCTGGAGAAGCTTTGTCGGCAGTCTGGATGCCAAAACTTCTGCTAGAGCGGTCTGGAAGGCAGTAAGGCGAATCAAAGGGAAAGACTCAAATGCAATAGGGCATTTGAAAAACCAAGGACGAACTTCACGTCCCCCAAAGAAATAGCAGACTGCCTTGCATCCTCAATAGTAGAAAAATCATCCACTGCACACTACACGCCAGAGTTCCAAAAAGTCAAAACCAGGGAGGAAAGACATCCCATTGACTTCAGGTCAGAGAACAATGAAGCCTACAACAAACCGTTCTCGCTTGAAGAACTGAGGGACTCGCTGGACAAGTCACATGACACAGCACCTGGAGAAGATGAAATCCATTACCAGTTCCTCAAGCACCTTCCCGAACCCTCATTGGTAGTCCTGCTAGGGGTCTATAACTGTGTGTGGCAAACAGGCGCTTTCCCAAACAGCTGGAGGAAAGCCACAGTTATACTGATACCTAAACCGGGAAGAGACGGCTCTGACCCAACTAACTATCGACCAATAGCACTAACAAGCTATATCTGCAAAACCATGGAAAGAATGATAAACAGTAGGCTGGTCTGGTACCTGGAGAGGAATAAAGGGATCTCTAAATACCAGTGCGGATTCCGGCAGGGGCGGACAACAACCGACCACCTGGTAAGGCTGTAAGCATACATCAGAAATGCTCTACTCAGACGAGAACATCTAGTAGCTGTATTCTTCGATATAGAAAAGGCATATGACATGACCTGGAAATATGGCATTCTACGTGACCTAGAGCTTATATGACTAAAGGGACACCTCCCCCGTTTTGTAGGGGAATTCCTGAAGGACCGACAATTTCAGGTCCGAGTGGGCACCTCTACTTCTGACACCTTAGAACAGGAAATGGGCGTACCCCAGGGCAGCATTCTGTCAGTCACCCTGTTCAACATTAAAATTAACAGCTTCATAAATGCTCTGTCCACTGGCATAGAGTGCTCTCTGTATGTTGATGACTTTGTCATTTTTACGTATGGGAAAAATATGAACTCCTTAGAAAGAAAATTACAGTTAATTTTAAACAAAATTCAAAATTGGGCAAATGATAATGGTTTTAAATTTTCGGACTCCAAAACAGTTAGTATGCATTTTTTCAATTTAAGGGGGCTCCACCCAGATCCTGAATTATTTATAAACAAAAAGAAAATCCCCGTTGTAAAAAACTACAAAATTTTTAGGCCTCACCCTTGACTCCAAATTTAATTTTCTCCCCCACATTAAGGAACTTAAGAAGAAATGTCAAAAGTCGTTAAACATACTTAGAGTACTCAGCCATATGGACTGGGGGGCTGACAGAGCCACCTTGCTGCTGCTGTATCGAAATTTAATCCGATCCAAGTTGGATTATGGATCTATGATATATGGAGCAGCAAGGAAGTCCTATCTGAAAATACTAGAACCAATCCAAAATGCTGCCCTGCGTCTCTGTCTCGGCGCGTTCCGCACGTCACCAATCCCAAGTCTACATGTGGAGGCTGGAGAGCGAAGGGTGTGACCAATCCATCTCCAGCGTCTCTGAAGGATATCTACTTCAATCAGCTTCTGCTTTATTCTTATTTGTTATCCTCATTCAAGACTTTGTCTGGCCAGCTGATCATATTTTTTTATGGTGGTCTCTGCTCCATAAAGTGGGTCAATGCTTACTGACCATTTAAAGTCGTCCAGTAGTCCAGGAATACATACGGTGAGGTCAATACAGGTGAGAGATCCAGTTCCTGGATGCAAGTAGCTCGGTGATGCATATGGATGCAAGTATGTCAGAGATGCTGATTCAGTATGCACAAAATCATGTTGGAGAAAGATATCCTTTAGTATCAGCCTTCTTTCTTTCGTACTTATGGATACTCACATTGTGTTATGGGCATTGCATTGTGTTATGGGCACTGAAGTCTCCAAAAATTATGTAGGACTGTCACATATGCCATTAGTTGTATATTAGTTGTATATTTCACATTTAAAAGATTGTGTGTATATTAGAAATGCCTGATGGCTCGAGAGTTACTCGGGGAATCCAGACACGAGTTGTTAGCTCGGAGACGTAATATCGGATGTTTTGAATTCTATTGGTTGTTTTAAAAAAGAAGTCACATGACTTCCGCCCAAAGGGTCGGTGATTGCGGAAGATAGTCAGTCGAAGCTTGAATGTCTTATTGAGCAGACGTGTTTGTAATATCTCTAAGTTTTAATTAACAAAGGAGCCTTGTAATATTATTCATCTTGTTAGATCTGCCAGTGTACATAAGTTGTACTTACGTTTTGTTCAAATAAAGTTCCTGAATTTTGTTTTCTACAAGAGAATCTTTTATTGTGAATTCTAGATCTACATTTATTCAACTATTTCAATTCAAAGTTAAATCAATCCCCGGCATGTCACACATCATCATTCAACATTGAATCAATATCGTGACAAGGACTAATGTAGCTGCTGTATAAGGTTCTCAATGTCTGTTGGGTCTTATCAGTTCCACCCTCTCATGGATGTGTGTGTGGTATCACGTTAGTAAGTAGAATTGTAAATTTAATATCTGAATTATAGAAAACAGCCGAGCAGCCTTCCATCAGCTGAAAAACACCTGGGGATCTAGGGAAATAAGCACCTACACCAAGATCAGGCTCTTTAACACTATTGTTAAACCAATACTACTTTACATGGAGCAGAGAACTGAAGTACCACTATCACCACCATGAAAAAAATCCAGGTATACATCAGTACCTGCCTGAGAATAATTACGATCCGCTGGTCAGATAAGATCTCGAATAAGGAACACTGTGGTAAAGAACAAAACAGCAGCCCATCGAAGTAGATATGCTTCAGAGACGCTGAAGATGGATAGGTCACACACTTAGCAAGCCTGCATCCAACATAACAAGGCAAGCCCTAACCTGTAACCCCCACGAAGAAGAGGGGATGGCCCAGGAATACATGGCGCCGCGATTTGGAAGCAGACGCCAAGCAGATGGGCAAGACATGAGGACAGTTGGAGAAACTCTCCCATAACAGAGTTGCCCGGTGGAAGTTGGTTGGTGACCTATGCCTAGAAGGGACCACATGCTGAGTTGAGATGAACAACTGAAGAAAAAGTGAAAAAAAAGGGGATAAATAATAGAATTCATGGGTCAAATTTAGGTAGGCGTGTATGTGAGGGACATTATAAATCAGGCAATACCAATTCAATGCAACAGATACTACAATTAAAGGGGAAAAAGTAAATTTGGGGAACATTAAAATGAGGACAGCCTCAATGGAGGTGACAAAGGAAGGGAATGGGGACTGTTCAAAATTATATATACATATATATATAATATATATCCATCCTGGGAACAAATTAATGGGACTTAGCCTGTGTTTAATGCTAGAATACGCACCAGCTTATACACACACAAAAAAAAGGAAATTACAATTATTTATAATCACACCACAGTATATATAGATGTGTGTTAAACATTACTATTTTTGGCTTGATAAAAACATGGTGGTGTGGTGGCTGAATATTAAAGCGATTGGCTTTCAAACACAAGGGGTCTCGGGTTGAATGTCGGTGAAGACTGGGATTTTGGATCTCATGATTTTAGAGTTCACCAAACACTAATGATAGGCTGACATTAGCTGAGGAAAAGAAAAGGCAGATGGTCATTTTGCTGGCCCTATGGCAGCTTGTTAATAGTACCGGTAGTACAAAGAAACAGAAAACCTTTACATCATCTTCCCTATAAATCGCTAGGTTTGAAAGGGCTACTTTTGGGCTACTTTATAAAAAAAAAGGTGAAAAAAATTGTCTTGGGGAAAATTAACTGCTGCTACCTAGGCCCCAAACAGGGTCATGTTCAAAATCTATGAAAATGATGATCTAATTTCCTTTTTCACATATAATAACAGGTAAACAGGGAAAGAGAAATGCAGGGGTCATGTAAAATACAAAAATAAAAATATACAAACCAAAAAATCATTTCCCAGTCTGTAACTTCCAATGCCATAATTATATGTTAGCTCAATCACAAAATGATTATCTTCTGGGCCATAGCCTACCATAGATTTACTCCACTTTCCAAAATAAGGCCTAAAAACATTAAAAAAAAATCACGTATAAGTAAGTACTTATAGTTTTATCACCAAAATAATTTTATACACTTATCCCTAACAAAAAACGAAAATTAACCACCAGAAATGGAAATGTACAATTAGTCCAAAACAAACATTTAATAATTTTAATATGAATAGCAGGAAATGTAGAATTTAAACATTTATATTTAATAAATTAGACAGTAAATTCTTGTCATCTAAAAAAATGGAGAAGGGTCTTTGAGATTTTCTCCAACAACACTGAAAGCGAATCTAGATCTAATAGATCTAACCAATCGTATAGCTTGATTCTTACAGTGTCTGTATAGTGGCGGCCTAGTCCATAGCTATGTCCAGCTATAGTACAGATATCTAAAAGCATTAGGAAAACCATCTCGAGAATTATTTTTTTTTACTCACACCCCTCCCTGTCCCAAAAGTACAGGTAAATAGATCGGGCATCTGGGTGATTCTAACAAACTGGTCAGTTGAAGGCTGGCCTAGGCTACCTTTAGTCGGTCATGACAAAACAACTCAGCGATAGTGTTTTCTGTGTGTTGAATGGTCGCGCGAGAAAACACTGCATGCAAATCTATATATAGATTTTATCTCCTCTTAAAGGGAAACTCCTTTGGTTGGGGTTCACAGGGGGAATGGGGGGTCGGAATTTAATGACTGATTTTTCGCTTTGATTTTGTTTAGTTTAGGTGAGATTTTAATACTAAACCATCAATTGCCCAGCAAGGCCAAGGGGGTTTTGAGTTTAAAAGCTCCTACCTCTTCTATAAACAAAAAAAATGCAAACGACAATCCCCAAATTCCAAGAGCACAGTTAATGAAGATTTTGATTTTAAACACGCTCCGGAATTTACGATAAACCCCTTCTTTAATATAAAAAAGCAAATTACATACTCAAAATTCTATGAGCGTAGCCTAGGGGGTTTTGAGTCTACCCCCCCCCCCTTTTTTTTTTTCCAGTGGGGTTTGGAACTAAAAAATACCTCTTCAATATAAAAAACAAACAAATTACACACTAAAATTATTTGAGCGTAGCCAAGCCAATGGGAGATTTTGAGTTTAAACCCTCCTCCTTCTGAAGGCTTTTTTTTAAAGTTTAAAACCTCCTCCAGATGGTTTTAAGTTTAAAACTCTCTCTATAAAGCCTGTTGAGGTGGTAAACCTCTCTCTTCAATATTATTCTAAAGCCAACTACAGTCACGAAATTCTATGACAATAGCTAAATTGGGGTTTTGAATTAAAAATAAAAAACAACTTTAGAGTTTTAAAAACCCCAATAGATGATTTTGACGATAAAACTTTCCTTTTCGGTGTAAAATCTTAAACTACAGTCCCCTAATTCCAAGAGCCTAGTCAAGAGAGGTTACACATTTCTACCAATGGTTGGGCTCCGTTAATAAAGTGCAGTGAAGTCATTTGCCGAAATTCAAAAACACTAAATGTGGCTCAACAAAGATTGCTAAGACTGATTTTAGGAGTCAGTTATAGAGATCTAAATCAAGGAAATCCTATGCCGAACTTGGAGTTGACCCCATAGTAAGGTTGTGACAGAGAGTCGCATGAGGTTTGCGGGATATTTTCTCCAACAAAATGAATTACGCATAATTAGAGCTGCGATTGCATCCTAGTACAACTTGGTGACACTTTGATGGAAGTCCTCAGAACAGGAGGGAAGAGGTTTCAGACATTGCCAGTGACATTTTTGTGGAAACAGTTTGTCGGCAAATGCGCTGAACGGCAGGGAGGGTCTTAGCCAGTAGGAATAGCACATTAGGTAAAACTTTTAATAGCAAAATAATGCATGTAGATACCTCAGAATATATTGGTTTTCAATACCGGCAATAGTGCTTGGTTGTGAGTTGTGACAGAGTCGCATGAAGTTGGCTGGACATGTTCTCCGACATAATGAATTACGCATAATAAGAGTTGCGATGACATGGAAGGCCATTACGAGGAAAGCGCAAACAGTGACATCCTAGCACAACTTGGCGCCACACTTTCATGGAGGCCCTCAGAGCAGGTTGACACCAGGTGGGAAGAGGCTTCAGACATTGCCAGTGACAGATTTTTGTGTAAACAGCTTGCCGTCCAGTGAACGAACGAAGCGGGAGGATCAGCACATAAAGTTTTTTTAAATGAAACTTTTTAATAGAAGGATGATGCACTGCAGATACCTCAGTAGAAGCATTTGGTTGGCTTTCACGTTCAATATCAGAAATAGTAGGGACCCAAAACCGATTTTTCAAAATGGTCACGCAGCTTATTTTTTTTTTTATATTTATTTGGATAGAACTCGCGATTCTAAGACCGAGGATACCGGTACCAAATTTATGTCTAAAGCTTAAATATTAAGAAAGATACACATTTTTAAAAACTCGATTTTTTGGATATTTTTTTTTGGCCTTCCAAACCCGTGTATTTGAAGGACATTTAAAGTGAAACTATAATGCCCCTAGAGATGAAACTTAGTAAAAACATTCATGTGCACACAGAGAACACGCTCAAGTTTTTCAAGCTTGTCAAAAAATTATTTGAGTTTATTTACTTGTGCCGAATGTTGCATTTTAACATTTTTGGCATGTTTCAAAAAGGGAGGTAAAAAAACACAAAACATGTGCATTTTCAAAATTTTTAAATAAAAAAACTATAAATGCTACATGAATGGAATATATGTCAAAATGCGGGGAATTTATAGATCTACTAAAATAAATTACTATAAATAATATTTTATTTCAATATTTTGCTGTACATAATCAATAATATGCAATTGTTTACTAAAACTCTAAAATAAGCTAAACTTTAATGAGCTAAAATTAGAGATGGGAAACGAACCGAACCCGAACCAAACCTCACTTATGACCGAACCGAACCAAACACCGAACTTCACTTATGACCGAACCGAAACGAACCCGAACTTTGAAACTGCTCGTTACGAACCGAACGAACCCTCCTTATCTTAACCGAACTAATTTTGCAATTTCAACATTATTTTTTTTTTTTTTTTTTGGTTTAACAATCTAAAAGGATTAGGATAACCAACTCTAGTTAAAAAAAAAAATATCTTAATCCACACCCTCTCTGACCATAAAGTAAATAGACTGTGTCCAACTGGTTTTAACAACCTGGTCAGCTAGACATACACATGTCTGTACGTGTGTAGTCGATGATACAAGACTACCCTGCATTTTTTCATTACGGATTTTGCAATAGTGTTTGCTTAATGTGGAGTGGTCAAACAAGAAGATAACACACTGGCATAATTAGTCAAGCATGTTTGTAGATGTTTCTTTACACTAAAATATTTACACACCCTCCCGGCCAAGAAAGTAAAAATAGACGGTGTGTCCTGACTAGATAGACGTACACGTGTAGGTCTATATAGT
Source organism: Biomphalaria straminea (assembly GCA_021533235.1). NCBI lineage: Eukaryota > Metazoa > Mollusca > Gastropoda > Planorbidae > Biomphalaria > Biomphalaria straminea. Next base: position 20,388,421 of record JADKLZ010000167.1, read on the forward strand.
GTAGGCCTACTGAGTGTGCAGTAATGACAAGGACACCTCGTTTTTGTCCCTTGCGCGTTTAACGGTTATGCAATAGTGTTAGTTGAATTTTTAGTGGTCAGACAATAAAATAGCACATCGGCATGGTTAGTCAAGAATGTAGGGGAAAGGGGGGTAAAACGTACCCCCTAAGGGGGAAAATTCATAAAAAAAAAGTTTGGCAAAAAAGAATGTTTATTTTTTATGTCATAGCTTTACAACAACCCATACTACAAACGTACAAGGTTTAAAGACTGAGTTATTTATATTAAAATAGAAAAATACAAAAAAAAAAAAAAAGAGTACTATTTACCCTCCCAAGAGTCTAAATAATACCAGCATGGAGGGTAAAAAGTACCAACTATATATATACATAACAATGCAGAAAGATTCACAAACATAATTCACAAGTATAAGTATCAGCATTTTCACAAAATGCACATGCAATATGCACCCAAGAAGCACATATTAAACATTGTATCATATCTTCTTTAAGATTTTCTTCGCATATAAAACAAAACCAATTTTGACTTTTCTCACTCTCATTCTGACCAAACTGAATAGAAATTTTAATTATTTTTTTTTTGTTTTGCAGGAATAAATTGAGTTTGTTATTTTTTACTTTTTTTTTTTTTGCAATTGCAGCATCCACAAGAATTTTTTTATAGGGACTGGAAGTTAAAATTTCAGATTGAAAAGATTTTTTTTTCTGTTTAACATGGGGTTTTTCTTTTACTGGGATAGGAGAGATTGCAGTTACAGGGATGTATTTAGACTTTGATTGTCGAGAAGGAATTAAGCAATCATAATGGCCTACATCATCTCCAATATTTGTAAAGCGAATAACTAATGCAGGGTAGGAAGGAAAATCATTCATGCCATATTTTAAAACAACATTACTAGTTGCATTCATAATGACAATTGACTGAGCAGCTTCGTAGCTGCTATTATCTCTAGCTCGCCAACCATAGTATTTGGTCTACAAATACTATCTAGCCTTTCAAAAATATTGTCAAATTTTGCATGTGGCATGTCAGAAAAAAATGTTGCTGCATCAAGGTCTGTATAACGCTCAATGTTTTTACAAATATGGTCAACAACTTGTGCTCTAAGAGAGTCTGTCAATGCCTTTTCTTGTATTTTATTTTGCAGGCTACATACAACTCCACTTGAATCTCTTTCAGTTAGCTGGAGATGTTCATGTAATGAAATGCATAGGCTTCTAAAAAAGCATCTGCCGTCAGGCTCTGTTGGAATTGCATTGTACGCAGAGATAGAAAGTTCTAGGTGAGAATAATTTGAATTTATGGAGCTTTGAGCAGTTGCACCAAATCGTGGTTCATTTGATGAAGTGAGTGGGGATGTTGCAACTATTGTTGAGGAGTCTGATGATGATTGCACTAAGAACTGATCATGTTGGGAATTTGAGGTTGAAGGGATGGGTTCCACAGGAAAATTTATAACTGAGCAAATGGAGGTTTCAAAATCACTCTCAGTGAATATATGTCGATTGCAAGGCCATATGCCACATTTCAAATAACCATTAGCAAAATTGCGACAGAAGCTGCTCTTGGGTATGCTCTACCTAAGATGGTAGCCACCTGAAATACAGTAATTCCTCTACCTGGATGATTAAAAAGCCACTTATCTGACTCTTGTACATAACAGCTTTGCAGGGGCTTAAAAAACGAGACATCCAAAGGTTGAAGCTTATGTGTAGTTTGAGGGGGCAAGCTGAGCATAATAAAACAAGAGTTATTTGCAGCAGTGATGGCTTGCAAATTTTTGCTGTGATAGGTATGTCCATCCAAGATAAGAAGAACAGGCTTTTCTTTTGATGGTTTTACACTGTTTATAAAATGATCCATCCATTTTTAAAAGCTATCTGCAGTCATCCAGCCACTTTCATTGCATACAGCGATTGTTCCTGGAGGAGCACCATCTAAAAGTTCGCCCTCTATCCGTTTTTGCTTGTAGACAAGCATAGGTGGAATAGCATTTCCTGCTGCATTAGCACAAAATATTGCTGTGGTGGTAAGACCTCTTTCTGCACTGTTCAACTTCCCCACCTGATGCCTTCCTGTCAAGCTCACCACTTTTTGCTGTTTTTTTCTGGACAGTTGAGAGCGCTGTTTCATCGGTATTGAAGATCCTAAGAGCATCTAATTTATTTTCTGTAATGATGCTTTCAAGTTTGTCAAAAAATCTGTTAACTGCTATCTTGTTAAAACCGATACTA
>JADKLZ010000167.1:20390687-20407683 GCA_021533235.1 Biomphalaria straminea
GTTTGTCAAAAAATCTGTTAACTGCTATCTTGTTAAAACCGATACTACATGCAAGAGATGTTGCTTCAGGTTGTCAAGATTGTGACGTTTCTTAAAATCTCTAAACCAGCCTTTTCCTGCCATTCCTTCTGTTTTATTAAATCTGTGAGACAAGTCATTTTTTTCTGCTATTTGGTATGCAAGACATCTTATATTGTTTCTGGTCAGGCCGAACAGCATTCCTTCCAGATGATTGATTTGACTGACAAGTTCATTCTCAAGCTCTCCTGGGAGAACTGTCATTCTACCTCTTTCTACTACATTCCCATTCGCAAACTTGTTTTTTCCATCTAAGTGTCTTTTTAGAGTTGGTTTAGGTATACCATAAAGTCTAGACACTTCATTGAGACCATATTTATTCCTCAATGCCTCTAAGGCTTTCCGAAGATCCTCCTTTGACCAAGTTGAAGCTCTGCCCCTGGGTAAAAAAAAAATAATGAATATAAATGATTATTAAATAGATTGCTATAGTCTATATGATATTTTTTTAAAATGTAGATCTACTTATAGTTATGGGCTAGATTATGTTTAGTCTAAAATTTAGATATAGCCTTAATTTTATTAAATCTAAATCTACTAGATTTAGTACATTAATTAATTAATTTTTTATTTTTTTTTTTTAGTCTAGACTCTATAGTCTTTAGTTATAAAGAAAGTTATTGTTACATAGACATAGAGTATAGAGGATGATACAATATGATTCTAGAACTAGATTATATTATAAATCTAGATCTAGATAGTAGATTAGATCTTTAGCAATTACTAGATCTAGATTCTAGCTTTTAAAACATAAAATAAGAAGTTTATTCTATCTACATCCAGATATTATGTCGAGATCAACTGTGGGGCTAAATAGTACCGAATGTCGGATAATTAGTACTTCCGGTACTTTTTACCCTCCTGGCGCCGGTACTATTTACCTCAAGGGGTCAGCCCACTAAACGGTTTATCATATTAACATGTCTAAAAATAACTGATGTACTGAGGCATTATTTTCTAGAGGAAAGTTTGGTTAACAAAGCAATAGCTTTTGGAACATGATAGGTTGCCTCATTAAATAATTATACGATTTCTAACATGCGCAAAATTTACATCAAAAAAGGTGAAAATGAATAAAACCTTACCGTTTTGGTGTCTTTTAATTAAGCTCCATAAAGTTAACATGAATGATGACGCTATAGTTGTAGGTCAATATGCCAGGTTTTTTATTTTTAAAGACCATTTCTAAATATGAAAATTTTCGGTGGTATGAATTAAACAGTGGTACGTTTTACCCCCCTTTCCCCTACTATTTGTACTTTACACTATAATTTAGTTATACAGGTCAAATGTTTCTTAAAACTCCAACGATTTTGTTTCTATTTCTTTGGTTACTAGATCTAAATGGGAAATTCTAAATCTATGTTATTTAATGAAATTTTAAACGTTATCGGTATAAGTAATATTTTAGGTTATATAGCCTAATAAGCTTAGATTTCTAGACATAATAATCTATAAAGCCATTCAGCTGAATGCTATTCTATTATTTCTTATTGAATATTTAAACTCTATAAGCTGATTTGATAAACTGAAAATCAGAACTCAATTTGTGTGCAGAATTTTTTTTTAAGGAGGCTTTTTTATATATCTGCAATGTAATGACCAGTAAATTCTTTTCAGTAAAGCTCAACTATTCCAAAAACATAATTTTTGGCACATTCACTGTCTAAACAAAGAATTCTATACGAAAATATAGGATATAATCTGTAATTCCCCAGGCTACTGAATTTTACCATAGAAACACATATATTTGACATTGTTTTCATTATCTTTATGTAGCAAATTTACACTGATTAGGTGGCATTAACTAGAAATATAGTGTCAAGCTTGAACTTTTTTTCTAAAATTCACAAATTTTTAACTAAAATTAACTCCTTCTAAGTATATTTTAAATTTAAATAAATTTTATATAAAAATATTAATACATCCCAATGCCAATGTGCTGTTATTACAATCTCAGCCATCAAGCTGTGAGAAGTTTGCCTATCAGAAAAAGAGAAACATAAGTATTTATAATACTTGCATCAGAGCAAGTATCTCAATGACATGTTGATCAAAAATAGAAAGATTCATTTTAGTTAGCTACTTTCCATATGTTCTTCTCAATTTAAGATTTTGTTATGATGTTAACTTTCAACACATCCAGCTTAGTCACTTTTTTCCTTCAACATGATCAACCTTATAGACTTTTATGTAGTCTAAATCTTTTAGATGTCAAAGTTTCACAACTTTTTTTCTTTAAAAAATATTAAAGCTTTTTTAAATTGTTTATGCAGCAATAACTATACTTTTTGAAAAATAATATAATAATTAGGTCCTAAGTTTATCATTGTTTTATTGGAAAATACTGTCTTGTAAAGCATCAATAATTAGTATAAATAGTTAGATGTCTTAAAAATATGAAGTTCATATAAATCCTACTCATCTTTTGATCTTAAGTTCATTACAGCATTGTAATCCATTTTTAATTTAATATGAATTAAAATGAATTAATATGAATATGAATTAATTTTTGATGTTTTTTTGTGGATATTTAGTTAATTGAAGACTACTAAACAGGCTTAGAGTGATATTGAGAATTTTGAACTGAGATCAGTAGTCTAAATATAATACCTATTGACCTATTGATGTACGGGAGGTAATTGTCACAACTCAAACACCAACGAAGGCCGAACAATAATAGAGTAAGTCGACGATGGATTCAACGATAAATAACGTTTAATAACCAAGAAGGGAACCGTCTTGTGTCTTTCTGTAGCCTTAATCAAGATCAACGTCTTGTCCTTTTAGTCAACTTAAAGCGTTCTTATTTTTTTCTAACTATCCGTCACTAAGTAAAAACTTACCCCTTAATTATTCCCGAAATAAATCTATGTTCTAATCATGTCATAACACATTAATAATAAAAGAAGATCTTTTATTGCAACTAGAGATTATAAAACATAAACACATAGATATCTTTCTAGATATTAAAAATTCTTTTATTTGACCTGTCTGAGCCATCAAATTAAAATAAAATGATAATATAGCCTAGAGGTTTTATTCTTGAAATGGAAATTATTTTTTTTTTTAATGCAGTTAGTTACTAATCAGAGTTTATATCTATTATATTAGATCTAGGAAAACAATGGGAAGACAATATAAAAGAATGGTCTGACCTATCATTAAAAGAGATTCTAGGGAAAAGGACGTAGAGGACTACTAGAGGAGTGGACAAAGACATACAGTCATATAGATCATGTGCAGTGCCCCAATGGTTAGTCAGACTAAGGGACTGTTCACAGTGAAGTAGTGTATGATGAGCTAATAAAATCATCGAAAATATGTTTCAAATCTAAAAATGACATCTAGATCTATATAGACAATTAGACTTAGATCTTGATGTATATCATATGTATTATATAGTTCGTCCATCGTGATTTGATAATGATCACTTTGTCATCCAGGGGGCTGAGGGCTTTGCACTGGGGTTTTGTGCCTCCTCATGTGGATGGTGAGACCTATGCGAGCCCGGAATGTTCGGCCACACTCTGGGCAGGTAATTCCAGCTGGAGCTAGTGTCGTTTGCCTTGCTTTCCTTATCTGGCGTTTTTCTTTCGCCAGCGTTGTTCTTTTTTCCTCAGCAACCTGTGCGCCGGATCTCACAGCGCGGCGCCATGATACTCTGTCATGTGCCTCTGTCTCCCAGGTGCCTGGGTCAATGTTGAACTCCTTTAGAGAAGCTTTGAGGGTGTCCTTGAAGCGCTTTCTTTGACCACCTTGCGAGCGCTTTCCTTCTCTTAATTGGTCATACATGAGACGTTTTGGGATGCGGTGGTCCTCCATTCTGCATATGTGTCCTGCCCATCGCAGCTGGGACTGCATCAGGATTGTTTGGATGCTTTGCAGACCCGCTCTTTGAAGGACTTCAGTATCTGGCATTCTCATGATTCTGTCTTGCCATTTGACATTTAGTATTTTTTATCAGACATGTCATGTGAAAGTAATTTAGTTTCTTGGCATGTCGTCTGTATACTGTCCATGTTTCTGAGGCATAGAGCAATGTAGGTAGGATGACGGCTCGGTAGACCCCTAGCTTTGTGTTTGTGGTGATACCACGTCTGTTCCAAACATTGTTTGATAGTCTGCCATATGATGCACTGGCCTTGGCGATGGGAAGGTTGATTTCATTATCGATATTTCCATTTCTGGAGAGTTTTGTTTTCTCTATCCGTGAATGCATCTGTCAGCATAGCGGATAACATGATACTGAACAGTGTAGGTGCTAGGACGCAGCCTTGTCTTACCCCGTTTGACACTTCGAAGGGCTCTGATGGTTCACCACTTTCTTGGACACGGGCCTTCATGCCATCATGAAATAGTCTCACCATGGTAATGAATTTTCGTGGACAGCCATACTTTGACATAATCTTTCAGAGACCTTCCCTGCAAACAGTGTTGAATGCCTTCGTTAGGTCGACATATATTGAGAAAAGGTCAGCATTTTGTTCTTGGCATTTTTTCCTGGAGCTGCCTTGCCGCAAGATCATGTCAATGGTTCCAGGCTCTTTTCTGAAGCCGCACTGGCTTTCTGGTAGTAGACCATGTTCTATGTGTTGCATGAGCTGATTTAATAGGATGGGTGCAAGAATTTTCCCAGCAATAGAAAGAAGAGATATCCCTCTATGGTTGTCGCAGATTTGGCGGTTTCCTTTTCACTTGTATAGATGGACAATTGTGGCATCTTTAAAGTCTTGTGGTATTGACTCATTTTCCCACATAATTAAAAATAGCTCATGAAGTATTTCGATCAGGGGTAGTCCACCTTTTTTGTAGACCTCTGCGGGAATGGAGTCAGCCCCTGGGGCTTTTCCACTTGCAAGCTGTTGAATGGCAAGATCGGTTTCCTTTAACATAGGAAGGTCATCCATTTTTTCATTTATTGGTACTTGCTGTAGCCTATCTATGGCCGCTTCATTTATGATGGAAGGTGTGTTGAGAACCTTTTCGAAGTGCTTGGCCCAGATCTAAATAGCCTGCCATATAAGCTATTATGCCTAAGATGGCTTCTTTTTAAAGAGGCTATTTGGTTTTAAGGTTTAACGAATAACGTGAAGAACCCTTGTTCCAGGTGTCTAGGACTAGTCTCTATATATGGATAAGTCGAAACTCTCGTAGTCGTACTCTAGATCTAATTTGAAGTCCCTAGGTCTACTAGAACACGAGAAATAGGTCTAAATCTAGTTTTATCTATTTGTATATATAATACAGATCTTGATCTAGTTAAAAGACCAGATCTACTCTATATTAGAATAGCTTCATTCGATGCCACAATTTGTTGATATTAGCAACGGATAAAGCCAATATGTGATGAGTTTCTATACATTTATTACAATTATAATTATTAATTAAATATCTTGAACCATTACGTACAATTGAACCATTATGAACTGTAAATCCTCCTCTTTAATTTGTATCAATCACTTTTACATAATACGTTTTTAAAAAAATTAGGTTTACTTTCGAAGACATGAACCTTTAGACTAAGGCTAGAAACCAAAAATACTTATATTTACAGATTTGTTACACATTAACATTTCATTAACATAGGGATATAAATTATTTTTTAAAATTTGGAATAAAAGAAGGTAAAAAAACAAATATCTAATGGTTAACATCTTATTGACCCAACTCAGACATAATTCTTACAAATTATACGATGTAGATTTAATAAAAATCATTTATGTATATGACTCATGTGTTGCTAAGGAGCATTTTCGCATATTCTAGCAGACTACGCACACAGGCGAAAACACTATTTTATTCGTCTTGTTCGGTTTAAAATGGGTAGCATGTCAACGCTTGTTTTTTAAATAAAATTTATACACTCTTAAAAAAAAATAGAGGGGCTTTTCAATGGTGGCATTAACTAAACGATTACATGTCTTTATCGTAAAGAAATTCAATTTTGTTTTTTATTTTGTAAATTTATTTATATAAAAACAATGTTAATCAATTAGTTATTGGTACCTTTGTAAAGCTCGTTCATTTTTCTATAAAATACATATGTTCAAAAAAAATATTCATTTGTTGACGTACTCCCCATTTTACGAAAAAACAAACAAGGTATAAGACGATCACAGCCGCTAGCACGGTTATTCAGTGCGGTGATGTTACGCATAAAGGATTATCACCCTTATTTTTTAACGTATAGGAAAAACGTTATTAGATATTATTAAAAGGCTTTAAAAAATAACCTTTCTAACTGTACCATTTTTACTGTAATTGGATATTTATTCTTTCAGATATGGTAGGTTGAAAATTGCCTAAAACTAGAAAAATGTTACGCAATTTTAAAAAAGTGTGATTTTTGCTTCGGTTTTTGGTCCCTATAAATAGTGCTTGGCCGAAGAACCTATTTTAGGACACAATAAAGTCTTCCGAAAGAATGAAGGGTCAGAATGTAATAAAAATTAATTATGTACACAAACACATACATACATACATATATATTATACACATATAATAGCATTAGGATAACCAACTCGAGAAAAAAAAGTAACAATTTCATCTAAGCCCCCTCCCCCACCCCAAAAAGTAAATAGATCGTGTGTTTGACTAATTCTAACAAACAGGTCAGTCTAAGGCTATAATAGTCTAGACTACGAGTAGTCAGTCATGACAAGACAACCAAGAGATAGTGTCTGTTGTGTGGTCAGGTGAGAAAATCCACACCGCAGTGGTTAGTGAAGCATTTAACTCTACTTTTAACATGCATTTTTACCCTTGCTAATAAGATCTAGATCTAACTGCATAGACCAGTGATACCCAAAGTGGTCCACATGAACCCCCGGGGGTCCACGAAAGGGAAAAAAAGAATTGGGGGTCCATGACATGCAAATGGGGGTCCACGAGAGTGGATCTCATTTAAGAAGGAATTGAGTTTAGTATAAATCTCACATTAATGAAATCACTTATTATATCATACAAATATGCATTATTTATACTTAATTATAGCTAGGCCATTACATTTAGATAGTAATATCGGAATGAATAATATATTTAAAATTTTAATGCCTCATTTAAATAGCTTAATTTGGTCTAGTGATGACTAATATTTAACATGGATGAATATAAATAAAAACAGATGGTGGTGTTAATTTTCAAAAATTTTTCTTCTTTTCTCGTCGACTTATGTTGCCTAAGTGTCTTTCATTTAACAACATTTTATGTAATGACACCATGAAACCACCTAAGCTGGAAAAACAAAGCCACCCTGATAAGATTTAAAAAAAAAAACAATTGAACACTGCAACACTCCAAGATAAAGTTGAGAAAAGATTTACAATAGACAAAATATTTGCTTTCAAATTTTAAGGAAAATATAATGGTTAGCTGTGTCTTAAAATATCTTGCAAAATTATGAAAATGACATACAATTGGCGAAAAATATGAATTATTTAGCCAGCCGCTGAAGTTTTAAACCTATTTTGTACACAAACCTGCATCTGATATTTTGCTAAGAATTCTTCTAAGCAACAAATAGCTCAAAGGTCTATATATGAATCGAGCTGTGCCTGAATGAAGCATTTTTTGGGCACATGTTCGTTTACTTATGGATAAAGAAATTCATGACAAAATTTCTTTTTGTGAAAACTGATAATTGACAATAAAGTCCAATACACATTAGATGTTTTGAAGGAATAGTTCGAAGAAAAGGCAAACCCTGTAACTATTATATCAGTAGCAACAAATGGAGAACCTTTCATGGTTGGATCCTACTACGAATAGCTTGAGTTTCCCGAATATAAATTTTCTCATTATGATATATTGTTCTGATGTGAAAAATGATAGGTGGTTCTATCGGGATAGTTTATAATAGGTCTTTCTTGTATATCGAATGAGAGCTTATCCATTTCTCGTTTTCACAATTCACTATTAATTTCTTCATTTCTTCCGGATAGAATGCGATGTTTAAGTGTGTATTTGTTTTATCACATTTGGCAAGTGTGTCAACCTTCTATTTCCTTCTATTTAAACATTGGAGAACAGTGTTATTGCAGTTGTTGTTGAGCTTTACAAGGTCACACAATATGTTTTGTAAAAAATCTTTTGGGTGTTCGTTCAGATTATGTAGATAATTACATCCTAGCCCGAACCTCCCAACGGAAGATGCGAGCAGGCAAGATGACCACCGAAGGTCAGTCCAGGCATAGTGAGTTGTTTTATTTAGGAGGCATCTGAGTTTGTCAAGCTTTGAAGGACTATTTTTATATTAGTCAAGAAAATAATTTAACTGTTTGTTGAACTTTGCTGATTCACTAGCCTGATAGCCGTTAGCTCCAGTGCTCCTATTTCTTCTCTGTGGTTGTCATAGAGCTCATTAGTCATTAGCTATAGTGATCTTAATTTTTAAATTATTTTTTCTCTTGGGCCATTCAATGAGTATTCCAGCTCCTTCGTTTGTGGTGGCTTTCTGAGAACAATCCATGAACACTCTCTTAGGGCAATGGTATGTAGAAGAGCTCACTAAATTCTTGAGCTCTGTTGAAATATAGCTGAATATTTCATTTTTCTAATGTAAGTCTTTGCAAACTACATATAGCAAACAATATATATCCCTATAGTCTATACAGCTGGCCGAGTCAACCTTGTCTTGTATTGATGATTTTATTTTAAAATTATTATGGCTCAAGAAATCAGCGAAAAACAGCTCTTGTGAAACTTTTACTATAACAAAAATTTTCTATATGAAAAATATTCTCTGTAGCAATGGAAATCGAGCTTGCAAACCTTTAAAAACAAAAAGTCTCCAATGTGTTTAGTGATAGTTAACGATACATATTAACTGTTACATGATGGGTTTAAGTTTCAATTTTGTTAATAAATTTATTGCAAAAAAAAATGAATTTAACTTAAAATGTAGTTTTAAATTACTTTTTCACTCCTCGTGTCACTGGTTGGAAATTATTTAAACAAAATGTGTAATTTGAAATTGATGAATTTTCAAAAATTCAATATAGCTTAAACAGGGGGTCCACGGAAAGCCAAAAAACATGTCAAGGGGTCCACGAGACAAAAAAGTTTGGGAACCACTGGCATAGACGAAGATATATTTCTTTTACAAGAATATGAACTTTACTGAATGGCTGTCCGTTATAGTCAATAGTTTAAATACGCCAGTTTTTTTTTCTACCCCCCTTACCCGCACCATATATGTGAAATGTGGAACAGACCACCGCCTCATCATCACAAAACCAAACATTCATATTCAACCAAAGAGACGTCCGCAAAAATGCAAACCCCTAAAAATGATAAACACGGCCAGATGAGAAAATTGAAAAGTCGCTTGTAGTATGCGTTAGAGAACTGTCTCAAGTCCACCCCTCTAGATAAATCAAATGTAGATAAAAGCTGGGAATGCTTCAAAGAAGCTATCCATAGCACATCATTAAGCATACTCGGACCCATGAAGAAAAAGCATTGGGACTGGTTTGATAAAAAAAGTATTGAGATCAGACAACTATTAGTTGAAAAGCACAAGCTACATAATTTGTATCTGAACAGCCCAGACTCCCAGTCCACTAAAGATGCATTCACAAACATCCGCAAAATTGTGCAAAAACAGTTACGCCAAATGCAAGAAAGTGGAAATTTGCTGACAAGCATGACATGAAGAACTTCTTCCATGCCATAAACGAAGTCTATGGACCCACAAAGTCAGGCTCATCCCCTCTACTAAATGCTGATGGGACAATCCTATTGACAGATAAGGAAGAAATTCTAAAACGATGGGCCGAGCACTTCCACAAAGGTTCTCAATACACCTTCCATTATAAATGAAGTGGTCATAGACAGGCTACAGCAAGTACCAATAAATGAAAAAATGGATGATCCCCCCCCTACGCTAAAGGTAACCGATCTTGCCATTCAACAGCTCGCAAGCGAATTGCCCCAGGAGCTGACTTAATTCCCGCAGAGGTCTACAAAAAAAGTGGATTAGCTCTTACTGAAAGACTTCATGAATACATAGGCTTATGTGTGTGTGTATAACTAATCTTTATTACATTCTGACACTTCATTTTTTCAGAATACGTTCATTGTAACCTAGAATAGGTTACTCCTGGAGTGTGAGGAAAAACTGTAAACACCCTGTTTTTGCCAGCAAGGGGGTCGCGTTGTGAGCTCCCCTATTGAGATTTGGGGCAGAGCCCCGCCGCCAGGCACTATTTCTGATAATTGAAACAAAAAAATGCATATTCTACAGTCCATTATTCTGCTATTTAAAAATTTTAGTTCAAAAACCAAATCTGTTATTCTTACTAACTTAGGACTTAAATCCTTCCACGCCGTTCAGCACATTGAGCAGCTAGCTGTCACCACAAACATCTGTTACTCGCAATGTCAGAAGTCTCTTCCCATCAGGTGTCTACAGCTCTGAGGTCCTCCATGAAAGTGTGGAGTCATGTTATACTAGGATTTCCCTGTTTCCCCTTTCCTTCGGTATATGATTTCCTTGAATGAGACCCAATTTCTATAAATGACTACTGAAACCCGTCTTAGCCATCTTTGTTGAGACACATTTAGTCTTTTTTCAATTTCGGCAGATGACTTCCATGCTATTCACTGAACTTTATTAATGCAGTGATGGGAACAGACTCTACACAAATTTTAGGAAATTTTGTCCCCCCCCCCCCCCGGTTTTAACTGGCCTGTTGCGGTGACTTAAGCTGGATTTTTTTAAAATTATCTAGAATCATTTTATTTAATATTTTTTAAAAATTAATGTTGTATTACACAATAATTACACTGCATAAGCTTTACTGCACACATGAACACAAAATTATATACATGTAGGCCTATATATAATTATAATTATCTTCTCTAACTCTACCATCTAGATTCTAGATCTAATTAAGTCACTAAATTCGCGGACTTTTCACGTCTGTGCGCGAATTATCTCCACTGAATCTATCGTAGATCTTAAATCTATAATAGACTCTATAGATTCTAACTGTAAGTGACTAAAATTCAATGGGTTAGTAATTATCTTCACTAGATTCTAGTGATTTAGCGTAAATCTAGAGTCTATATCTAAGTCACAAAATTCACGAACTTTTCGCGGCTATGTGCGCGAATTATCTTCACTAACTATACCGTAAATAACTTGATCTAAAATCACTAAATTCACGGACTTTTCACGACTGTGAGCGAATTATCGTTACTACATTCTAGTGATTTAGCGTAAATGTAGAATCTAGCGTATTTCTAGAGTAATTTATACGCAAGCTCAAAATGTATGGCCATATAACAAGATCTTCTGGGCTCGCAAAGACCTTCCTCCAGGGAACAGTACCAGGAAAAAGAAGAGGCAGACAGAGAAAGCGTTTGGAAGACAACATAAAAGAATGGACGGGCCTACCACTGAAAGAAGTTCTAATCAGGGCAAAGGATAGAGAGGAATGGAGAAAGACGGTCTTCAGGTCTTGCTTGGTGCCCCAACGGTCCACCAGACTAAGGGATAGGTAACAGGTAATCTATACATTAGATGTATCGAGATCAAAATTGAATAAAATACATGGAGCGTTCAGGTTAGGTGCAAATTATCTTCAATAGATCAAACTTAGATCAAACTCTAGATAGGCTACTAATAGTATTACTAGGAAGATCTATAGATTCAAGATGATTTATTTACGGACTTTTTACGTGAAGTCACTTTAACTAACAAAAAAAAAGATTTTTTTGTGAGGGAGGGCTCGGAGGGGTGTAGCCTTTACATTATGCTGGTAATTTCTCTAATTATAGCCAATAGTCACTACTGCACACTAAGTCTAGCGCTGCCTTAAAAAAATAATGCCAGGTGAAATGCTTGTTTAATGAAAGCGAAAAAAAAAAGAAGGTTATTGCAGCGATAAATATCGAAAATAAACACCAGGTATCGGGAGGGAAAAACTCAATCATATAATGTACAGTTTTAAAATTCAATTTTTTTTTAATTTTTTTTTTATTTACGAAATTCAAGGCTTTCAATGCCTTGAATTTAATAATGAAATTCAATGTGTTTTCAAGGTGGATACGAACCCTGAGACTGAGATTTAGACTTAGATCTACAAGGCCTAACACAGAGTAACAGGAGATTTAAAGACCAACTGAAGAGGTTTTTTTCGAAATTGAGATAACGATTGATTTAGATAGTTCATATCATCAGAGTTAGTTCCTAAAAATTTGAGACTTTAGAAAAGCGTATTTATATTAGAAAAAGTAATTTGAAAGTGTAAAAAATAACGAGATTTGAAAATCAGCTATAATGGCCGAAACCGGAAGTGACGTGTTGTACTGGACTGAGGAAATGTAAATAAATAAAAATAGACATGGCTGGATAGGCTACGTTATTGATAGCGATTCGGTTGATATAGATCTAGATCTACTTATCAAACAATTTTAAATTATACTTATGATGGGATGCACCAAAATGCCCTGAAGATAACTTTGTCAAACTAAAGTATATTTTATTATAGGGCAGATTATTTAATTAATATAATTATAGATAGATTAAACTAGTCTAAGTCTAGTCAGTCTAGAATAATAGGATAGGTTACAATTTACAATACAATACTCAATAGGGTACTCTAGATTAGATTTTAGATCTACTTAAATTTAAATCTACTAGTGTATAAGCCATTATAAGCTATTAGTATTAAGTATTACTACAAATCATGTATTATAAAGTTATCTAGTGATAGAGTGACTAGATCTAGAATCTAGTAAGTTTTAGAAGGCCTAGGCCGCCTAGCTAAGACTAAAGACTAAGAGTAGCTCAGTAGCTTGAAACTAGAATAGAATTAGAGATAGATTATTTTAGATTAGATCCAGCCATTTACTATGATTTACTTAGTTTTGGTATAATTATAATAATAGACATAGACTTATAATATTATTATATACTAGTATAGTATATAGTAATATAGATATAGTCACTAGATTTATAGTAGATCTTACACTTACATATATAGTCACTAGGTGACTAGATCTAAATTCTAAATCTATAGTAGATCTTACACTTACACTCACTGTGTAACACTAGTATAGCATTATATTAGTAACACTAATTATTATAATATCTAAATATCTATTAGTCAAGGCCAAGGACTAAACCTAAAGCCTTTAGATTAGAAGCTAAATCTATATATATAGACATGGAATATATTTATAATAGATCTAATATAGCCCTTTACTAGCCCTTACTATACTTATTAGGCTTGACTTTAGTGTCTTTAGATCTAAAAAATAATAAGTCATCATTTATATTGGTAATGTTAAATACAGATCTATACTATTCACATGTCTTTAAGTCTTAAATACCGGTATATTAGATTGCCTAGACCTAGTGTAGAGTAGAGTAATTAATTATTATTACAAACAATAAGAGTTATATGTTTGTAAAAAAAAAAAAGTTTTGTAAAATGTTTTACATGTTTCATGTTCCTTCGGAAGATAGTTACTTCCTAGTCCAAACCTCCCGCAGGGCGATGGGGCATGGGAGCGTGCAGGGTTAGAACCCGGGACCATCGATAAATCCAAATGACAGTCCAGCGCGCAAACCGCACTACAAGGCAGCCATAGATGTTAATGTTGGATTAGATAATCAGTATAACATATATAATATATATAACCACTAGTTCTATATATATGTATACATAATTAAGTATAAATGTTAATAATAAATTTTTAAAAATCTATTTTACAGAAAACATATGACATGTGGCATACAGAGAAGTTTACTAGATGGATCTTTCATCATTTGGGAAGAACAAGAAGAGTTAATATTCCCTGTTTCTATTGTGAAACAAATCACAGAAACATTCTACAATTTTTTTTAATAATAAATACTAAAAAAATGTAAATACAAAATCACTTTTTAATAGAGTTCTTTATTATACACACAACATTATTTGTTTGTTATTTTAGTCCTTTTCACTTGCTTTGAATCAGGATTGAATGATTGAATATTACTATATCATAGCACAAAACTCTAGCAGAATGTTAGTTAATGGCAGCAGTCAATGTTTGAACCTGAGACGACAGAGAAGACAGTTCGGAGCGCGAACCACACAAATTTCTGGATTTCGAAACTTATTCAAATTTTGATCATTTCTATGTTATTGTAGATTTGAATGTCCATTGCAATGATGACTTAAATTGATCTGTAAAGGGGTTAAATTAAAAAAAAAAAGAGTTGGATCTCATTCTTCGAACGATGCTATTTATGAGAAATTGCATATTAGAATACATATTAGAAGCCAAAAGAAAATCCACTGCCGAGGACAGACGTAGACATTCAAAAGAACATTTAAATTGACCACCAGCGGAAATTGGTTATGTCTTCACTGGACGTGGCAAAATATGTAGTTTGCAGTTGGGCTGCGTAGCCACAGAAAATACTGCATTCCTCAATAATCTTTCGAGGCCAGCCTTAATTATTAAACACTTTAAATTATGAATATCTCTGCATTTTTTAATAAAATGTTTTTTAAAAATATAAATATATTCATTGACTAATGGCTATTAACTGGCAATAATTGGGTTACTAAAATTTAATAAAATGAGTTCCATTATAACTACATTAACATTAGCCTATGCATTACTTAATATTATATTGAAACTACGGTATAATTTATTTTTTACTTCCCATAGAAAAGAAAAAAACAACAACTCCTTTTCTAGTAGGATAATCTCTTTTATTTATAGTGATAGTCTAAACACAATTTAAAACCTTGTTACAGTTACAGATTAACTTGATTCGAATGATTCTTTTCCAATTAAAATATAGACTGCATGTCAACAAAAATTCTTCAATTTTGACATAGGCCTATAGATTTATAGAACTATTTAACTATATAGGCCCGAATATACCAATATATTTCTGAAAGAGTGTAACGAAATCCATACCTGTATTTCGTAAAGTAAAATATAGTAATAACATTATAGAATTGGTAGCAGGTAGGTAGATCTATAGGTCTGATACTGATTTTTGCTTAGTTTTTTTGGACATTTAGATCTAGTAGATCTAAATCAGCTAGACTACTTATTTAAGTCTAGGTTAAGGTTAAAATATTTGCTACTCGATTTGCTAGTGACTAGTGTTGTACGGGGTTGTGACTCTAGAATAAAACTAAATATAATCGTGCACTACAATAACTACATTGAATGAGTTCAACATTGTAGTCAATATATTTTTTTCACCCATATCGGGCCTATTGAGGGACGACTATATAGGTAAATAATGTTAAGCTTTATCTAGATCCAGGCCCAGCACCTCGATCGGATCAGTCTAGATTCTATAATAGATAGGTCTAATTTCTTATTATTTGCTAATAGGGGCCCTACTACTATTAGTAGATATAGACTTTGAGTAATCAAATTTAGATTTAAATTTAGGTCTAGTTTATAGATCTACATCATTAAAGATCTGAGAAAAGAAGATCTAGTTCTTGGTCAAAAGCAGTAGATATAGATTTAGAATAAGCCTGAAGCAGTAACAATAGTAACATGTAGATCTAGACTCTAAGCCATAAATTGCGTAACTTGACTAAAACGAAACGTGAACTGAGGCGCGCATACTGCGTGGGCTGAAACGCTGTTCGCTTGACTAGATCAAGAAAAGCCGACAAACGGTAGATCTAACATGTAAAGCCATAAATTGCGTGATTTGACCTCATTTCCCCAACTCTAACATCCACTTTTTATACATTGGTGTGTTTTAGTCGCCTTTGTTTTTGAAACTGGCCTTGCTGTAAAAGGGAATTGGGAAACACGCTGTAAGCCATAAACTGTAATAATTTGACCTAATTTCCCTAAGACTACGTCATCGACCTTGGTTGTCTGGGAGAATCTGATCTCGAATGGCTTCGAGATTGTGAAATTTGATAGGCCCTAAAACGCACATTAAAATGCTTATATCTAAATAATTACAAAGAATATATGTCTAATATTTCGTACGTATGTTTTTTTAAGCATTATGAAACTAAAAAAAAGTATTACACCGGTTTCCGCGTCTGACCCCAAAACCTCTTCAGTTGGTCTTTAATAAAAAAAAAAAAGAATTTATAACTGTGTCAAAAGATCGGATATGAGCATGTTCAAAACAAATAAAAAATATTAGATTCTATTTCGCATTTTTCTGAAAATGGAAAAATAATAAATTTATAAAATCGATTTTTTTTAATAAAAAAAAATTAAAAAAAAAAAAAAAAACGTATTTATTTATTTATTTTTAAATGTCGGGAAAATTTCTGATTTTTTTTTTGGCTAGAAAATCGGATCTGAAAAAATTTTCGGAAAATTCCCATCACTGTTAATGTAGCCCAGCGACTAGTAGAAATGTGTAACCTACGCTTTTGGAATTGGGTGACTGTAGTTTGCTTTACATTTTATATCGAAAAGGGAAGTTTTATCGTAAAACCATCTGTTGGGAGGGGGGGGGGGGTTCCACTAAAAAATCTCTAGTGTTTATTTTTAAACAAACTCAAAACCACTTATAGAATTTGGTGACCGTAGTTTGCTTTAGAGGGGGGTTTTCAACCTAAAAACTATGTAGGGGGTTTTAAACTCAAAATCATCTGGAGGGGTTTTAAACTTAAAGCCCTTTGGAGGGGGAAGTTAAAACTCAAAACCCCCTATGCTACACTCATAGAATTTTGAGTTAGTTATATGCTTTTTTAATAGAGGTGTCTTTTAGCTTCAAACCCTGCTGGAGTGAGGATTAAACTCAAAACCATCAGGAGGGAGGGGTTTAAACACAAAGCTTCTCTTGGCTATGCTCTTTAAAAAAATTCGGAGGGGGGGGGGGGGGAAATTCCCCTATGCTCTTGGAATTTAAGAATTTTCGTTTGCACTATTTTTTTGTTTTGTTTTATATAGGGGGGGGGGGGGGTAATCG
>JADKLZ010000167.1:20407783-20441717 GCA_021533235.1 Biomphalaria straminea
AACCCCCCCCCCCCCTGGCTGCGCTAGGGCAAGTAATTAAAATCTCACCTATAATAAACAAAATCAAAGCAAAAAATCAGTCACAAAATATCACCACCACCCTGCCCGGGGGGGGGGGGGGAATTCCTTTCCGGCACGTTTTGATAGTTCTTTTTTTTATTATAGCCATCCTCAATGCACTAAACATTTAGAATGAAGGGGGAACATTTTAAACACGTCAAAAAATAGGCCTATCAACTAGCCATATATAGGCCTATAAACATATATGTTGGTTGGATTGAGTGCTTATAGTCAAAACCAAGTAAAAAAAAAACTAATTGTAGATGACATGACTGAAATGATAACATTGGTAATAGAAGAATACATTTAAAAGACTAGGTTTCGGCCTAATTTTACCCAGTTGACTGGGAATAGGGTTTTCGCCTATTCCCAGCTGCCGCAGTGGCGCAGTGACACATGACTTGCGAGTCACTTATTATAAATCATGCTAGAAGCACGAGACAAGAACTCAGTCTGAGAGGAAATCACCATGTATGGGCAGTTGTAATTTAGTCCTGAGAAGGGATATTTCTATGAAATTAGTTATTAAGTATAGGATATTTACTACTAGAGTGTGGAAATAGAATATTATTCTCGAGGCCAAGTGTACGCTGTATTTTTGCTAGGTTATGGCTGAACTATGTCAAGTTATTTGTTTCAAATAATAAATGTGTTGTCTGCTGATACAAGCGTTATTCGGTGCATTTAATCTTTGTTATACAACTCAAACTCCTCAGTCTAAGTACACGGAACCATATGTTTTTCGCGAACCCGAAGTAACAACTAAGCAACATTATATGACATGACAATTTTTTATATTTATACATTAAGTCAATAGATTAAACTAATAGATTTGTGTTAAGTAAAATAAAAAACCTGGTGAAAATATGACAGTTGAATGCGAAAAAAAATTAAGTCAGAAAAAATAAATTACTAAGTTATTGAAAATGAAAAAAAAAAAATAATAAAAAAATAATAATATATTTATTTTCTTTAAATCAAAACGTATCAAAAATGTTCAAAAGCATGGGAGTTTTCCTTTAACACAATGATGATGAAACTAAAGCTAGCATTCTAAATAAATACTTTGCATCAGTATTCTCAGCCTCGGGAGACAAAGACATTATTTAGTTTGAACCAAGTTGAAAAAAAAAACAGCAAATATAGTGTACAAGGGAATCCAAAAACTAATAGCCAACATAAAGCAAATAATAAAGCATCTGGATGGATGGTATTCCAGCTAGATTACTCAAAGAACTTAGCAATGAGCTAGTACCAGTGTTCATAATACTTTTTCTTAATCAAGTCAGAGTACCAAATGGAAAGAAGCCAATCCCTCTCTCCTATTTTAAAAAGGAGAAAAAACTGCAGACCAGTATTCCTAAAATTTTAGAACACATTAACCGATTAAACAAACAAAATAAATAGGACTAATTGATGATTTTTAAAGTCTTAAATGATAATGAAATTATATTCTTACATTTTTCTACGGTATTAGACTGACAAAGTTAACCACCACAAATAGCTTTAAAAAATTAACATATTTTGCTATTGCTGGTTCATTATCTTATATTATAAAATATAGATGTTACTTCAAAAAAAGATGAAGATTAGGTATTGCATGTCATGCATATAATCATGCATGTTAACCAATTACTTACATTCTGTCAAGTCATTGGTTTTCCTGGCTGACTCAGGCAACCCATTCATGCTCTAATAGTACTGGGGAAGAAGGAGCATTTGTACAACTTTGTCCTAGAATATGGAATGAGGAATCTGCCTTTATCTTTGTGTCTTTCTGAGTATTTTATTAGGTTTTGTGTTTTTGAAGATTATGGTTCAGAGTTTTATTTATAATTACTATTTAAATTTTAAGTCTTCTACCCTGAAGGCTTTCTAAATTTAGTGATCTTACTAAAGGTGTTACTCTAGTCAAATGTGAATATTACAGCAATTGATTCAGGGTTTTCTGATTGGGAGAGAACAAACTGAAATAATAAATTGCTCTAAATCAAACCAATAACAGTAAACTCAGATATACCTTAAGTAACAATCTTAGGTCCACTACTATTTCATTTACATAAATGAATTCCATTAGTTCAGGAACAAAAGTCAGATTACTTGCTGATGATTGAACAATAAAAACAACACAAGATACAGAAATTTTACAAAGAGAATTAGATCAATTAAAGAAATGAGAATCAAATTGGAGAAAGTCTTTCCACCCATAAAAATATTAATTATTAAGAGTAAAAAAAATAAAATAAAACAAATAAATACCATTTATCTTATTTGTGGTAAATCTGTTACATAGACTAAAAACTCAAAATACCTAGATAATAAATGAAAAACTGTCATGGAAACCCCCTATTGATAAAATTGTTTAAAAATTAAAAAAAAAGCATTAAGGTTAAAAATAAATTTCTACAAATCAAATAAAAGGTAAAATTTTTTTTAACCTTGGTTTGGCCAATAATAAATATGCATCCTCCATTTGGACTCCTCAAGAAAACATTAAAGAAACTAGAACAGGCACATAAGAGAGTGGTGAGATTCATAACAAGCAAATATTCACATTTCATTAGAGTAAAACCTTTAGTAATTAATTTAGAGATCCCTCTAGACAGGAGACTGAAAAGTAAAGTAGCAATTTTCAAATACGAAAATAAAACTTAATAAAATACTCAGAAAGTCACAAAGATAAAAGCAAACTCCTTGTTAAGACAAAGTTGTTCAAATATTCCTTCTTCCCTATTGCTATTAGTGCAGTGTTTCCAAAACTTTTTCCTTAATGGAACACTTTGCTTATTTTTAAAGATATTAATTCATGTGGTGGCATATTAGTTAATTATGCCAGTAGTTCATGGAACACCTATGCATGCCTTGTGGAACACAGTTTGGGAAAAACTGTATTAGAGTATGGAATGGGTTGCCTAAGTCAGCCAGGAAAACCAATGACTTCATAGAGTTAAGTTACTGATTAACATGCATGACTAGATTGACCTAGGGACACACAAAAGATGTAATAATCTACAAAAAGTCAGGGAGGAGAGACATCCCACTGATTTCAGATCAGAGAACAATGAAGACTATAACAAGCCATTCTCACTTGAACTGATGGAAATCTGGAAAAATCACATGACACAGAATCAGGAGAATATAAAAATCCATTGTTTGTTCTTCAAGCATCTTCCTAAACCCTCATTGACAACCTTGCTAAAATGTATAACTAGTTATGGCAATCATGTACTTTTCCAAACAGTTGGAGGGCAGCCACAGTTATACCAATACCTAAACTGGGAAGAGATGGTTCTGCCCCATCTCACTATAGCTTTAGCAAGCTGCATCTGCAAAACCATGAAAACGATGATAAATAATAGGCTGGTCTGGTTTTGAGAGAAATAAATTAATCTCTACCAGTCTGCATACTGGCTGGAATACATTTATTAGACGAGAGCATATAGTATCAGTATTTGCGATATAGAAAAGGCCTATGATACAACCTGAAAAAAAAAGGCATTCTACGGTACCTGGAGATTATGAGGCTAAGGGGACACCTTCCCTACTTTGCAATAGGAATTCCCAAAGGACTGGAAATTCCAGGTTCGAGTGGGTAACTCTGCTTTTGGCATATTAAAGAACTAAAAAAGAAATGTCACAAGGCATTGGACATACTCAGAGTACTAAGCAATACAGACTGGTGAGTTGGGAGATACCTTGCTGATGCTATATCAGAATCTGAGTCGATCCTATTTAGCCTATGGATCCATGATATATGGAGCATCTAGGAAATCGTACTTTAAAATATTTGAGCCCATACAAGATGCTGCCCTGTGTCTCTGCCTTGGTACATTTTTATCATCCAATCCCAAGTCTCAAGTATAGAGGCCCTAAAATCCAACCGCACGAACCTGGCTTTCCACTCCATATTTATCCTTACTGATGTAGAACTATACAATCGAAGACCTAATGTTGGGACTTCAATTTGAGAATCCATTCAAAATTTAACTCCACTGTTCTATTAGGGTCTCAACATTTGTTGGATTCAATGGAGGTGAATACAGGCTATAGCAAGTGATAATCTGGTGTGGTGTGATTTTCTGCTGTCCTTCACAAGGATACATACACCACCTAATGCTCTATCCGCATCTTAAGCAGTCCTGCTCCTCTGTACAATGCTGGAATCCATGGCTTATTCTAAATGAACTTCTTGCAGCTATTAAGTCTTGGAAGATTTCAGAGGGGTTTCCCTTTATTACAGTGACTTTTGTATTTTTTGAGTTAGGTTTGGAAGGAGAAGACGACACTCCCATTTTGGGGGAAGTCTTTCTCTCAGGAGAGGAAAGATTTCTCCTGTTAAGGCCGAAGCTATTTCCTAAACCCTTTCAGTTATCTTTTAATTTGTTTGGGCTTCTCCCCTTAGGGATTTGATCAACTCCCAATTCAGTAGAGGGTGGGGTGTCTGGCTGGGTTCTCCAAGGAGGACCAGAGTAAGACATGTTGTGTCCTGGTTCTCCCAGAGTGATGTTTTTTTCATGCTGCTCATTTCTCCATGCCCACATCAGCAATCACAGAGAATCTGTTCTTTAGCATGACTTTCACAACATGGCTTTTACTCTGTTTTGGATGTGTGCTTCGTGGCAGTGTTTTCTTCTAAGTTGGAGGAGGAAACGGGGCTGGGGGTCAATGTGTCTGTTGTATATGGATTTTCCCTTGGGGAGGGCCAATACAGCCGATTTGGCTTGGCTAAAGGTACATGTATTCCTGCATGGCAACCTCCTGTTTCCACACAGGGCAGTTCTTGGAGTAGGCTAAGTGGCCAGTGTGTCAGATACAGCAGCTTCCTGATTGACCCTTTCTAGCTACTGCCCTCCAGCATAGGTTAAGGACACATTGACACATTGAGGTTTTTAAGAAAAGGAGACAGGGTGATTATTGAAGACAGACTGAAGTACAGAGGAAACAAATACGATGACAAAAAAAGTAGGACACTTTTGAGCTCTAAAAGTACCAAAGTAGAGAAGTGCAGTCTAACATCATAGATGGGGGTGTTTAGACTGAGGCGAGGCTGCCTACTTCAAATCTCAATATCTAACTTGAAAGAATAAACTAAAATAAAACTATTACAGATTATTAATATTTTACGAACCCATTGCATGATGCTTTACAACCTTCTTCAAATTCTTCATGGCGGAGAAACTATAAAAAAAAAGGTAAAGCAAAAAATAATTTGAGGTTTCAGCATTATATTATTACAAAACAAAAATGTGTACAAGCAAAATCAAATAAGTTAAGTTCCCCTTTCAGACCTTGTGGTCTATAGGGCAGATGATGTAAAGGTTATCTGATTCTGTGGCCTACGGTTAACGAGGGTGTCATGTGGCCAGCACAACGACCAAAAAAAAAAAAAAAAAATCGAATACTAGGCTGAAAATTTCATTTATGCAGTTAACTGCATAGTAGGGTCATCCAAATATACAAGCTTCCATATCCAACAGGCAATAAAAACAACAACTGTCTAGCCATACTATGCGCTTAGGGCTGACTATGTGTATTACCAAGTTAAAACCCTGCAAGCACACGTCATACCTTGAAGTTTGGGCCTCCGAAACTTGTATATAATTACAAAGCTTATATCAATTTACTCTGTCTAGTAAAATGTTTGTACTCGTTTTTTCCAGACACCCTATCTCGGATCAAGCTGAAATTTTGCAAATTATTTCTTTTACCTGACAACACAAGAATCAATAAAAAGAATTAATCAATAAGTTAATTAATTAACTATTGGTAATTGATTATTTTGTTTGACTATTGGTAATTAATTACTTTGTTTTTCATCTTGAATAAGGGAAAGAAATTGTACAAGAATGAACTATTGGTATAAGCTGAATTAGTGCCCTTTATAGGTCCCCGCTCTAAATTAAAACAAACAATATATAAATATACAATCTTCTCTAGTTATAAGTACCTCACTAGCAGAGCAGTTATGTCCGCCAAAGGAAGCATGAACCACAAGTTCAAATTCAAGTTATCCTCCAACCCTTTTTTTTTGTAAATGCTTTTAAAAACCAGTTACAGTAAAATCCCCCCTCCTGTTTTCTCAACTGTTCCAGATAAATGATAGGATCATAGTGTATTGAGAAAGCTAAAAGCATGAAATAACAGTAAACAAAAAATATTGGTAAAAAATATAATTAATTGCACGGATTTATTGTCGGTCTAGATCATTTAGAAAATTTTTAGAGATGTGTATTCTATGTGGTGTAAATGTACATTTTTAGTACCTATGTGTATCTTATAGATATTTCTAGATAACAAAGCTGATTTCATTTATATTTATTATGTATTAACTTTACTTATTAGAATGTAAATATTCAAAGGGTTTTGAAGAAAATAAACAACAGAAAGAAGTGTTACCCCATTTTTCTACTTTTTAAACAAAGCATATTTTATATAGCATGATAAAACTTGGTACAACTATGGCCAGGGAAAAAAAAAATTGATTTTGAATTTTCCTTGCCTCTGTATTGGTAAACATAAAAAGGGTATTTTTCATACTAAATAAAAAAAAATTATTAACTTAAAAATAAATTCCTCATTAACCATGATACCATCATATAGGTAATTGTTTTAAGTAGTCAATAACAATAATAACATTCCTTAAAACCTCTTCTATTCATTTATAAAGTATAATCAATCTCTATATCCAAGTCCAACCCTGTGAAAAAAAAAAACTTTAAAAAATGTGATCTCTAAATTAGATCTAGAGTAAAGTGCAAAGTTCAATGGAATTAAGCCCGCTAGCAGCAATTTTCAAGTTTTGATTTTATAGCACCATAACGGTGTGACCTAAGAAAAAAAAATGATGGTATTCCTGAACTCTTCGTCCTTTTGTCTATAAAAATAGATCTGATTTAATGTATCACTAGGCTTAGTTAAAATTAAATATGAGGTCAAAAAGGTGTAGGGTGGGTATTGCCAAGCATACTTTTCCTCGATCAGATTTCTCCCGTAGTTAGTAAACTCGATTGGGCTGATGGAAGGCTTGAGCAGGTCAAAGAAAATAGATCTAAAATATTTAATCTTTAATTTTTACTATGAAATATTTTCTTTTTACTCCAGCACAAGAATACCATCCATTGCCACCATAGCCATAAGAGCATCACCCATTTCCTTCACTACAAGGAGGTAAAAAAAAATAATTCCACACCTCTTGAGTTTGACCTCACCATGAACTTAGCCTTTACAATGAAATGGAAATAGTATGAAAATGAAGAAAAAGGTGCATCCACAGTTTTAGCAATAAAAAGTGAACCGATCAAACCACTATACAAATCAGGGCTGATTGACCTTCGCACTTTACTATAGACTATAAACTATATAGTAGATTCTTATATCTGAACACCGACTTTCGGGAACTAGGTAAAATTTTTATTTTATTTTTTTTTATTTGGTGAAGGTTTAAAGGGAAACTCTCATAGTTTTTCAAATTTTAGTTATTGACATATTTAAATTCTGCGTAAAAAGTTGTAATAGTAAACATTATAACATTTTTTATTTAAATGCTTAGAAAATTTTATATTTAATAAATTGGACAGTAAATTTGCCACGCCTCCTAAAAAACAGGGTTCTTTGAAATTCTGTTTTTATCTTAGACATACGTCACTTCCATCAACAATACTGAAAGGGAAACTAGATTTAACCAATCGTATCGCTTCTTTCTTACAGTAGCTGTCAGGCTCTTAGGCTTAGTGACGGTATAGTCCAGAGCTATGCAATAGTTTTATATATAGAGAGAGAGATGTAAAAGCATTAGGATAACCAACTCGAGAAAAAAACATTTTCATCTAAACCTCTCCCTATCCCAAGAAGTAAATATATCGTGTGTCTGACTGATTCAAACAAACTGGTCAGTGTAAGGCTAGTCTAGACTACGTGTAGTCGGTCATGACAAGACAACCAAGCGATAATGTTTGTTGTGTGTTAAAGGGAAACTCCGATGGTTTTGACAATTTTTGATATACCGGTAATATGTGTTTTGATCCACAGATAATGAATATATTATTCTTTTTTTTTTATTTAAAATAATAACTTAGTAATTGATGTTTTTCTGACGTTCTTTTTCTGCGCATCCAAAACAGTCAGACTTTCACCGGGTTTCTATGTGACGTCACACTAACCTATTAATTTAATCTATTGACTCATTTTATAGGGTGAGACCATAGATACAAATTCTCATTAAAAAAATAAATCGCCGTCTATACGGTTAGATCTAGGATCTTGTAAGCAAAGAACAAAATGCGTATTAAAAGGAGATTTACATGCTTGACTAACCACGGCAGTGTATATTTTCTCGCCTGACCACTTAACACACAACAAACAAATAGTTGAACATTTGATAGAATGTACCGAAACATTGGCCTATAATCTGCCGTACTGAGATCAAGATTTCTTGATCAACAAATACAATAACTACAGTTACAGATCTTAGCATTCGGGTAACCAATCCTAGGAAAAAAAAAGTAACACTTTCATCCCCCCTTCCTTTCTGCCCAAAAGTAACCACGCTTGAACTTGAGTAGAACACTAAAAGTTGGACAGCAGACCAGTGTGTATTGAATTGGTCAGATAGCTCTAGGCCTAGTCTAGTGTGTAGTCGACATATCGACTAGTTGTTATAAAAGATGAAAAGACTGCCATGTGTTTTTCCTTGTGCGTAATAGGCTTGAGTTGTTTAGCAAACAAATAACACATCTGAAAGTCAAGGATAAATCTAAATCTACTCTTACAGTTACACAGGCCAAATGTGTCTTACCCCGCCCTGTAATGTGTTGACGCTTGTCATTACTATAAAGCAAATTTCATTGATAATTTAAACCCATCCTTAAACAGTTCTTGGCCCTTTTTGAAAACATTCATATAGTTATTTGAACATTCAGGAACTTCGTTGATGTACTCTGCAAAATTAAAAATGTTTGTGAATGTAAACTTTTGTAAAAATAGAGGAGCAACAGCAATGGAAATATAAGAAGACAAAGCCATTCTCCTCTTGTTTGAATAAGGGTCAATGTTAACCAGTTAGTGAAGAACTCAAGCAGAGAGTGGTTGTAATATAATTTTCTCTGACTGTAATATGTATTTTGACAAATTTGATCAAGTGTTAACTTAAAATTTTTCTTTGGATTAATGTTATTGATATTTCATTCATTTGGATATCTATATCTGCATGGCGTGAGTTGCCAGTATATTATTATTGTTTATTTTGTGTGAATAAACTTTCGTTGTCTGCAACAGTGGAGTTACGTTCTATATAAGTATATGTGTACGTGTGATATAACCTTAGCTCAGAGTTTACTACCAAACTAACAGAAATCTACCAGATAATGTGGGAACAAAAGACTCTATCACAAGAGTTCAAAGACGCCTCCATTATTCACCTCTACAAGAGAAAGGGTAACAGGCAGTCATGCGATAATCATCGTGGCATATCCGTCCTATGCATTTTGGCAATGTTCTGGCTAGGGTGCTTTTGAACAGATTACAACATCACTTAGAAACTGGCCTACTTTCGGAAAGTCAATGCGGCTTCAGGCAGGGTAGAGGCACAGTTGACATGATCTTTGCAGTCTGCCAACTCCAAGAGAAATGTAGAGAACAAAACTCAAATCTCTATACTGCTTTCATAGACCTGACTAAAGCTTTTGACAATGTCAATCGTGAAGGCCTTTGGCAAATCATGTCCAAATTCGGCTGCCCTGACCAATTCATAACAATGGTGCGCCAATTCCATGATAACATGCAGGCAAGAGTTCAAGAAAACGGAGACTACTCCAAGCCTTTTCCTGTCTCAAATGGCTTGAAGCAGGGCTGTGTGCTGGCTCCAACACTTTTCAGCTTAATGTTCACCGCCATGCTGAAAGATGCCTTTTGCAGAGAAAGCTTTGGAGTTGACATATGGTTTCGCACCAATGCAAGCTTATTTAATGCCCATAGACTCAAGGCAAGGACCAAGGTAAACTTCGACTGCATCAGAGACCTGCTATTTGCAGATGACTGTGCCCTAAACGCTGCAAACGAAGAAGACCTTCAAAAGAGTCTGTCCCTCTTCGCTAATGCCTGCAAAAATTTTGGACTCACCATTAATGTTAAAAAGACAGAAGTACTGCATCAACCTCCTCCAAATAAAGCTGTCACAGAACCTGACATTCTCATAGATGGCCCAGAAACTAGCAAATGTAAAAAAATTTGCCTATCTGGGAAGCACCATATCAGCAAGCGCCAACCTAGATGATGAGGTTGACTTTCGTATTGCTCGTGCCAGTGCTGCTTTTGGCAGACTACAAGAACAAGTGTGGCAACGGAGAGGACTCAGTTTAACCACAAAACTGAAAGTCTACAGTGCTGTAGTTCTCCCGTCACTCCTATATGCATCAGTCATGGACCCTATACTCCCGCCACACCAAAAAGCTAAACTCCTTCCATCTACGCTGTCTAAGGAGTATCCATAAGGTGCGTTGGTCTGACTACATACCAGACACAGAAATTCTAAAGCTGTCCAACATGCACAGTATTAATGCGACAGTAAAAAGGTCCCAACTACGATGGGCGGGACATGTAGTCCGCATGCCAGAAATTTGCCTTCCCAAGCGACTTCTGTATGGAGAATTATGTACAGGAAAGGGCTCCCAAGGCGGCCAATACAAGCGCTACAAAGACACCCTCAAGAGCTCCCTCAAGGAATGCGGTATCGACATTCATGGCTGGGAAGCACTAGCTCTAGATCGCTCCACATGGCGAGAGGCTGTGAGTCTCGGAGTCTCAAGATTTGAAGCAAGTAGAGTGGCCAGTGTGATAGAGCGCCTAACCAACAGAAAGCAGAGAGAAAAAGCAGGCCTATCTGCAACTGACAAAATTCACCCATGCTACATTTGCGGCCGGCTTTTCAAAGCGAGGATTGGACTTTACAGCCATCTTTGAGTCCATAGGAAATGAGAAATGTGCTCATCTTCGAACACGAAGGAGGAGCTATATATATATCAGAGCAAGTATCTCAATGACATTTTGATCAAAATAGAAAGATTCATTTTAGTTAGCTACTTTCCATATGTTCTTCTCAATTTAAGATTTCGTTATGATTTTAACTTTCAACACATCCAGATTGGTCACTTTTTTCCTTCAACATGATCAGCCTTATAGACTTTTATGTAGCCTAAATCTTTTAGATGTCAAAGTTTCAAAACTTTTTTTTCTTAAAAAAATATTAAATGTTTTTTAAAATAGTTTATGTAGCTATAACTACTTTTTGAAAAATAATATAATAATTAGGTCCTAAGTTTATCATTGTTGTATTTATTATTGGAAAATACTGTCTTGTAAAGCATTAATAATTAGTATAAATAGATGTCTTAAAAATATGAAGTTCATTTAAAACCTTCTCATCTACTGATCTTAAGTTCATTACAGCATTGTAATCTATTTTTAATTTAATAAGAATTAAAATGAATTAATATTATCAAATCTTTGGTGTTTTTTTGTGTGGATATTTAGTTAATTGAAGACTACTAAAGAGGCTTAGAGTTAGAGTGATATTGAGAATTTTTAACTGAGATCAATAGTCTAAATATAATAGCTATTGACTTAGGGCAACTTCATTAATAATAAAAGAAGATCTTTTATTGTAGGCCTAACTAGAGACTATAAAACATACACACATAGATCCAGATCTAGATCTTTCTAGATATTAAAAATTCTTTTATTGGACCTGTCTGAGCTATTAAATTAAAATAAAATAATAATATAGCATAGAGGTTTTATTCTTGAAATGGAAATTTATTATTTTTAAATGCATTTGTTACTAATAAAAGTCTATATCTATTATAATATATCTAGGAAAACAATGGGAAGGCAATATAAAAGAATGGTCAGACCTGTCATTAAAAGAGATTCTAGGGAAAAGGATGTAGAGGAGTGGACAAAAAGACGTTCAGTCATATATATCATGTGCGGTGCCCCAACGGTTCGTCAGACTAAGGGATAGTTCAAAGTGAAGTAGTGTATGATGAGCTAATAAAATCATCAAAAAGATGTTTCAAATCTAAAAATGACATCTAGATTTGTATAGACAATTAGACTTAGATCTTGATATATATGTATTATAATGTAGATCTAAATTGCCTGCCCTATAAGTAGGTACTTCGATAAAAATTTCAAAATGATCACAATGCAATGGGACCTATTTACTTAGATAGAGCTTGAGAAATGCTTTCCAATGATACCAATTTTATATTGCTGAGTTAATTATGAGGGAAGTTATTACATTTTTAGTGGCCAAAAATTAGCCTTCTTAATATTTAGCCTTTGTAAAGCAAAAAAAAAAACTGTGACCGAAACAACTGACAGTTGAACTTTAAAGACCAACTGAAGAGGTTTTTATCGAAATTGAGATAACTATTGATTTGGATAGTAGATGGTATTAAATACTGTTCCTAAAAATTTGAGTTAAAAGAAACACATATTTATATTAGAAAAAGTCATTTGAAAGTGTCAAAAAAAATAACGAGATTTGAAATGGATATGTCATGGCTGAAAGCGGAAGTGACGTTTTTGTTTGGAAACAGGGGGAAAATGGTGAGTTTTAGATCTAGATATTCTTTTTTTTTTATAATTAAGACCAACTTAACGTAAACAATTTAGTCATATTACTAGATTGCAACTAGATATGGATCTAGATATCTAATGATAGATTTTTAGCTACATTTTAATTTAGATAATAAGCTCCTCAGTGACGTCAGCTGTTTTACACTTACAGTACACTACTTACAGTGTTTTGACAAGTTTTGTAGTCTAATGACACTAATCATAATGTAGTTGTCTAAGTTGTAGATTATTGTAGATATAATCATTATAATGAATACTGATTTTATTATTATAGTCGTAGATCTAATTTAGTATATAAAATATATATTATATAGGAATATAGTCTTAGAACTTAGGACTTTAGTGACTAGCCTGGCAGTATAGTACTATAGTCTATAGCAGGGGTGGGCAAATTACGGCCCACGGGCCACATGCGGCCCGCCGAAGTGTTTTATGCGGCCCGCGAAGACCTAATAAATAATTATAAATATCTATAGAAATTTTTGAAAATTTTGATTGTTATCACTTGCAATAAAGAGGCCAAAGAAACATTGTCTCTAAACGTCATTCAAAAGAGTTTAAAAAAAAAGATTATATTTAATAACAATACTACATAAATTCAGTAAAAGACATAAGCCCTGGCCAGTATTTATTCAATGCTATGGAGAACTGTGTTGAAAAAGTTTGGTTGGCTAGTACGAGATGGCAAGGGTAACAACTGATGGAGCTTTGACTGAGAAAAACAACCTTTTTAATAGAATAAAGAAAATATTCCAACCATAAACTAGTAACTGAAAAGCTTACTCAAAGCTACATTAAATTCACATTGTGTACAAATTAAATAATTGTGCTAGGCATACTATAAGTATGCAGTTGCTAAGGTCCAAGATTGTTAAAGGACTCACTTTACGATTACTTCCTGGTGGTAAAGAAAAGGAGTAGCGAAACTTCTACCCAATGTTATTGTTCGAAGTACAGTAGGTCTTTAATAAATTGCATAATTTTAGTTTTTCTCCCTCATTTAGTATAGTCTTATATTATTCGGAGCCACCAAAGTCATTTTGCCTATGGCGTCCAATTATCCAAGGCCGGTCCTGACTGGCAGCTCCGAAAAGTATGTGAAGATTAGGAATTAAAACATTCTGATGTTTGGTAACACAGTAGTATTCGCTGGCCAATCATTAGATCAATATGGAATGTCATGGAGGAAATTGTTAGGTTCCTTGGTGGACATTGACTGTGACCCTTTCCTAATATTTCCAATGAAGAGCTGAAGATAGACTTCATGTGTCTATCATCGGAAGCATTGTAATTTGTTGTTTGCACTTGAAATGTATGTGCATCTTCTCAAATGAAGCATATATATATATATATATATATATATGCGGCCCGCCTAGTCCCCAAATTTCATTAATGCTGCCCTCGGTTGAAAAAGGTTGCCCACCCCTGGTCTATAGTATATAATATTAGTATAGTATAGGTATAGGCTTAGGTCATAGGTATAGCCTATAGAGGGCTAGGTGAGTAGGTCACCTCACTAGTGCTGAGTAGTGGTCTGTAATAATATAAATATATTTTATATATTATTATTATTATTAGATACCGGTATTTATATGTCATGGGAAAGTTTCTGTCTTTATCTAATTCTAAATCTTAAAGTTGGTCTATTCTTGTTTTGTAGTAGGGCCTACTACAAGATTTAGGTTATAATAGTTTATTTAGAAAGCATATTATTATTATTAATATATAAATCTTAAGCCTAAGGAAGATATAGATCTAGATTTATAAAATCTAGACTTACTTTAAAAAACTCTTTCCACCATCTTCTTTCATCATTAGACTCCAAGAATTGTTTTTTGTAAAATGTTTTACATGCTTCGGATGTTCCTTCAGAGTTGAAGATAGTTTACTTCCTAGTCCAAACCTCCCACAATCGACGGGGGATTGTACAGGGCAGGGTTTGAACCCGGGACCATCGATAAATCCAAACGACAGTCCAATGCGCAAGCCGCACGACCAGGCAGCCAATTATAAGAATTAGTACTATGGGGCTATATAATCTAGTTATTTTCTAGTAAAGTAGTGCTATATTCCTCTAGGCTGATATTAATGTTCATGTTCATATTTAATATTAGTTAATTTTTCATTTGTGTATATAGATCTATTACAAAATAAATATATAATTTTTGTTTTATTGTAGAGACCTGACATTGGCTAAAAGATGATCTGACGGGTCCAACAGTGGATGGCTGCCTGATTGTGTGTTATGCCAGCTGGAATATTGTTTTATAAGACTATTAAGCATCTTTTAATTACAAATCTAAAAGCTGATGCTATGACTCTCAATGGCTTAGAAGAAATTTTCTCAGTTTTATATGGTCATGACAATAATCTTTAAATAAAAATGTCTTATACATGTGTCATATTTTCTGTTGGTTTGTTTTAAGCTAATGTTGTCATAAATTTTTAGAATTAACGAATTTGTTAAATTTTCTTTATATATTCTCAATTTTCTGGGAAATGCTCTTTATATTTTAATGCATACATAAAGTTATAAATCTTTATCTTCGATTCCGAAGATTACGGATGAATGCAGCATTTCTCTTGACCACACGAACCCAGTTGCAATTGTATATTTTGTCACATCTAATTCATTATGCAGACAAACCAATGGTTTCTTCTGCATAGGGAAACGCAGATTGCCTTTGAAAGAAACAACTGTAAAGCTCTCACGAACTTGCTAAAGACAGACGCAGACAAAGAAAATGTTAATTAATATAATTGCGGAATGTATATTTTGTTTACATTTATAAATTAGTTAATGTAATGTAAATATTTTCAAAAAGACACTTTTTACAAAGATATTTGTAAAAAAATTAGCAACCAAAGTTATTTAGCTAGATAAACAATTTAATATTAGAACTTGAAATATTTAATAGCTTGAACCTATCTGATCAAATACATTACCTCAGCTGTTTTTGCTCTTGCTATCTTATTTTCTGATAATATCCTATTACTTTGAAAATATGTTAATATAACAAAAAATAAAAGTTAACTATTAGTTAGCAATTCTGTTTTAAAACTGCATAACTATTAGGAATTCTGCTTTAAAACTGCATTGGCATTACAAAAAACAAATTGAGCTCTTCATTGATATCAGCTTTTCATTGAGATAACTGCTTCCAATGTGGGGATTACTCTTGAATCATACAAGTTCAGGAAGCTGATTTTGTACTTAAAGTGAGCAAGTAACTATAATATCTAGCTGTGACTTGTTTCTCCCCACCCCATCTCTACACACAATCACACATTATCATTCCAAGGGCATTTGAATAAGTAAATTCCAATAGTCAAGGAGCTAGGCTGTTTCTGCAACCAAAGTTTCTAGTTCTAGCATATAAATCTATTTTACCATCATCGTTATCAGAATGAAAAATACCAGGTGTACTACACGATAGGGTGGACGTAAACACTGTGTTGTGGTCATTTTTTCTGGTTAGGCATGAATGAGTCTAGGTTAAACTGGCTTACTATATGTGATTAGCTTATAGGCCAGTCATAAAAACCAAACGTGGACTGTAACAAGAGGTCTAGTAGACTGATCAACGTTGTATGATGGACTAAAACTCGATACTGGTACTAGTACGCTTGACTGGATCTAGGCTAATCCGGCGAACACTAATTCGCTTAAGCTAGCTTAGGATTTAGTACCGTGACCTATTTCCAAACAGTGACGTCATGACCCCTGTAGATAGGAAGAAACACATCTCGAATGGCTACGAGACTAAGACTTTTTAGTGTCCCTAAAACCCACATTAAAATGCTAATATCTCATTAACGGCTGAAAAGTTGTGAGAAATATTTTGCAGGGACGTTTTTTTAGGCATTATTTTACAGAAAACAACTATTAAAACGGTTTCTGTGATTGACCCCAAAACCTCTTCAGTTGGTCTTTAATTAACTGTATCATAAAAAGTCTTTAAGATATGGGGTTGAAACTTCACAGTCTTTTTCATTAACCTGTATTCTGTTAAAATAAATGTAAAAAATAAGACCAAGCAATAAAATCTTTGAAAAAAGTTGAATTCATACATAAAAAAAGCCTTCGACAAAAAAATAAAATATATGTGATTAAGTCATCATATATGCCAAAAAATCACAAAAAAAAACAAATCACAGATCTGTAGTGTGTTTTATTTTGTTTAATTATAATTCTACTATATTTAAATAGCTATTTATATGCATCAGATAGATAATTTGTATAATTTATAAATGAAAATAGTACTGCGCAGAAAAATATTAGCTAAAATTTAATGAGCATAAGTTCAAAAACATTCATAAAAAACAATTTAAACCTTTTTGTTGAGCACTGGCAATTAATCATTTTAAAATGCCTGAATTTAGATTTAAATGCTTTAAAAATTAGATTGTAAATGGAAAATTTCTTGCATCGGACAATAAAATAAAAAAGAAACCTTGCGATTTTTTTAGAAGTCATTAAAAGATTTTTTTACTTCAATTTTTGTACAGTAATAGCTCATCATTTTAAAAATATAATGTACTCATTTATTAACTATTTATTTACAGGTATAAAGTAAAAAAAACAACACACAGAAAAAAAAATAGTTCGCAGAGCTAAAAATATTTTTAAAAAATAATATTTAATGTTAATATTTAATATTATTATTTTAAAATATTTATTTTTACTTTAAAATGTGCGCATTACAAAGTCATTATAATAAAGACACATTCCTCTCCATAACCTAGCATTTAAACATTATATTACATTATTTTATTTAAAAAAGAAAATTTTACCCTTCTTTGTCTTTGTTAATTTTAATATCAAATATCTTTAAAGTGCGCCAAGAGACTTTAAGGAAATTTGAAATATACAGATTTCATAATATGATAAATTATTGTAGCAAACAGCATTGTTGTAACCATAATAGGAAAAAAGTTGTAAAATGGTCCACTTTCACATTAACTTTTCTTAAGAAAAATTTAACAGATTGGCTTCAAAAGCAAATAAAAATGATCTCTGATATCTTATGTTTACAAAAAGTAATAACAATTAGTCCTGAAATCCAAAACAATGTGCTAATTAAAACTTTGATGGAAATGACCACCCCTAAAAAAGGCTAAAATGTGCTGACACACTTTTCAGCCATTTTTTGGGAGGAAAAAAAATTGATCTAGGTCAGTTTATCGAAGTACCTACTATAAGCTACATGCCTATAAGCCTTAAAATATAGATGGCTTCTTTTAAAGAAGCTATTTGGTTATAAATTTAACGAATAACATGAAGGACCCTCGTTCCAGATGTCTAGACCATGTGATAATCTAAAAGCTGAGCCGAAGGCTCTTCAAGCTTTAAGTTTGAAAAGAAACCTGTTTGGCTGCCAAACAGGAAAGAAAAACAAACCTGCATGAACCACCGTTCTGCCTATAGCCTATAGGACATTGCTGTGTCTGGTCTAACTGACACTACGGACGCATAAACTAGAAATCGTGGCCGAAGACCAAGTCAATACTGGGGGCCACCACCATACCACACTAACCGTGCAGTATTCACCATTAATGAGACGGTCCCTTGAGGAACAGCGCATGGATTCGTGACAGGTTCGTGTGCTACTCCACGCAATGCAAGAGGTGGGCTCTCCTCTACCCGTGGGCACCCCCACAGGAGTTCTAATTGTTACTCTTTCGCCTAACTACTTCCTCTGGTAGTCGTTTCCACGCGGGCACCACGATGAGGCAGAGCAACGTGCCCGTGATGTCTAGACCAAGATTAGCTCTAGACTCTAGACCAAGATCTAGAATCTAGATCTAGGACTAGTCTCTATATATGGATAAGTCAAAAGTTAGATCTAATTTTAAGTCCCATATAGGTCTAGGGTTTACTTTTGAAGACATGACCCCTTAGAAAAAAAAATACTTACAGATGTGTTCCACATTAACATTTCATTAAGGTAGGGATATAAATTATTCTTTTAAATTCTGAATAAAAGAAGGTAAATAAAAAATAAATTTCTAATGTTTAACATCTTATTGACCCATCTCAGACATTTTTTAAACAAATTATACGATGTAGATTTAATACAAATCATTTACCTATAACGACTCATGTGCTGCTAAGGAGCATTTTCGCACATTCTAAAAGACTACCCACACAGGCGAAATCGCTATTTTATGCATCTTGTTAGGTTTAAAATGATTAAAAATGGATAACATGTCAACGCTCATCTTTAAAGTAAAGTTTACACATTCTTAGTCTTAAAGAAAAATAGACGGGCTTTTCAATGGAGACATTAACTAACCAATTTGTGTCTTTATCGTATAGAAATTCAATTTTGTTTTTTATTTTTTTTTATATAAAAACATGTTAATCAATTAGTTATTGGTACCATTGTAAAGCTTGTTCATTTTTCTATAAAATGCTTATGTTCAAAAAAAATATTCATTTGTTGACGTACTCCCCATTTTCCGAAAAAACAAACAAGGTATAAGGCGATCACAGCCGCTAACACGATTATTCAGTGCGGTGATGTTATGCGTAAAGGATTATCACTCTTATTTTTTAATCTACAGGAAAAATCATAAATAGGCCTATTATTAAAGGGCTTAACATAACCTTTCTAACGGTACCATTTTTACTGTAATCTGATATTTTAACTTTAAGATATGGTAGGCTGAAAAACGCCTAAAACTAAAAAAATTTCACTCAATTTTTAAAAAGTGTGATTTTTGCTTCGGTTTTGGGTCCCTACTATATGTAATGTATTTATGTTGTCAACTTGTCATTATGAGAGATACACAATTAGATAGAATCATTGTTTGTCTAATGCATGCCTAACGGCTGTCTGTGTTGGCTCTATTGAAGTTGTGGGTGAACGAATGCTGCGAGGTGGGGGGGGGGAGGGGCTAGCTTGTGACCTTTGACCACTGGGGTGGTAATTTGCACAAGGGCGAAGTGACTCTAGACCAGAAGAATGTTTTTTTTTACATTTGGATGGTCTAGAGGTTAACTTTGCTTAGTGCGTTATCGTTAGGCGGTGTTGCCGTTTCCAGGGTTGCTGGTTCGGGCCTTGGTTGGCGCAGCTCCCTATTTTCGTAGCATTTAATTCACTACTTTCTCTCTTAAAAACGTATCCCTGGTGCTACTATTCATTTATGTTCAATACTTCTATGTATCCTATACTGAATGCAGTTTTTGTGCTTTCCCCTTCAGTGGACACTGAGCACCATCAATGTAATTTCTTATAAATTATATCTGTGTTAATTAAAAATTATTTAGATTATATTAAAAGAAGTAGATTCACTTCTGCAGTATGTATTTATAGTCTATTGCCTCATATTGCCTTCTAAAAATTTTAAACAATATAGATCTCTCTCTCTATATATATATATCCTTTATATTATAGTTTATTTATTATATACCTATATAATCTATGTGTAGAAACAGACAGAAATAAATCTGTATGGACTATACATCTATAAATTAATTATTATAATTTTATAAACATGATATTTTCAACTAGGCTACATGTATTCTCCCTCTCTCACTTTTAATTCCCATCCAAGGACCCTCTTCTTTGCATAATTTGGATGTTCATTTTGTTACACCTTAACACCCCCTAACTCCCATAGATGCTTATAATTCTTTTAATGACTCTCCCCCTTCCCTCCATTGCCTGTTTGATCATGGTATCTGGCTTCAAATTAGCAGCCCACAATTTTTCTTTCATTCATAAATTATATATTCTAGATATATCGATCTAGGTCATGTTTATTCATTGAAAAAATCATAGATTTATAATATTTCTTATTAAGTTTTTGCCTTGTCCACTAATGGAGAATGTGTTAAATTCATTATTATTCATTGGGACACCTCCTTTATTAATTTTATTTAACAGCTAACAGTATAAATGTAATTTGAATGTCTTATCTTCTTATCTTATGTACTTCAAAAAAGAAGATGCATTCAGTCATGCATATTAACCAATGACTTAAATTCTGCTAGGTCACTGGTTTTCCTGGCTAGCTCAGGCAACCCATTCCATGCTCTAATGGCACTAGGGAAGATGGAGCATTTATACAAATTTGTCCTAACATATGGGATGAGGAATGTTCCTTTATCTTTGTGTCTTTCTGAGTATTTTATTAAATTTTGTTTTTGTATTTGAAGATTATGGTTCAGAGTTTTGTGTATAATTGCTATTTACTTTTGAGTCTTCTATCCTGTAGGCTTTCTAAATTTAGTGTTTTAACTAAAGGTGTTAGTCAAATGTGAATATTTGTTTGTTATGAATCTCACTGCTCTATTTTGTGTCTGTTCAGTTTTTTATTAATGTTTTCTTGAGTTGAGGGGGTCCCAAACAGAGGATGCTGTCAGGGGGTGGTATGGCGAGAATATGTTACTTTGTTATTTTGGTATGATTGTTATATACCTTGTAGTGAATGTAAATAGTGTTGCACGTATTGTGAACTGTGATTTAGTCTTAGTTGAATGTGCTAAAGAGTGTGTTAAGTCAATAAGGTTTTGCTCCCAGTCCAGGAAGGTTGGATGTGTGCTTCCTGGACTGGTATTTATGTATTATATTTATAAGTTGATGAACTAGTGATTGTGAATATTAATATTTTTTGAGAGTTTTATGCCATTTATCGAATATTAAAGTATTATCATTATTCACGGAGTTAAAGTGTGGTTATTAATTATTTTTATTCGTGGAATGTAAGTTATTTAATAATAAATAATTGTTCTTAATAGTAATATATTGTAAACCCTGACAAATGCATATTCTATTATTAGCCTAACCAAGGTTTATAACATTTTAGTTTTATGTCTTTATTTGATTTATAGTATTTCTTTTAATAAACCCTAATGCTTTGATTTTTTGATAGTTTCATCAATATGGGGATTCCATTACAGTTTTTTTTATTTATTATTCATCATTGGCCTCCTTCAGTCGTAGAACGACTATGGTTCATCTCGCACACTTCGTTGTATGGCTGTGGAGCCCTATTTTGGAGAGACATTCCCGTCCACAAGTATGGCAGGTAAAGGTGGTCTTCGCTACAGTGGCAGAGGAGCTGGTCATTTTCCGCGTTGTCCACTTTTCTTCCAGAGCTGAGGCCCATGCTCTTTCGCTGTCCATAGCTTTCTTGGTCACTGTCTCTCTCCATCTGGTGCGGTCTAGAGCTATGTCTTCCCACTGATCAGTATTGATGTTCACTGATTTGAGGTCACATTTTATTACATCTATGTAACAGAGGTGGGGGCGACCAGTTTTTCTTGAGCCAGTCGCAAGTTGTCCTCCATCCGGCGAACATGTCAGAGCCAGCGCAGGCGGCGTTGTCTGAGGGCTGTAAAGATGCTGGGAATACCTGTTCGTGCAAGGATCTCAGTATTGCACACTTTTTCTTTCCATGTGATTTTCAAGATCCTACGAAGACATCGCAAATGGAAAGAGTTCAGTCTTTGCTCATGCTTTGCGTAGGTGGTCCATGATTCACTGCCATACAGCAGCATGCTCATAACGCATGCCTTGTAGACTTCCATTTTGGTCGCTGTAGTTAGCTTCTGGTTTTCCCAAACTCTTGACATGAGTCTAGCGAAGGTCGATGCAGCCTTCCCTATAAGTTTTATCTCCTCATCTAGAGAAAGCTCGTCTTGAATTGTGGACCCCAGATAGCAGAATTCATTTACGGCATCCAGCTTGTTATCATCTATGAGGATGGAGGGTGGTGCTGTAGCAGGGGGTCCCATAACTTTTGTTTTCTTTGTGCTAATAGTTAAGCCATATTCTTTACAGGTCTGAGAGAAGTGGGACATTAGTAACTGAAGTTCCTCTTGTGAGTGTGCCACAACTGCTGCGTCGTCCGCGAAGAGCATGTCTCTTATGAGGGTTGTTCTGGTTTTAGTTTTGGCCCTCAGTCTAGCAATATTTAAAAGTTTGCCATCGAATCTGTAATGGAGATATATGCCTTCTGTGGAATTATCAAATGCATGGTAGATTAGCATTGAAAAGAGTATTCCAAAAAGGGTTGGGGTCAGGACACAACCTTGTTTTACTACGCTGTTTATATTGAAACTTTCAGAGCAGGCGCCATTGAACTGTACTGTACCCATCATATTTTGGTGGAAAGAGACAATAATATTTAGCAGCTTGGGTGGACAGCCTATTAACTCTAAGAATTTAAAGAGGCCTTCTCTGCTGACAAGATAAAAGGCCTTGGTCAGGTCGATGAATGCGATGTACAAAGGCATTCTTTGCTCTCTGCACTTTTCCTGAAGTTGACGGATAGAGAAAAATCATGTCAATTGTGGATCTCTCAGAGCGAAAGCCGCTTTTGTGATTCAGGATAGACTCGATCAGCAAGTCTTTGTAGCCTGGGGAGTATCACTCAAGCAAAGACTTTGCCTACAATGCTTAGGAGAGAGATTCCCCTGTAGTTGTTGCAGTCGCTTCTGTCGCCTTTGTTCTTGTACAGGGTGATGATCTTTGCATCCCGCACATCCTGTGGCACAGCTCCTTCTTGCCAACATTTACAAAGCAGTTTGTGTAAAGGTTGGATTAGTGTAGTTTTACACTGTTTTAGAAGATCTGGGGGGAATCTATCACATCCGGGTGCTTTGTGGGCAGCCATGTTGTCTATGGCTTTGTTGAGCTCTAACAGGGTGGGTATTTCATCTAGCTTGTTCATTATGGGTAGCTGTATGATAGCCTTAAGAGCTGAGGCAGAGACTGAGCTTGTTGTGGCGTAGAGTTCGGAGTAATGTTCGATCCATCTATGCATTTGTTGACACTTGTCTGTGATAATTTCCCCAGTGGTTGATTTAAGAGGTGCTGACTTGTTCTGGGAGGGTCCGAGAGCCTTTTTAATTCCTTCATACATCCCTCTTATGTTGCCCACTTGGGCACAGGTGCACCTTAAGGAACATTCTTAGGTCCACTACTATTTTTAATTTACATAAAAACGATTTACCAAATTGCATTAGTTCAGGAACAAAAGTCAGATTATTCGCAGACGATTGCATAATAATAGCTTATTTCCAGTCCCTTTGTACTCTGCCCTGGTTTTTCTAAAGATGTTTGGAAGCTTATTTTGATATGTCCATCAGCCTACTATCAAACAGGCTGATAATATAGCCCTCATCCCTTATATGGGTGTGGATTGCCGGAAGGAGGTTTAAACAATAGCTTTACACACATGGTTACAGAGAATCTAAAAAACTGCCATCTGCTTTGGAAAAGGGTAACAAAAATACCGGAACTTATCTATAATACATTTGCCATGAGCTGCCTACCTAAAAAAGTAAAAAATGTGTAACACTGATGGTCAAAATGTGTATTTTGGCACCAGAATGTGTAACACTTGCGTGAAGGACTATTATGTCAAATGTAATATTGGGTATATATATATATATATATATATATATATATATATATATATATATTATAGATATATAATAGAGATGGGAAACAAAATGAAGCCGAAGCAACCGAACTTGAACTTTGAAACTGCTCAGCACGAACCGAACCGAATGAACCCTCCTTATATATCTTAACCGAACTAATTTTGCTGAACCAAACCGAATGAACCCTCCTTATATATCTTAACCGAACTAATTTTGCTATTTTTCATGATATTAAAAAATTACTTCAATATTTTATTTCATTATCAATGAAAACTTGGGGGAAAAAAGAGGGGAGGGGTTTATTGTAACCTTTAAAAAGAAAAAAAAATGGCATGCAAGAAATACCCATGACCTTGGCCTTGAATTTTTGCGGGCTGTGTGCAATATTTGTGTAAATAGATCTAGATCTAGTAAGTAGAAAGTCAATTTTAAAATATTGTCACTTTTATTTTAAATGGATGTTAATTGAGGGTAGAATATTTTTGGCTGATTATAGGGTGCAGATATAAATTTATAATAAGTTCATTTGTTTTCTAGTTTAAACTTAATTTTAATTATCTTCTTTTCGTAGCAAAATTAGTTAAAAACGGAATCCCTTTTATATTTTATACTTAATATTTAATTGATATATAACAGTATTTACATTTCCTTTTTTTTAATTGTGAAGTATTCCGTATTGGAACATTATTACTATTATTCTGTTTTGCATTACTGATCATTAGTATTTTTAATGCAGCATCTCTCAAACTTTGGGTCTTCCCACAGGGTGGGGATGGCGAGTAGGCCTACCTCAAATTGGGGGGGGGGGGGTGGACACAACTCCCTGACAAAAAGGGGTGTTATAGTGTGTGTGTGTGTGTTTCCTGGCAAATGGTAAGAAGAGGTTAAGTGGACCATTTTGAGACATGAAATAGAAAAGACATTTTGTGGTTAGCTAGATTTTGTTTAAATATCAGTATATTTCATTAATATTACATCTATATCTCAAGTGAAATATGTGAATATTGTAATAACAGTTTGACTATATTGAGTTGCTCACATAAGAAATTTCTTATAAAGTTTATTAAGTAAAAATATAAAACAGCTTTATTAGTTTAACTCATTGGGTGCGGAGCGTCTTTCCCATAGACGGTCCAACTACCCTAAAAGCGCGGAACGTCTCTGGGAAAGATGCTTGTTTCATTGTTTCATTGCATTTTTTAATCTAACTTTTTAACTAACAATGCTAGAACTATTTTCCCTCTATAAAAGAGTTCTTCATCCTTTGTTTACATAGAAACAAGAAGCTTTGAGCCTTATTTAGACTTTATTTGAATTTTTTTAAACGATTTTTTATCTGTACAAAATGTCGCCATGGCTACAGTAGTCCAAGACACACC
The DNA here is from genome assembly GCA_021533235.1 of Biomphalaria straminea. Taxonomy (NCBI): domain Eukaryota; kingdom Metazoa; phylum Mollusca; class Gastropoda; family Planorbidae; genus Biomphalaria; species Biomphalaria straminea. The sequence goes on from JADKLZ010000167.1 coordinate 20,433,257, forward strand.
CACAATGTTTAGTACTGAAGAAACTTTATAATTATTCTAAAATTTATCACAAATAAATAGTGATTTTGATCTAGATTAGATCCAGTAAGTTTAGTTAGATTTAGTGTAGGATAGTAAGATTTGTTACATTTTGTATTTATATATAGTATAATATAGTATTTACTATTAGATTAACTAGTATTGTCATAAGGCTAGGTATAAAGTGTAGATCGATATTGACAACATCTAAATCTAGTCTAAGCTATTATTTATCACAAATAAATAGTGATTTTGATCTAGATTAGATCCAGTAAGTTTAGATTTAGTGTAGGATAGTTAGATTTGTATTTATATATATATAGTATAATATAGTATTTACTATTAGATCTAGAATAGTATTGTCATAAGGATAGGTATATTTGTGTTATAACGTCATATTATTTAGATTATAATTTGTATCTTGTATTTATATGACTAGTTGTTAACATTTTCAAATTCTCCATTTATTTACATTTAATTTGATACCAAAAATGTTACTATGGCATCATTGGTACCTAAATTACAATTTTTTGTTTTAGTGATATTAGGACAAAAAAAATTTTTCTAAAAATTTTTTTTTTATAATGTCATATTATTTAGATTATAATTTGTATCTTGTATTTAAATGTCTAGTTGTTAACATTTTCGAATTCTCCATTCATTTACCTTTAATTTGATACCAAAAATGTTACTATAGCATCATTGGTACCTAAGTTAAAATTTTTTTGTTTTAGTGATATTAGAAAAAAAAAATTTTCTAAAAAAAGTAGCATTTTTTTGACAAAATAACACCGCACTCAATGAGTTAATTGTACTAGCTGTTTTTTAGCGACAAACCAATGACCAACTAACAATGGGAGTGTGCGTAAAAAAAAATGTTTTATTTTCAGTGTAACTTAGCTGAATATTAGTAAAATTTCATGTTTAAAAATTTAAATATATTAAGTAAAAGATGTTTACTTTATCGACCTTGTGAAATGTAGACTGCTTTTTGCGAATCATGTATGCAACAATATGGGTCAAAACGTTTTGAAGAAAACATTTAAAACATCTCTGCTAGTGTGATTCTTCGTGATTTTTGATTCCGAATAGTCAAATTTCTTCCGTCTATTGCACTTCATTATAGTGACAACTTTTGGGTGAAAAAAACGTCTATGACAGAGATGTCTTAGCACGCAGAATATTTTTTAAAAAGATCACATCCATTACAGGAGTACATGCGTAATATGTAGGTCTACCTGGAATGTCCATAGCATAATACTATTGGCCAGGGTGCTTCTTTATTATTAGATTTAATATGGACCTCGACTTTTTAAAAAATTAGGATGAATAGTGCTTTCTGAAAGAAAACAAGTCAATAGTAGTCTTTTTAAATTCTCTCTTCTTACTAAGAGAAAAAGGTTAACATACGCTTAATGCTGAGTCCAGAATTAAACTCCTTGCCGACATGAGCAAAAATCTGTTGCATATTCAATTCTATCTCCATTAAAAATTTTTTACAACGCTTAAAATTGATGTAGGCAACATTTTGGAAAAAGTATTGCCCATAGGTCTATTATGTTGCAAAGTATTTGTTTTATTTGTTTTATGTAAAAATTCAAATGAAAGTATTTTAACTAATAAATTGCATTAAACCAGTGATGCCCAACCTAATTCGTCCAGCAGGCCATTTTAATTACCGACACTCATGTCACCGGCCACATGAACGAAATGGTGCAAAAAAGAAATGAAATTGACATGAAATTACCTTATTACAATTACATTAATTAATGAGATATTTGAAGTTTATCTTTTTTTTCACACATCAGAAAATGGCTTGATATCTCGATTTAAATATATGAGCAACATTTTATCTAGGTTTACAATCAACTCATTTTCTTGTCGCTTTTTGTTAAATATTCCCATTGATTCTTGAATATTTAACAACTCTTTTATTTGCGACTCAAACGAACATTGCCGTATATATGTTTTATAATGCCAGTTAAATGTTGTCTTTTTTAAAGCATCCACACATTCTTTACAAATCACAAATGTTGTCTTAATATCCACAAAAAGTAAAATGCGTATGCTCTTGTTAGATTCTACATTCGAGTCACATTTCATAACGCACAAAAGTTAAATGTCATGGTACCAATCCATTAGAGAAAATGTGAGAGTCCTAACGTAGGTTAAGATACATTGTTCAATCTTTTTTTCTTTGGAGGGGGGATTTTGCTACACTTTGTGACGACTTTTCGGGGGGGGTGGGATTAAACCACGCTGTGAACCGGATATGGCCCGCTGGGCATGGGCCGTCATCACTGCATTTAACCTTATAACTTAAATTTTGCTATTACATTATTTCGTAACATTGAACCGAGCCGAACCTAAACTTTACACCTGACTGAACCGAATCAAAACTATACTCGTCATCAAACTGAATATGAAATGAAATCTGACCCAACCGAACCCGAACTTTAAAAGTCAGGTTTGATTTCCATCACTAATATGCCTATGGATAGATAGATAATTTTATTGAAATATGTGATGTTAAACTGTCACCAGACTCACTAGTAAATTTAGAAACTAAAATTTCTAAAGTCTAAATATAGATCTAGAATCTAGATCTAATAGTTGCAGAGCTTTTGTCCCTCTACGGAGTCTACTACAGACTAGACTAGATCTACCTAACTCTAACTACTAACTAATAAATACTACATTAATTTATATTAATTTTATAGTAATCTAGAAATATTAGAGATCAGACTCGAGATCAGAGATACCAGACCAGAAAAGACAAGTTTGAAGTAGATTCTAGAATCTAGATCTAGTCCTAATAATTGCACTTCTTTATCTTGAACCTATAAATCTAAAATTAATATATAATATCAGGTGGCCGAGCCTTGCTCGGTTAAATAAATTCCCTGCCAGCCTGACTGTCGGACAATAAGAAGTTCATACCGGCTTGCCATCCATCCATCCATCCCAGTGGTGCTACAGCCTGTGGTCTGCTTTTACACATCCCTTCATTCATATCTCTAAACGCGTTCTTGTTTGCAAAAAAATATTTTAGTGTACTACGGTAAGCCTAGTGACGTAAGCAGAGTTTTTCCCGTTTACGTCATGGAAAACTTTCATTCATAAATTATTCAAGCCAAAATTAATTTTACGAGACATTTTATATATCGAAATAACGGTCGAACTCGAGTTTTCCCGATGTGGCCAATGAGCTGAGAATTTTTTTCGAATATGCAGATACGTTAAAATTTTAAAGAAAATCGTTAGAGCCGTTTTCGAAATCAAAGATATATAAATATATATATACAAGAATTGCTCGCTTAATTAACTTAATAGTATAGGATATATAAAAATAGTATATCAATAAGCTAGATCTAGATTTTAGAATTTAGTTCTGAAGTGAGTAGCGAGTGTTACCAGTCCCTTGGATCTGCTACACACGTAGCGTCGTAGACCAAGATCTCATAATCTAGAATGTAGTAATGTAGATCTAGAGAATCTAGCTCTAGCTTTTTAGACAGTATAATAAGAATATCTAGATCCATATTTGATATAGTCTTGATCTAAATTATCTAAATATAGATTCTTGGATCTAGAGGTCCATCTTCTTCTTCTTTGTTCTCATTGTTATGTTGGAGGGTTCAGATCACTACACCAATATCTGAGATGAACTGCGCAGTGGTTTCCAAGTCAGGGAGCTCTCCATATAGTTTTCTTTCTATTGGGGTGTTTTGGGGCCAGTGTCTTAGTCGGCCTCTTGGTAAAGAGCGCAGTCTTGGAGGACGTGGTCTGCATTCTCTGATGACACTCCACATGGGCAGATATCACTGGTTCCAATTTTGAGCTTCCGGTACATGTGTTGTCGCATTCTGTTGTGTCCGGTCCTAAGTCGAAAGATTACACGTTGATCTTGTCGGGATAGCTTATAGTAAGCATCATCTTTCTTGTGATTTGGATGTGAGCTTGTCCATTTCTCATTTATTTTATTTATAATTAATTTCTTCATTTCTTCCGGGTAGAGTGCAGAGTTCATTTGTGAGCCACTTCTTCCACCCTTGGCGAGTTTGTCAGCCTTCTCGTTTCCCTCTAGTTGAATATGAGCTGGCACCCACTGAACAACAGTCTTTTTGCTGTTGTTGTTGAGTTTTTTCAGTGCTGCTCTGAGGTTTTCAACACAAGAGAATCCAGAGTTCTGCAAGCCTTGAAGGGTTGTCTTCGCATCGGTCAGCAAGACAATCTGACTGTGTGGGGAACTTGGATGATTAGCTAGCATAGTAGCAGCTAGTGTTAGTGCTTCCCTTTCTGCTCTGTGGCTGTCAGAGAGTTCTCCAGTTGCAATGGATTTTTCTAGTATTTTTCCATCTGGCCATTCAATGAGAATTCCAGCTCCTCCATTTGTGGATGATCCATCTGTGTAAACTCGGATCCACTAATCGTTAGGGTAATTGGTTTGAAGAAAACAGTTCACTATTTCCTTGAGCTCTGTTGGTCTGTAGTCAGATTTTCTTTTTATGTTTTCAATATAGTCCCTTATAGTAGGAAGAGGGCTTTCGTCCCAGGGTGGAGATTCATTATGTTGTATCGAGGATTTTAGGGTTACTTTTTCGAGTTGGTGTTTCTTTTTTAGGTTAACAGATTCCTGTATGAAATTGGTCCTTTTGAGACTGTTTTTAGTGCCAGTTTTGTTGATTTTGGTTTTGAGTGGGTGCCTTTCTAAGGTTTCCAATTTGGTAAATTGGGAGAGGATTTTTATTTCTCTTCTTTCATCTAGAGAGATCAGGGCAGCAGTTTCCTCCATAGCTCTTATGGGTGTTGTTTTCATTGCTCCTGTCATTATCCTTAGCCCAATATTTTGAACCTTGTCTATTTTTCTTAGGTTGGTTTGAGCTGCTGAGCCCCATGCTGTGGCACCATATTCTAATACAGGTCTTACATAACTGGTATAGGTCTTTTTCAGGATGTTGTGGTTAGCTCCCCAATCTGTGCCAGCTAATTTTTTCAAGAGAGATAGTCTTTGGATGCCTTTGCTCTGTGTTTTGTCTATTTGGTTTTTCCAGGTTAGTCTTGGGTCATAAGTGACTCCAAGATATGTAGGGCTGTCATTTTTTTCTAAAACTTCCTTATCTAATGTTAATTTTATTGTTTGTTGTTTTGTTGACAGTGAGAATATGGTATATGTTGTCTTTTTTGTGTTGATGGACATGCCCCAGTCCATCTAAAATATGATGTTTTGAGTCAATAGCCTAGATCTAAATAGCGCTTCATTTCAATATTTTTGATGTGAATAAGGAATTCTTTTTGTTTTTTTAGCTCCAAAATAATTTCTAATGAAAATAAAAAGTCAAGCTGGTAACTGAATGGTACCAACCCACCACTCCAATGGACCAATCACTCTAGCATTCTTCATTAGTAGACTAGATCTAATTGCTACTAAGAATCAATCAACCTATAGTATACTGCCTAGAGTCTAGATCTGGGCGCAATGTGTCCAATGTTTCTCTGTTGTTTTTCCCCATACTAATAGGACAGCTTAGCGACTTAGCGTGACCAGCTCGCGTGTGCTAGTCTTGAGAGTTGAAAAAAAAAAAGATATGAAAAGCGTAATGTGACGGTTTAATTCGTATATATGCATACTTGCTGTCATTTTTTTTAGATTTTGCGTAACTAATACGCATTTTGAATAACAGTAAGCAGGTCTGCTAGAGTAGATCTACAATTGAGATTTAGATCTATACTTATATATACTGTCTATAGTAGGTTCTTATTTGTGGCACAGCTCATCGGATTCTCTTTCAGAAAACAAGTCGCTTGTTTTGTTTATAACTCATTTGTTTTTATTTTTGGAGCTAAAAATGACGTTTCGGGACTGCACGTGTCTAATTTTAGATAACTTCCTGTATTTTTGTTCCACTTTTCCAAAGCAGAGGTGGGCAGTTTCTGAGATTCTCGGAAACCATGTATGTAAAGCTATTGTTTAAACCTCCTCAGCATTTCTCCTACCCATAATGCCATTTAAGGGATGAAGTAAATATTTATTAGATATAATTTATTAGCAGTTACATAGTGGTGTATATTGACGGTGTTCACTGTGCGCTAAAGGAGAAAGCACAAAAACTGTGTGCAGTATAGGAGCATGAAGTGACCTACTGTATTTTTAAATAAAATCTTGACTATGAGTGGTAATTCTAAGAAACACTGCTATTTTTATAGTCCTTTAGTTGCAGATAATGCAGAATAAGAATCTCTGCTTTCAGTTTTTTGTAAGTTAAACCTTGATGAAATAAAAAAATAAATAAAAATTTGACTTAGTCCTAGTTCCCAAAGTCTGTGTGCCTTATATAAGAATCTACTATAGTTCCCAAAGTTGGTGAGCCAAATATAAGAATTCTTGGTAATTCTGCAGGAGTTCAAGGGGCAGCCATCTTTGTTATTGTTTAGACTCTTATTCTTATATCTTGGGTTTTATGCTATATCTAGATTATATATACCGGAATTAATTATGCTGATATTTATTGTAGACCTACTTAAATTTAGATTATACATGAAGTTTTATTTAATAGTTATGTAATATTGTTTAGTGGTAGGCCTATTAAATCTACTAGATCTAATAGTTTACAAATTATTGAAATAACACTGAAAATTCTAAAATGGGAATAACAGCCATTTGGTATTAGACCTACAATATTTGAATAGAAGAATGGCAGCTTAGTGCACTGTAGACACCATACAGGTTGTAATGCTTGACTCCCAATGGGGGAGGTAACAGCGGTAACAGGTAACATGACTCCTTTTACATTTTTTGCATTTAAAAAAAAGTTAATAGCAAAAACAACAAAGATAACAACATATTAGATCTATACCATATATTTTGATCTAGATTTATAGATCTAGAAATCTAGATGATAGATCTAAATGTATAGATTTAGATCTACATTTATAGATCTATATTCTATAGACCTATAGTGACTATAGTAGAGTCTTGTATATGGCACACCGACTTTGGGAACTAGGTCAATTTTTTATTTTATTTTTTTATTAGGTCAAGGTTTAACTTACAAAAAAAAACTGAAAGCAGATTCTTATTCTGCAACTAAAGGACTATAAAAATAGTAGTGTTTCTTTGAATAGTCATAGTCAAGATTTTATTATAAAATACTGCAGGTCACTCCATGCTCCTATACGGCACGCAGTTTTTGTGCTTTCCCCTTCAGCGCACACTGAGTCCTTTCAATAAACACTACTTATGTAATTGCTAATAAAGTACATCTTTATTAATTAAAAATTAATTAGATTGTATTAAAAGAAGTAGAATCACTTATGCAATATGTATTTATAGTCTTTTGCCTCATATTGCCTCTCTCTCATACATAATAATAATAATAATAATAATAGGCTTGTCTTCGAGTCCGAAGATTAATGAGGAATACAGTGTTTCCCGTGGCTGTGCAGTCCCAGCTGTGACCTACATATTTTGCCACATCCAGGGCAAGCAAAACCATTGTCCGCAGGTGGTCGGTTTAGATTTTCTTTTTGTCGTCTGCGTTTGTCCTCGGCGGCAGATTTTCTTTTGGTCTCAAATGTGTATCCCGCGGCCTTTGTGAGTGACCTCCAGCTGTCTCGTTCCGACGCCGCATGCAGCCAGGTGCTCTCCTCTATGTCAGCCAAGGAAAGTTGACGCCTAAGTTGGTCTTTGAAGCGTTTCCGTGGGGCACCTCTGTTACGTCGACCACATTTTAGCTCACCAAAAAAGACTGCCTTTGGCATACGTTCGTCTCCCATACGGGATACGTGCCCTGCCCAGCGTAGCTGTCGGATCATAAGAAGTCCCTCTATACTGTCTATACCGGCGTTTGCAAGGACATTGCTGTTTGTGGTGCGGTCTTGCCATCGTATGTCCATGATGGAGCGCAAGCACCTTTGGTGAAAGCGCTCAAGGAGTCTTAGCTGTTTTCTATATAGTGTCCATGTCTCAGAGCCATATAGAAGGGTTGAGAGAACCACCGCCTGGTAGACATTTATTTTTGTGGGTAGGCGGAGCGATTTGTTCTTCCAAACTCTCGCCTGAAGGCGTCCAAAAGCACTGCTGGCCCTGGCCAGACGGTTATCAACTTCCCTTGAAAGTGAGGCGTCATTTGACACTATGCTACCAAGATATGTGAAGTGGTCTACCACGTTAAGGGGATGCCCGTTTACTGTGATCCTTGGGGCTGAGTATGTTTCATTGGGTGACTTCTGGAACATGACTTCTGTTTTCCCGAGGTTTATAGATAGACCGAAAGAGGCGGCAGCGTAGGCAAATTCGTTTACCGCGTTCTGGAGGTAATTTTCATTGTGAGCTAGCAGGGCGCAATCATCGGCATAGAGAAGCTCCGTTATGACCATCTCCTTTGTTTTTGTGTGGGATAGTAGACGTCGGAGATTAAACACGCTGCCGTCACAACAAAAC
>JADKLZ010000167.1:20460330-20471331 GCA_021533235.1 Biomphalaria straminea
TATATATATATATATGCAAGGCTTTAATATAGTAAGAAGCAAAAAATGTTATTTTACTACATGCAACAGTAGGAGTAGCAGACTTCTGATGTCAATTCATGGAGTCTATTTAAGAAGACAATGAGATTTTAGTCTCCTACAAAATAAAAAATGAGAATAATCTAAATTTTTATGTACAATTGCTGTGGAGTCCAATCATGAATGGAAAAGTGTTATTTTATAATGTTGTTTTGAGTAATCTAATCATCTAATACAAGATAATCTGTTATTATTGCTTACTTCTAGAACGTCTGAAAGATGAAATATCAAATTCAAAATTATTAAGTGAATAGGAAGATGTATCCTTCAGCAAACCTTTTTTCAATAACTTAAGAGTGAAATACACAAAATTGAAGGCAAGCCTGTTTTTTTTTTTTTTTTCTTATTTTTAAATAGTCAACATTTAAAATGCAAATGATTAAGATTATATTGAAAATATAATTTGAATTAAAAGTAGTACTTTCACTCATATGTCAAGACTTAAACTCACTGTATTATTACCATTTTTTTTCTGCACATATATAGTTGCAAACACATATTTTTTTTATTATTAATTCTAGATTTTAAGGTCTGCAAACACATTTTCATTAAACTTTTAACCTAAAATGTACCAAAGATACTACCAATTCATTCAAGTTGTTTTTTTTCTGTTTGTCAAAAGGATTAAAAGATTTTAGGTCTAATGGCTTGCAAACTCTAATTTAAAAAAAAAGGGGGGGAGGGAGATTTTTTAAATTTCAAGTTTGTTACACTTAGAAGAAAGTCATTAATTTTTATTTTTTTTTTTGCAATTAAGTATGCTTCAAAGGCAGAGTATACTTTAACTTAAAAAAACAAACAATTATTTTATAATAAACAATAAAATCTTGGTGTTAAATAATTTAAAAAAATAAAATAAATATGTATTTACATATGAAGGTAGAATGCATGTGATCACAACCTTGTATCTTGTATATCATCATCAGATTCTACATCAGCATCAGTTCCCTCATCAGCATCTCCTAATGTCCAGTTCTCTTTTTTTCTCCTAAGAGATTCTAAAATTTTTTCTTTTTCTTCTGTGGACGTGTCTACTGGTATTTCTTCCTGATCAAAAGGATCAGCATTGTGGCTAGCCAACCACATGGACACCCTGTCTGTCATAGCATGATGGTAGTCTTCTTCAATGCCTATCAGTTGAGACTCAATAGCTGCTACTGAAGCTGAGTCAGGTTTTTCCATTAACTGAAAATGCACAGGAGAACTTGCTTCACTATGCCTGCGAGTGATTGGGGGTTCAAGACCTCGGTTGTTTAACTCAAGACAGGAATGGTAAGAAGGAGGTACTAGATCATGGGCAGATACTAAAAGGCAACTTGCTTTGTCTCCAGAGTCTCGGGCCTTGAGAGACTGACTTGGTAGAGGCTCTTCTATCATCAAATCTGCAGTAGTCTCTGTGCAGCTCCAAGGAGGAGGTATAGAAAGTAAAGCTGCTTCACTATGAAGGGGAGAGGCTGGTGGAAAGAGATCAAAGATGGGTCTTGGGTGAGACTCTTTTGGCACTGCTGTAATAGTGTTATTAGGAGAATTGTAGGGTGAACCTGTTTCTGTAAGGTGACTGTAAGCAAGATTGTCTGCCCATGAGGGAGCTTCTGACATAAGTGGATTTTCATCATCTGGGAGGCTCAGAGATACAGAAGAGGACACAGGAGGCAGTGATGTTGAACGACGCCATGGAAGTGAACTCTCTGCAAGTGTTTCTTCTTTGATGGATCTACCGTCATCATCTCCATCACGAAAGTCTCCAGATTCAGATATACTCTGGCAGTTTTCAGAAACACTTGTAGAATTACACAAAGGAATGTTGGATGACTCAGTACTATTTAAATTGACACCAGTAAACATACCTGGATCTGGGTCATTGGAAGATAAGTATGGAGAATCATTACTAGTAGCTTGATAACTGGTTTTAGATTTCTTCAAATTATTTGAAACTGGGGCTAATTTAGATGATGATGATGTCAAATGTGGAGGAGATTTCTTCACTATAAAAAAAAAATTATATTATTATTATTTCTTGTAGATATTAATTGCAATTAATTGAAAATGTTAACTAATAAAATGTTAGTTTTAGGTAGTTTTATTTTAAGTGTTCAATAAAAGAATAATGTAAACTTTTTTACTTAAATTTGTAAAATATAATTATCTAAAAACTTCATTTACAGTTTATTTTGTTTTAATCAAAATAAGTTTAAATCAAGTTATACTCAGTTTTCACATTCTAAAATTGTTTACTAAAATAAGCTATTATTGAAAGTAAATTTTATTTGAATATTAATTTATCCCTTATGAAGCAGCTAATTACAATTGTAGGTTATAAACAATGTTTCTAAATTAACTTACTAATGTAGGAAAAATATGAAAATATCAGAACAAAAGTGCAATAATAACACCCTCTGTTTTGGATTCCTCAACAAAAAAACATAACAAAATCCAAAATAGGTGATTTTTTTTTTATAAAAAAAATGTTCCACCTAACAAAAATAACAATTTTGTTAAAATTACATTTGGAACAAAAAATTATAAAGTTCAGTAGCAATAATATATAATAAAAGAACAACTCAAAATTTACAAATATAACAGTAAAACATTTCTTTTTTAATATTCTTATAAAAATTTTAAAAAAGAAATAACCCCCCCCCCCCTCGTGCCATAGGAAACAAAGAAAACTAGCTTGCCTGGATCAGCTTAGAGAATCCTTAAATTTAATGCAACTACAATCTCTAATCAACGTGAATAATAATATTTTTGCATGAATATTTGTTAAAATAAACTAGTAGATGTTGCATAGATCCTTTTATAAAGAATGTCTGTAATAGTAAGATTTTGTCTTAAACAAACAATACCATTCACAATCTTTTAAAATATAATTTTGTTTTTTTCAATGTTAAAATGTTTTGGGTCATATGGGAAAGTTTTTTGTATGAAAGAAAAAAAAAAAAAAGGCATAATAGAGAAAAAGTGAAATAAAAAAAAAAAGAAAAACACTCACATGTTTAGACAACATTGGAAAAAATAATTACCAGACACAATATTTTACTTTACTTTGTATTTGTACTATTATGCTAGTTACAGCAGTTTGCATGAGAATTAGTGCTGAAAAAAGCTTAGTTACTTTTTTGTGGTGGAGATAATATGAGATGTTGCATAGATTTAAATGGCCAAACATTAGAAGTTGACCTATTTGTATATCATGGGTCAACATAACAAGATGGAGGATCACTACAATAGATTACAAAATCTCGCCTGGGCATGGCATGCATTTGGCCCATGGACGTAGCCAGGATTTTTTTTTTTGGGGGGAGGGGGTTATACCAGGCCTACATATGTGTGTGTGTGTTACCTGTTACCTATCCCTTAGTCTGGTGGACCGTTGGGGCACCAAGCAAGACTCGTAGACCATCTTTCTCCATCCTCTCTATCCTTTGCCCTGTTTAAAACCTCTTGCAATGGTAGGCCTGTCCATTCTTTGATGTCTTCCCACCGCTTTCTCTGTCTGCCTCTTCTTCTTTTTCCTGGTACTGTTCCCTGGAGGAAGGTCTTTGCAAGTCCCGAAGATCTTGTTACATGGCCTAACATTTTAAGCTTTCGTTTCTTCACAGTATTTAGCAGGTCATCATGGGGTCTGATCGCTGCAGTAACCCTGTCTCTAATCTCTTGATTTGTGATGCAGTCTTTAAATGTGATGCCTAGGATCCTTCTGTAGCATCTCAATTCCATTGCTAGGATCCTCCTCTCTAGCTCTGCAGTCAGCATCCAAGACTCACAAGCATATAGAAATGTGGCCATGACCAGGGAGCGCATCAGTCTCATTTTGGTGCAGAGGGCTAAGCCTTTGTCTTTCCATATTAACTTTAGTTTAGAAAGGGCTGCTGTGGACTGTGCTATTCAGACCACTAGTTCAGGCTTTGTTCCATCATCCGAGACAATAGCTCCGAGGTATTTAAAGCTGCTAACACTAGTTAGCTTTTCGCCTCCAATAGTGATGGCCTTTGTAAAGCCCTGTTGACTATTGGTCATAATTTTTTTTTTCTGCATTTATTTGCATGCCATAAGCTGCTGAAGTCTTGTCAATGCACATCACTAGGTTGGCTAGTTCGTCTTCTGTCCCTGCTATGCCATCAATGTCATCTGCGAAGCGCAAGTTTGTAACTTTTCTTCCTCCAATGCTTACAGTACCTTCAAATCCTTCGAGAGCATCTTCCATTATTCTTTCAAGGAAGATATTAAAGAGTGTTGTGAAAGGAGGCAGCTTTGTCTTACTCTAGCTGTGGTTTTGAACCATTCCCCAATATTGTTGTTGAAGTACACCGCACTGATGGCATCCTTGTATAGGTTCTGGATAACTCTGGTTATGTTTGTATTAATGTTATATTTTTCCATTGTCGGCCAGAGTGCCCCGTGCCATACTCGATCGAAAGCTTTTTTGAAATCAATAAAGACATGGAAAAGATTCTCTTGGTGTTGGAGATATTTTTCACAAAGTATTCTGAGGTTTAGGATCTGTTGTGCTGCAACCGTGTCTAAAACCCGCCTGTTCTTCAGATATGATTTTGTCTGCTATTGGTTTTGTAGATTTAATATAATTTTTAACAGCACTTTGCTGGGATGGCTTATGAGGCTGATGGTGCGATAGTTTTGACATAGTTGTAAATTGCCTTTCTTTGGAAGAGTGATGATGAGTGACTGGGTCCAGGGTTTGGGCCATTCTCCTGATTGCCAGATCTTGTTGCAAATTGTATAGAGTGCGTTTATCATGGTTTCTCCTCCCGCTTGTAGAAGTTCGCCAGGAATGTTGTCAACTCCGGCCGATTTTCCCTTTTTCAGGGCTTTTACTGCTGCTGCTACTTTCGAGCGAAGAATCGGATAGTCGTCCATGTTGGAAACTGCCAGGACATTTAGTATCTCTGTATCTCCTGAGATTTCGAAGTTATACAGTTCTGAACAGTATTCCGTCCATCTTTTTAACACATCTTTTCCTCAGTTAGGCACCTATTGTTTTTGTCTTGTATCGTGTTGGTTCTTACATGCTTTGAGGTAGTGAGGTCTTTCACTAGTTGGTATGCTTTTTTACTGTCATTCCTGTTAAGTCCTTGTTCAATTTCTTTGCATTTGTTCTCTATCCACTTTTCCTTCGCTTCTTTCATTCCCTTTCTAATCTGTTTGTTGACATTTTTGTATTCGAGGTCATATTTTGGGTCAGACAACTTTTTCCTTTAAGCTCCCGTCTCTTGTCACAGAGTTGGAGTATATCCTCTGTTACCCAGGGTTTTTTGGGCGGGCGGAGCTTCCCTAGTATTTCCCGGGCTGTTTCTGTGTGTGTACATAATCTTGAATACCGGCACATTATTATTATCCACTGCACTTTATTAATGGAGCCCAGGGACTAGTAGAAATTGTAACTATAGTTTTTTATTGGAGGGGGAGGGTAACAACAAAACTGCTTTAGGCTACACTCATGAAATTTAGTAATAGTAAGGGCTTTGCTTTTCCTAGAAAGATGTGTGTGTGTGTGTGGGGGACTAACCTCAAGACCCCTCTTGGCTACGCTCAAGAAATTTTTTTTTTGGTGACAGTAGTTTGCTTTACATTTTTTAAAATCGAAAATGGGAGTTTTATTAACAAAACTATCTGTTGGTAAGTTTTAAACTCATAACCATCTGGAGGAGTGTTTCAAACTCTAAACCCTTTTTGTTACACTCATTGAATTTGGTGACTGTAGTTAATTGCTTTATTGTAATACCGAACAGGGGATTTTTAACCTCTCTATAGGGTTTTTTAAAACTTGAAACCCTCGGAGGGGGGGGGGGGGAAATTTAAGCCCTTGATTTTTTTTTTTAAACTAAACCCCTCACCCCCTTCTGCTATACTCATATACTTTGGTGACTGCAGCTTGGCTTAGTTTAATATTGAAGAGGGTGTTTTTAAAAACAAAACCCACTGTAGAAGGGTTTTAAACTAAATACTTTGGAGGGTAAAACCGCTTTAGTTGTACTAAGGCAAGGGATGGTTTAAATAATAAAATTTCACCTAAAATAAACAAACTTAAAGCAAAAAAAAAAAACATCCCCCACCCCCTTTTTGCGTTGAGCCCCAAAACTTTGAGATTAAATTGAGAATAAATGTTACAGAAAACTGATAGTTATAAGATACGATGAAGAAAAGAAAACAAACCAGTTTGTACTTTCACAAGTCAACACTCAGGCAATACTGTGAAGAAGAGACAAAAGCTGAGCTTGTTTAGGCATGGCGGCATGACTCACTTTCTAAATTCATCTTTAAGGGTACAGTAGAGGAAGAAGGAAGAAAGGGTTGTCCATAGAAAGGTTAACTCTTTTGATGTTCTTCTAAGAACACCTGCTGACCAGAAATAGTGGAGGAATTAGGTAATGTGAACGATCATGGCACCTCTACAATGAAAGTCAAGGAACAGATGAGCTAGAGAGAGACATGCTTCACCCACTTTTTAGCCAGTGAATTCTATTAGCCTTAGATGCAAAGCCTTTGTTTTACCAAGAAACAGTCCAAAATGAATTGGATGCCTTTTACACAATTTCTTTTTTCTTTATACTCACATATTTTAGCCAATAAAGAATAAAGATAAAATCTTTCATTTCTATGGAACAGTGAAGGAATCACCCCATTCAATAATTATTTTTTAAACCAATAGCTGTAATTTATAAAGATACAATTATTTTTTCTTTGGTTTAATCAAAAGAACAGTTTTTCCACAAAAGCCCATGAAACCTGTTGTTGTTTTTTTAGCGTTTTCAGTTCTAGGTCTATAGTTGTTTTTATTCATACAAATTTCTAACAGTCCAATAGGATACTCAATATCCTTAGCAACAATTTGCCAATAGAAGTGACTTGCACTAATTCATTAGTGAACCTCAACTAAAGGTTTCACTCATCATGTAAAAGCATGCTTTCTCTTACTGGTACCAGAAAATAGGAAAAAAAAATGCAAAAATAAAAATCCTTTATGTAGGAAATATTCTTTTATCTTCTTAGCACTAATATTTTTTAAACAAATAATGTTAATCCTTGCTGCATTCAAAATGATAGGTTTTTGACATAAAAGAGTAGATTGTTCATCTTAAAATCGGTTTTTGGTTGTGATTTGATTGATAAATAAATAAATAATACAGTATGTCCTTATTTTGCCAAACAACTAGTAACCCTAGACACACTTTGACTTTTTTATCAATTCCATTTATGGCCCATATAAATGCATTATCTTTGCATTTTCAATGAAAAAAATATTTCATTCTTAGTGCCCCAGTTATTAGTCCAGAAACACCCATGAATGTATTTATACAGTTGATCCATTTTTTTCAAAATAAATGTCTATTACACTTTTTAAAAGTGTTTTTACACTTTAATAAACTAGGATACTAACTGCAGAATTAGAGAGTAGGATCCAAGCCATGGAACTGCAATGCTATAGAACAGGGGTTCTCAACCTGTGAGTTGCGACCCCTTTGGGGGTTGAATCACCATTTGTAAGGGTTGCCTAAGACCATCAAAAATTTCTTTTTTTGTCTATTTTTCATTGGAAGTTGTTTTTTTTTGTCGTACAATTTCTTAAGTGTTGTAACAAGCACATTTGTACCATAGATGGTATAAATCAGGCGTGTAAAACATGGATTTCGGCCTGGCCGCCTAAAAAATGATCAAAATAATTTTAAACTATTATGCTGGAAAATAAGAGATGACAAGCTACTTAAACTGAACAACAAGAGTGAGTCTGCAAGCCACAGCAAATCCTTTAGTGAATGTGATTTTATGGAGTGTATCATTAAAGCTGTGGAAGTAATTTGTCCAAAAAGGTGAAAGCATTCAAAAAAATTGCGTTAACTAAGAACACTGTGGCAGATAGAATAAATGAAATGTCAGTCAGATTGTTGATTTTGAATTCTTTTCATTGGCTCTCGTTGAGTAACTGATGTAACAGGTGTAGCACAGTTGGTTATATTCATAAGGGCCTGTGACAGGAATTTTGAGATGCATGATGAACTACTTGAGCTCTGCTCTATGCATAACACCACAACAAGCGAAGATGTTTTTGTGAAATAACAGGTTATATTGCAGTACAATTTACCTTTGGTAAAGGTAGTCTAACAACCGATGGCGCACTAACCATGAAATAAAATGGTTTTGATGCAATGCAACTTGCAAAAATAAGAGAGACTGATGCTAATTTAAAATTTGTTCATTTTCAGTGCATCATTCAGCAAGAAACAGTCTGCGCACGACAATTACAGTTCAAACATGTCATAAGACCAGTTTCAATCCCTCTTCATTTTATTTGTGCCAGTGGTTTAAATCCTTGCCAATTTTCAATGCTTCTGGATGACATAGGAAACTAATTTGATTGTGTTCCCTACTACACAGAAGTCTGCTGGCTCTAATGTCATAAGTATTGAGATTTTTGCACTCAGTGATAGAAATTGTATTGCTTCTGAACATGAAAGATAAACCTGTTGAACATTTCCAAACTTACAAATCGGCTCAGTATTTGGTATTTGCTGTTGATCTCACTGATCTCTTGTAAGACTTGAATTTGAAACTTCAAGGTAAAGAAAAATTGTCACAACTGTGAGTGATCATTTGCAGTGCTTGCAAGCAAAATTACAACTGTGGATAAACCAAATATGAAGAGAAAATCTTGTTCACTTCTCAACGTGTCAGGAACTAAAAAGATTAAATAGTCTAAGACTACAACATTTGGTAAATATGTCTTACACCTTCAATCGTTAGTAGATGCTTTCAATGAACGTTATCATGACTTGGTTTCATAAGAGCAAGAATTTTCATTGTTTGTATCTCCATTCTCATTTGATTCTAAAAATGTTACTGATAATGTGCAACTAGAGCTGATGCTATTCTTTGTCGAAACAAAGTATATAGAATCAGCTGAGCCAATATTTTACAGATATTAACCCTGAACAATACGCTGAATTGCAGAAATTTGCAGCCAGAATTCTAGCAATGTTTGCAAGCACTGATCTCTGTGAGCAGTTCTTTTCCAAAATGAAAACTACAAAAACATTTCATCATTCAAGATTATCTTATCAAAATTCGTCATTAGTGATGAAAGTGTCAGTGGCAAACAAACTTCAACATGACATGAATAAACTTGTATCCCAGAAATGATGTCCAGAATCAGGACAAAGAAAATAATGCATAATTATAGTAACTTTTAATTACTAAATAGTACTACAAATTTAGCTAACTAAGGGACAGGTATGTCATTAATTATTGTGTTCTATTGTATTGTTTCTAATTTACATTGTAAACTAGTAGGCTGTTTTGTAACTGATTTTTCCTGCTGCCTCTCAGGTCATAGTAAAATTTTTATGTTGCCCATACACCTTAATAACTCCGCCTGAGTACACCTTAAAGGGGTATCTTGCCTGTCCCAAGCCCGGGTAAAGGAGGAGGGGGTGATCGTAAGGCTAGCAACCTCACATCACTAAACAAACAATACGAGCAGAGGAAATCACAATACCCACAGAGTTGAGAAAACAAAGACACCTCACCGTGACAAACCCCACCTCCCGGATAAAGCCCAGTATCTTCCCAGGGTCGACACTATTGAACAGTATTTGTAGGTCAGTGGCTATAAAAAACTTCTCCCTGACATCCTGGTATCTGAGGCAGTCAATGAGGATATGTTCCACTGTGAGGCGAGAGTCATAACATTCACAAAGTGGGGGCTCATCAATCTTCAGTACAAAAGAGTGTGTGATGTAGGTGTGGCCCATCCTAAGTCTACACATGGTCGTGCTACCACGCCTTGTCAGACCCTTAGATGTGGGCCGCCACCGTACATCCGCCACAATCTGCCTGAGTTTGTTGTGAGTCTCAGCCTCCCATCGGTCCTGCCACTCTTGATAGGTGACAGTGGCAATACTTTGTCTCAGGTCCGAGTAGGGAATTTGGGTTTCTGACACTGTTTGGTTTAGGGCTTTCTTTGCTTCTCTGTCTGCGGCTTCGTTTCCCTCTATGCCTACATGGGAGGGCACCCAGATGAAGGTGACATCCCTATGGTTGGCTGTTATTTGGTCCAACAGCTTTAGGCACTTATGTACCAATGGAATGTCAGTCTTCATCCGCCCCAAAGCTTGCAATGCAGATTTGGAGTCGGAGTAGATTATACATTTTCTCCTTTCTGATGCTTTTACGGCCATAAGTGCAAGCGACAGTGCATGCAATTCGGCCGTAAAGATGGAGCATCCATCAGGGAGTCTACGGGAGATTGTTTTGCTCCGAAAGGAGCAGGCACACACGACTTTTCCATCCATTTTCGATCCGTCAGTATAGATGGTGCCATAATCTCCGTAGCTCTCCTGCAGTTCCCTAAAGTGGACTTGTAATAGGCTTGGGTCTGTGTTTTCTTTTTTAAAATTAAGGAGGGATAAATTTAATTTGGGTTTATTAGTTAGCCAAGGAGGATTTTGTTGGGTTTGTATTTTAGAAATTTGGTCAATGGGTGGGGTTAAATTTTGGATGGATTCTCTCATTCGAAGCCCCAACGGCTGTATGACGTTAGGCCTTCGAATGTACAGCTCAGCATCTGTAGGATAGAATACGGGGTGAAAAGCAGGGTTCGTGGGGTTGGATTTTAGCTTTACTATGTACTGCATTGCAAGCTTTTTCATCCTTATGTCCATGGGAAGCTCTCCAACCTCCACATGTAGACTTGGAATTGGTGACGTGCCGAACGCGCCGAGACAGAGATGCAGGGCACCATTTTGGATTGTTTCGAGTATTTTCAGATAAGACTTCCTTGCTGCTCCATATACCATGGATCCATAATCCAACTTGGATCGGATTAAACTTCGATACAGTAGCAGCAAGGTGTCTCTGTCAGCCCCCCAGTCCGTATGGCTGAGTACTCTAAGTATGTTTAACGACTTT
>JADKLZ010000167.1:20471341-20485205 GCA_021533235.1 Biomphalaria straminea
TTTATAAATGCAGCCAGTCGTTTTTTCCTATCGCCAATAGCACTTTTACAAGCTGTATCAAACCATGGTTTGTGGGCCGTTTGGATTTGCGGAGGTCAGGGCCTGGCACATGAAGCACCTCATAGGGTTAGGAATGTAGTGCCTCACTGGAACTTGTAGGTATCCTGCCTTCACGTACTCTGGCGGTGTCCTAGTTCCGAATGTGTAGATAATAGTGGCGGTCTTGACCTCCTCACCATCCCTGCGCCTTGTAATGCGCCGGGCATGGGTGACTATTTCAATACCCTCCACTATTTCCTTCTCGGAACATTCCAGTAGGTCCCTAGAGCTGATTACACCTCTGCTGGTGTTCAGACTCTTGTGTGGTATGACTTCCACTTGGATATCACAGAGTCTTCTGCATTTTAAAAGCCCATCAGAGTGTACCTTGCTATCCACTTCTACGAGTAGTTCCATAGTCTTGTGTAGCTTAGATACAGTCTTGGGCTCTCCCACTACCGACTTGAGTCCTGTGTAAATGAAGAAAGGGCTCAGTTTTGTCAGGCTTTTTCCCTCCTCTGTACACCTGACCACCAGAAATGATGGCCAGGTAGTACAGCTTTTTGTGGCCTCCTCCTTTTTCACCTCAACACGGCGTCTCTTGCCCAGACATAGGTCTGGGGCAAGTGATTTTGGGGTTTTTTTGGTATCCATATAAAAAGGTATATAGTTCGGCACCTGTGCTCCCCACCCGTCATCGAGTCCAACAAGGGGACGGGCCACTCGGATGTCCAGAATAAAACCGCCAGGGCTACACAGGTGCTATACTCAGTCAGCTGCTGCATCGGACATGTGTCTGATACAGTAGCTGGCTGATTGACCCTCTAGCCACCGCCCTCCAGCATAGGTCGAGGACCTATGCTGGTAGCTCGGCATGACCAGCCGGTTGAGTTATTTGTTCAAGTTATTTCAAATTTTACAAGTTAAATACACCTACAGTGGTTTAGTTGTCTACAAGCAGTTTGGTGATAAAAGTCAACAACCGTCAACAACAATGGTGTTGTGAAAAGATTGTCGCTCAAAGCATATAATGGTAGGTAAGTAAGATGTAAGTGGTTATCAAGGCAGAAAGCAAATGAGCATATGCTGGTGTAAAAACCCAGGAAAAGGTGACTAAAATTACAAATTGGACCTAAATTTAGCAAGGTACATAATATGGTGATATGAGATTTTAAATAGCTTTTCTTGTTTCTCAGACCAAAACATAACACAATACCGGTACATAAAACTACAAGTAGCTTTTCCCCTAAAATTTTATAAGTTAGTTAATTAATTATGGGAAGAGCTAAACTGCATAAACTAGTATTAAACTAAAATTGTGCTAGTGGGTTATAAGGTAAAGGGCAACCCCATCAGTGAAGAGTTGGATGTTCACATACCTAGGCAGCATCATAGCAAAGGATGGGGTTGCCTACAATGACATAGTGTGCCGAATAAGAAAGCATTTCTTAAAGGCTTTTAGGTCAAGCTGAGTTATTGGACTTGAGACAAAAATCCACCCACTTAACATAGTTGTCATCCTAACAGCAACGTATGTATGCGAGATGTGGCAGTCATCTTCCAAAATTAAGAAAAGACTAAATGTGGTTCAACAAAAAATGGCTTCAAGGGATTTTAGGAGTCAGTTACAGAACTCGGGTCTCAAACAGGGAAAGCTTTCCAGCCAATACGCCGAACAGCGCAGGAGGATCTAAATCTAAGTCTAAGTAAGAGACCAGGAATAATCCTAATATTCAATAAAAAATTTTTCTAAAGGAGTCAAGGAGAAAAAAAAAATTCTGTCCTCTCACTTAAAATAGGTATTTCTTTAAAAAATTTATAATGATCATAATACAGTGTAACTAACTTACTTGGAGCTTGAAAGATGATTCCAATAATACAATTTTATCTTGCTGAGTTAATAAATTAATTTAAAAATTCACATTCTTTAGCCTTTTGTACAATTTTGTTTACAAATCTGTGACCAAAAAAAAACTAACAGATGAAACCTTAAATTTACTAGATTATAAAAAGTCTTTAAGATATCAAGATTGAAAATTCACTCTTTTTCGTTAAATTGTATTCTATAAAAACGATAAAGCCTACAAAAAAGTAAATTGATTTGACAAAAGCATTCAACAAAAGAAAAAAAAATAATGTAAATGCGACAGTCTTAATATGAGCTGAAGCATCATAAAACAAATTGATCAGAGATAGATCTTGCATTAGACCCAAGCATGAGAAGGCTTCGGGAGTCAACCCCGAGAAAAAATCAGATATTGGCAGCCCTAAACAGCTTGAAGCACACAGTGCTACAACCTGGCTGAGCTTGTCATACAGCTGATCCCAAACTGTATTGGCACTTGCTGTTCCTTTGGAACTGATGCAAAGAGAAGGGGGAACAGCTTTGTGGACAACATGGTTCTGACCATAGCTAATGCCAAGGCATTCATTATAGGCAGTCTCTATTAGCAAAAACCCAACAAGTTTGTTAAAATGACCTTTTATTTTGATAGCACATGTTTTTATTCATGCTCCATTTCTTTATAGTTTAGAAGTTAAGACACATTTAGTTTCATTCACTCTAAAAAAAACAAGGGTTTTACTTGGGCTTAAGGACAGAAGGTAAGTCTGGTGTTAAGATTTTTTTTTTTAGAAAATTTAGTTATGGGCTAAACATGACTAATCTGTAATCAGTAATCTAGAATGCTTGTTGGTTCTAAGAGGGAAATGACTAGATCTAGATTTATGTTATAGACTCGAGATCTAGACAAGATTTCTTACCTAATAATTTATATAATATATTAAAAATATATAATAAATAGACTTAGATTTCTAGACTACTAGATCTAGATTAATATATATAAATAAATATTATAGTCTAATATAGAATAAATATAGACATCTACTATGATCTACTAGATCCACTAGCCTCTAGAACAGGGGTGGGCAATTTCTCAAATAATTTTGGGAATGGGGGACACATATATATATATACTAGACAGGTATTACCCGCTGCCCACGGGTCTTAACTTGCGTATTGCTAATATAGTCACTGATATAGTGCATTAGAAACAATTGAAGAAAATAGTAATATTTTAAGTAAAGCAGACTTTTGCGAAGAGAAGTTTTGTAACATTTCGGTCTGCATGACCTTTTTAATTAGATGTATGCGAATTAATGAAAACGGCTTCGTAGCTTTAGCGAACGAATGTATTAAAAATACTTAAGAAAAACAAATTTGAATGTTAATTTGAGTAAAATATGAATTGAATGGACTATAATTAATATGTTCATGTGTTTAATTATAAAAATATCTTTGAGAAGAGAAGTTCTATCATCTTAGAGTTGATTTATAGTTTTAGACCTAGATCTAGAAATAGAGAGGTGTAACATTTCATGAAATGTCTATTGAAAGATTGTACGTCAGGAGATTGACATTCGTAGATATAAGAAACGAATTTATAAAAAATGCTTTTAAAACACTAATTAGAAGATTAATTTTATTAAATAATGAAATCAATGGACCTTCTTTTGTATTTTTCAGTGTCAAAGTAAAGTAAAAAACTATAAGTGCAAAGTGTAATTCTTAAAATTAGATCTAATCTAGATCTAAATCCTTTTGATCATTTCTCATGTCAACATTGTAAACAAAGCCTAGATCCATAAAATAGTATAGCTGTAAGTGTAATAGTTTTTTTTTAGGGTCTTAAGTTTGTTTTAGGGCTACAATACATACACACAGGTCTAAGTTAGTACCAAGGTACATTTCTGTAAAGTTTTGTCAAGATCGGTGAAACGGTTTTGATTTCTATACGGCTAATACGGGGACATACATACATACTTACGCCTTACTTTGTACTTTAACTAATAGATTATGTACTTATAAATTACAAAAATATGCTTGTTAACTGTGTATAATGTCTTTTAATTCACATTAATACTGTATTTTACATTGACATTTCATTTTTGTACACTTTCCATTGAGGAATAACAAGATTTAGCAATTTCTGAAATGAATTTTGCAACTAAAGATTCTAAATTTTGTTATTATCTTTTTTACATAACAAGATTTCACCACTAGCTTACTATTTGTTATCTTTGTGACTACTGTCAAATTACAGTCAGTCAATTTTTACACTTGTTTGTTAAAAAAAAAAAAAGATTGTTTACAGATGTATGTGGACCCAAATAATTTGAAAGTTAAGCAGCAAAGTTATTTTAAATTGTGGAAATACAACTACAAAATACACCCATAAAACCCTGGAGGTTCTCTACTCAGGTCATAATTTATTTGGAAGTATGTCCGTTGGAGCTGAATCAGATTCTGCTTTAAATGGTGGACTGAGGGTATTGGAAACTGGTTCCAAGTTCTTGACGTCATAAATTTGCTTTCAAATTCCACATTCAAGGAATCCAAATAAGTCTTATACTTTTCAACCATTTCACTAGAAATACTTTCACCTTTCAGCAAAGCAAAATGACAAATCTGTTTTTGCTTGCATGCCTGGAGAAATGGGAAAACTTTGTTTAAAAAGATTTAAAATCCACATACATTTCATTTGCAATCCACCCAATTCTTATTTCCCTAATGAAAAACATGAAGTCTGTCTTCTACTCTTCATTAGAATGGTAACAAAGTCCAAGAGACATAACAATTTCTTTCTTGTGATTCCATATTCTTCTGAATACCTTGCCCATGCTAAGCCAGCGGATACATGGGCACCTGCAGGTGCAGGATTTTTCGCAGGGGGGTGCAAGCTGCCTACCATGGCTTAAAGTCGTAGCCTCAACATTCTTGTTATAGTATTAAGAAAAGAACTGCCCCCTATTCTGACCCTCATACATAATCGATATTAAGTTCACAGTAAATACTTCTTTTTCAAAAAATAAATAAATAAGAAATAAAAAGGTGAACTAAGTATTCACTGTACACATTGTTAACTTTATCCTTGAGGACTGTGCTTCCATACCGTCGATCAAACAATAACTGCAAACTTTGGCTGTGGTTGCCGAAACTGTCCATAAATTAACTAATGCACTGCTTTTTGTTACAGTGGACAAGTTGGTGATGAATGCTTATCGTGCAGTTCTGATATTCTTCTTTGCATTGCAGCTTTTAGGATGAAGACAAAATAAGTTGAACTGACCATTGTTATTATTGCTTGAAAAGCAAGACTTTATGAAGAAGAAACTTAAGAATCAAAATATGTAATATAAAGCCATGTTCTGTAAAAACTGCCAAAATCCAAACATATGGTTATTTTTTCTCAGTGTGTCTGTCAACTGCGATTTCTCAAAAGCAGCAGCTCAATATCCGGTATCAGGTTTTTCTCCTTCCTCAATCATCTCTCACGTGGTCCTCAGGATGGTCAAGCTGGTTTTTTATTATGTCATTAAGGATGTGCTGTTGAGCGGCCACTTTGTTAAGTTGGAAAGACTGCAACACTGTGGAAATTGGCTCAAGAACAAATGAATAGTTTATGACAATGAAAAGACAAATCAGAAACAAGAGGAGAGGCATTTACTACACATGTGCAGTTTGTTTGGTTTCACTTGCAGTCGTTATTTTAAGATCCGCCAAACAGTCAAAGATCTCAAAGTTGAGACTTAAATCTCGAATGGATTCATATTTTTCAGTTGATTGTGCCTCACATAAAAGAGGTAAATTTAGCACCAACACACTCGCTAGGAAACAAAAATACTAGCCATCAGAGGGCAGCCTTAGACTGTACAATGACATTATTTACATACATTGCGTCTCTCTGAACCACAGGAACTAAACCAATTAAGTCGAATACAATCGCAATCAACAAAACGAACACTCAAAGACATCTGCTCAGTGCCTGAGATATCTACAATTTCTTCATTATAATACCCAGCAAATGCAGTTAATTCATGATGTATTTTTTTGTTTGTTTCTTGCTACTGACAGAGCTCCACTGATCCAAATCAACGTTTTGATTAGTACGTTGGAATGTGAAAGAACTTTCTTGTATATCTTCTTTTGTAAATTGGTGGACTTGTTTCACCTATTTTATCGAGCGCTGACACTGACCGCAAGACATTATAACACATTTACACTCTTTACTTTTGTTTGTTAAAAGAAACTAGAACATTTATCACATCGAAAGATAATTGGCAAGGATTTCTCCTCTAAGGCAAAAAAAAAAATTCTAGACCTTAACTAAATATTATAATAAGTATTGTGGCATATTACATCTCTAGACAATCTTTTCCCTTTGAAACTTCTAGTGTGACTAAAGAGGCCATTCCTTTGTACGTTCACCCTTCTTTATACAATGGTGGTTGTTGGTATCTACAATTCAGGACCTTTCCTTTAATTCTCGCTCTTCATGTGGATCCATACAGTGCCACTTTTCCCCAACTGTTAGTGTCTTTTTTAAGAGCTTTATGTCATGTTTGCATACTTCTGCATACCGTAGAAGTGGTCGACCAGGGCTCTCCTGCCTTCTGTTAGATCATCATACAGAATGTCTTGTGAAAGTCGACCTTGTGGCATTCATAATAACTAAATCTATGTGCACATGAAAACAAATCGTCACAGCTGACATGCTATAGAATATTCGACACCCTTTATGGTGCAAAGAATTGCAATCCTATAATAAATCTTACAAGGTCAGACATGAACCACAGATTTGCCTATTCTAGTTACAATAATAGCACATCTTTACAACTGTACTTCAGTGGAAGCACTACTTGTTAAGGTACTACACTTTATAATATTCCAATGATAGGCCTTTAGATTTAGACTTAGAAGAAGATGTGCAAAATTTTCTTGAACATTAATTTATTAAACTCTTGAATCAATTATGCATGGGTGCCCACAGAGGGGTACATGGTGGTACACTTGCAACCCCATGGATAATGACTAACTCTACAAGTACGTAATAAAAACAAAACAGATCTGGAAGATGTATTTCATTATAAATGTCACGTAAACGTAAACATGTTGTTTTTATGCACAAATCAAGGTCGGCTGAAAAAAACCAATAGTTATTTTTAGCTTGCCGGAACATCAGTCACGTGACCTGGATGCGTGGATGTGATTGGTTAGGAGGATTAGCTGAGAAGGAGGTTTTCTGGCAAGTTGTCGGCAGAACTAGAATTAATTCAGTTGGAGCCTAAATTTTGTTGAGATCAGTCGCATGTAATTTTGTAGCTATAGAATATTTAAGAAAGTATGCCTTTGTCAATTTGCAAGCTCTATTGATGTTTATTTGTACATAGCTATACTTATGTTGAGTTTAAATAAAAGTTCCAATATTTATTTATCAAGGAATTTACTCAGTTGAATCCTAGATCGTCGTTGTTCTATATTATTGTTCAAAATACAATCCCCGGCGACACAAGACTTCTCTCCTAACAGCTAGCGACATCTAACAACACCACAAGAACAGATCGTGACGTCAACCACTAGAGAGAGGAGATTGTGATGATAAAATATAAAAAATTGGCTAAAATGTGGCAACTCAGAATTCAGAGGTGTGCACGTACATGGTTGGTCAATTCCTGATAATCTACAACTACTACACTAACCAGTGGAAGCACAACTTGTTCAGTTGCTACTTAAAAGTTAATTCATTTGGTGGTGAAAAAAAATGGCTAGAATTTGGCTACTCAGAATCGAGGAGGGTGCAACCAAGTGCACCCCCATGCAGGTGCCCATGAGCGGATACTACTGTGGTACCGAACATCGGAATGTTTTATTTCCCAATCTTCAAATACTTCTTGGTTAAGACTCCTAGTTCTGATAAGTTTGATTACTGAGATAAATGGGTCAGTAATGTTTAATAACCAATATAACTTTGCACAAACTTTACCAGAGGCGGACTGGCTATATGGGCATTCGGGCAAATGCCCGGTGGGCCGGTACCCTTATGGGCCGGTAGGGTTACCTAAAGGGTTTCATGAATGCCATTTAGTCGCATATTGAATTGTTAAAGGTTTTATAATATTCCCTTAAGAAAAGTGGCCATCTGAGCGTCGTGTTTAAAAAGAGTCTTTTACAGACTCAACATTGTAGGTCCTAATACTAATTTCTTTTTAGCATATTTTCCGAAATAATGTAGGCCTACTAGCATACATCCATAGATAGTGCTAGTGTAGGCTTCATCTTTTTCGGGCCTACACACTTAGCGATGAAAAAGGAACATAAGGGCTATATAAAGATATAGAGCATGCTTATACAGTTACGGATACATGATTAAACTTAACATAAAAATTTTCTGAACAGGTAGGCCTATAATTGGAGGCCCATCGTATAATATACAATTTATGGGCCGAAGTGTTATAGAAATGCCTGGGCCGATTTTGACACCCAGTCCGCCACTGAACTTTACCATTTAGAGCTTATGGTTGGGATATTGCTCTCTAATTTATTAAAAACCTGTTTCTCTCAGTCAAAGCACAGGCTTATGATCAGTTGCTACATTTGCCTTTTTCTTTCAAGCCAACCAACTCTTTCAACACAGTTTCTCATAGCATTGAATAAATACTGGCCTTTGACTGAATGTTTCAAAATAATGCCAATAAGAATAATCTTTAAAACTGTTTTTTAAACTTTTTAGAATGTCATGCAGAGACAATGTTTCTTTTCCTCTTCATCATAAGTGATAAGAAACAAAAAATCAATAATTTATTTACACATTTAAAATTATTTGTAAAAATATATTTTTGCATTTTTTGTATCGAGAGCACGCCTAATTTCTATAGATGTCCATGAGACGCATTAAGCTCTCTGGCAGGCCACATGTGTCCGAAATTTTCAGTAATTTGCCCACCCCTGCTCTAGAATACTCTAGATCTATAGTATATATATAATATATCTAAATAACAAGTCATAGTGTATAATACAAATTTACAAATAATTATAATAGGTCTAGATCTAGATAGATTCTACTAAATTCTAGTAAAATTCCACAATCCTAGCTCTAGACTCTAGACTAGGTATATAGAGCTAAATTATATAATTATAACATAAGACAATTAGACTTTATAAGTTAATACCTTTAATAATAAGGATAATCTAGTACTTTTACTACTACTAGTTAGTACTAGTTACTAGATCATCTACTCTAGATCTAGACTCTAGATTCTAGACTAGTCAACTAGACTAGTCTTAATTAAACATCTTAGACTTAGTTCTTAGACTTAGACTAAGTTAGACTAGTTAAGTTACTAGTCTAAGTCTATTATTTATTATTATTACAATTATATGAATTAACAATAGGTTTATTGTTTACTGGTTTATTATTAATTACTACTAGTAGTAGCATATATATCTATGTATATTCCTAGTTAGACTTAGAATTAGATGTAGTAACCTAGACCTAGACTAGTAGTATTCATAATTCATATTCTTAGTTTAGTAATCTTAGTGACTTACTTGACTTAGTTAAAAATACTTAGACTTAGAAGTTAAGATTATAAGCGATGAGTGGGATAAGTGATAAGACTATTAATAGTATTAAAGATTAAAATTAAAGTATAGATCTAGATTCAAAGATTCTAGTTTAGTCAGTTTAGTAGATTCTAGTTAATAAAAATAAATGTGTATATTAACTTTATTAAGACATTATTTATGATGACTACATTTAGTCATTGCGACATTGGACTTTACTTTTAGATAATTTATATCTACTATTATCTACTATTTACTCATTTTAGTAACATTAAATTTAACTTTTGATAATATGATTATAATATTATATTTTAATTAATATCATTATTATCATTAGTTTAGATCTAGATTCTATATGATAATAATTAATATAATTTAATAGTTATAGTAATACTAATAGTAATAGACTATAGAGTCTATTACTCTATTATACTCTACTATATTTATATTGACTCTTATAGATCTAAGTCTTATACTTATATCTAGATCTAGATTTTAGACTTTTAGACTAGATCTAGTAGATCTAGACTCTAGTTAATCTCTAGAGTCATTCTAGTAGTAGTAGTACTAGATCTAGTAGATCTAGATCTAGTAGATTTTGAATAGTCACATACTGTGACATAGTCATGATAGTCAGATAGTGACATGATCCTGACCTAAGGCTTAGGCTTAAGGATGAATTTGAAATGATTCGGTTCACAGGACACTGTTTGGAAGAAACTCTTAGTCTTGATCTAGACTAGATCTAGTCTACATTATAAATATTATATTTTGACTCGATCTAGAGCTACAAAGACATCTAGACTCTAGTCTAGGCAATATAATCTACTATATATAGATCTATAGATCTAGATCTAGATTCTATAATAGATCTAATTTCTCTCAAACAGGAAATAGCTCTTGTCTATATATAAATCTATATAGAATAGATCTAGATTCTAAACTCCTTTACTTTCTAGCAGACTAGACTCTAGCAGTATAGCAATATGGCGAATCCGCCAACAGTGGCGCATCTAGAATCTATATATATAAGATGTATATATATATAGTAAACTCACTGTTAGGTCACAGTTTGCTGCTGCTTTTAGTTTGTTTGTTGTTTTTTTTCCTCCGTTATGGTTAGACCAAAGGAATAAATTAAAGTTTCTAGGCGTTGCCCATCCATTTTCCGATTAAAATAGATGCATTGGTTAGTTTTGCAACACAGATTTAAATTAAAATTTTTCATTCAAATCGACTGTGATTGGGACAGTCAAAATTATGGAACAGGGTTTTGAACATAGACATAAATGAATATAGACTGGAAGTAGGATGTTATTTTCATTTGGGAAGAGTCAAATACGTTTTATGTACTACATCTACGTTAGAAAAAGATGAAAAAAAGATGGCGGCAATTGAACTATAAATTGTAGGACGTAAATTTCAGTCTATATATAACTATGATCTTTAGTTTTAAAAAGTAAAAAACTTCGTTATTCCTATTATTTTGCCTTCATAGGCTACGCTTGCACCTATGCGCACCATATCAACAATTTCATAATGAAAGACATAGGAAAATATATATAGGCTTGTGATGTGGATCTATTTATTGTTGACATGGCTTCTTAATGTATGGCGGTCGTCTTATCGATTCAAATATTTAGAATTAGTTTTTAGTCAAAAAAGTAAAAGAAAATGAGGAGAGCGTGCTCTAACGATCGTAGAACGATAGACCAATGCGGCCAAGGGATAAATCCTAAAGTTTGAAAAATCATTTTGCATCAATAAATTGAATATTTTTACACAGCAAGTCAGTCAGTCTATCCGAGTCTATCGTCTATCCTATCCTATCTCTAAACACTAGCTAATGCCGAATTAGTTAAATTTTATATCTATCAAATATCTGTTTTAGATCTCACTAGATCTAGATTCTGTCTTAGATCTACACTAGTTCTAGATCTAGATATTGCTATATACAAAGATATAGATTATATCTAGATCTAGTAAGTAGTCTTTTTTTTTTTACTAGAAGAGTCTTAGTCAGAGTCTAGATCTATAGTTTAGATCGCCTAAAAAAGTTGTTGATCGAATTTTGACAACAAAAGAATGTGTTCAATGTTTTCAGTCTAGATCTAGACTTAGAAGCTAGTTAAATTAATAGTTGGGAAGATAATCATTATGCCCGCCTGACATAGATTTAGTAGGAAAGATTACAAATATAATAATACAGAAATGGTTCTATTAATTACATAGGTTATGACAACACGCCGCGCAAGTTACTTTGCCTCAACGTGGCGCCGGCGTGGAAACGGCTCACTAGGGGAGGTGAGCTAGGCGAAAAAGTAACAAACAAGACCCCCCTGGGGGTGCCTACGGGAAAGACGAGAGTCTGCCCATTGCATTGAGCGGGGTTGTAAGAGAGCTCCCACAACCCGTCACCACATCCATGCGCTGTTCCTCAAGGGACTGTCTCATCAATGGCAAATCCCGCACAGTTAACTTGGTACAATAAAGGAACATGGTGGAGGCCCCCGGTGCCACCGAGTGGTATTGGAAACAGCAATGCTCTATAAGCATTGACTCGGGTCGCTCCCAGACAGGCCTGTTGGTCCGCAGGTTTGTTTTTTTTTTTACTGTTTGATTTTCGGGCAGTGAGGTCAGACAGGTTTTTTTTTTCAAACTTAGTGCTCGAAGAGCCTTCGGCTCAGCACTTATGACTATCCAGCGGTTATGACAACAAAAAAAAAACAAGCTATAAATACTTTTACTGCTCATAACTGCTGTATAACTAAATCTATGTTTGCCCAAATTTTTCCAATAATAATTTGTTCTTCATCGGCCAGTCTATATATATATATGTCTATGGTTTTGAAGAAGTCACAATTGCGGAACACGGTATAAACGTTGGAATAATAATAATAAAGCGCACTTCTAGTGACCAGACTAGAAAAGAATGTTTACATCAAGAGACTAACTATTTCCGCCCAACTTGACAGCCAATACGAAGAGACAGTGCTAAATGAAGATGTTGTTTTGTGTACCTGTGATGCCCTGTAAATAAACATCGTTGTTCTCCTTGAGTTACCTTTCTTTAAACTATTACATTGGTATCAGAAGTGAGGATTAAAGGGAGAGGAGGTAGGCCTACGATTTGATCACAATGGCATCGTTAAAAACATTAGACAACTCTCAGTTCAAGAGCTTAGGAAGGAACTTCGTAACCGATATATGATAATTGGTGGTACCAAGGAGGTGCTTACAGCACCGGAGATTCATGAGCTCATTGGCAAAATACATGAAATTATTGGTGCACTGTGTGAACAAATTAAACAGATGGGGAACAAGATAGATGAAAGTGTATCACAAGTGAAGGGTCAAATTGACCAATTTCATGCAGTGGTGACGCAAGCTAGTGAAGGAATAGATTCGTTGACGAAGGAACAGTTGCCTGTGGACTCGTTGGTGAAGAAGTTGCATGGTCAGGAATGCGGCTTCACAAACAGTGGTGACGGAGACGCTGGGGATTAGAGCGCCGTTTATGTCTGTGTTGTGGGCAAGTCTTGTGGTTGTGACTTTAAAGACGAGAAACGTGACAACGATTGCTGCGAAGATCTCGAACGGAAAGAGAGAAATGAAGAAACTGAAGTCTGTTATGTGCCTAAAGCGTTTGGTCCTAATGCACCTGTTACCAGTACCTCAATCAGCCGGACAGATCATGACAACGTTGGGTCTAGACCTTAAAGACCTATGCCTATCTGTCGGTGCTCACGAGGGAAATGTGAAGCTCGACAACTGCATCCAGAACTTGAGCATGACCTGTAAGCGGGGCGCATCACACAGGGAATGTGGATGCCAAGAAAATCATCAACAAGGCATCTGTACTTCTGTCATCATCATCGACATTGGCATTAATGAATGTCAGTCAACCCACTCTAAATCTGAGCTGTCAAGAAGAAGACATCTTGAACTTGAGGAGACCTATCTCCTGGACGTGAGACTGTTGGCTGTTGATGAATGCGTCATATCTGACTTTGTTTGCAACGTGGCTGCATGTGAACCTGCAGCTTCCATGAAAGGCGTATGTCGGGAGGCCGAGGGTCTGCTGAAACAGCGTGTCCGATCAACGGCTGTGCTGACGAAAACAGTGCTCGACATTATCTTACTGTGTGTCAAACGGCCACGTCATCGTCGCAACAACAGCCTGGTCAACTGGAGAAAGAGTAAGCGGCACTGGAGGAAAACAATGCGGATGGCTTCGTGCCTAACACGCTCCCTGTCGCCTGTGGCTCCCACTGATCGACCTCCACCTGAACTGTCAAACCTCAGCTGCAGTGTACACAAACTAAACTTCTGATTTGGCACTCTTAATATATATCTTATTAATTATAATTATTATTAATTTGGATGTAATTTAGATAAAATTTAGGTAAAATTAAAATAAAA
>JADKLZ010000167.1:20485305-20501388 GCA_021533235.1 Biomphalaria straminea
AGGTTGTTAAAATCAGTGGGATACAGTCTATTTACTTTGTGGTCAGAGAGAGTGTGGATTAAGATTTTTTTCCAGAGTTGGTTATCCTAATGCTTTTAGATCTATAGGCCTAGCTGTCGATTTAAATATAGGCCTAGATTTAGATTTAAACTTAGATCTCAAAAACAAGTCTTAAGACTATAAAAAGGGTGTACTTAATGTTCCTGCAGTTATAAAATTATTGTTTCCCGCAAATGAATTGATTAAAACCACTAAATATTGACCTAACTCACTTATCAGATTACCACTAGAAACAGATATTAAACACCACCACGTGGCTCACAAGAAAATTCAGAATATTGCATAGAACCTTTAGGCAAAAAAAGGTTTAACATTTTATAAAACTTCTACTTTCAATTGCAAATTTTTTACTCTTATAACTTCACCAGCATCTTACTTTACCCTTTTCAAATGCAGACTGACTAATTAATTGTTAACTGCATCATTTGTTTTTTTTTTATAATCAAAGTTATTGATATCACATGACCAGAGAACAGGGATGTGCGTTTCATCCTTCACCATATGTTGAAAAGTTGTAAAAATTTTAATTAAACTTATTAGTTAGTAACTAAAAGTAGGTAAACCTCCTATTATCCTTTGGCCACCTGGGAACAGACAAAAGACAACAAACCGACCCTTTCCTGGTCTTTCAATTGCGCCTACCCCTATGTCTATATAACGGAAACTTACGCCAAGTTCAAGCGGGAATCTCGTTATCTAAACACGACAGACAGCCTGTCACCTTTCGAATATCTTCGCCACTCTCGCCCCACCTCCTATGTATCTTTAAATGGACCCTGAATGAACTCCTATTGAAAAATCAGAGCAGGAAGGACTCAATCCTCCCGTAGTGCTCTGGCAAGAAACTGGGCCGTCCGGCTTAATGCCTCATGGCTACCATACAATGTAAGTGACTGTCGAGACACGTCCCCCCTCTCGGAGTTGGGGACACTCGTACAAGTTATGCGACACTGTTTCGACATACTCTCCACAGTGACGGCATCGGGAGTCAAAGTTGGGACGGAACCGGGCAAAATATGCCCCAATAGGACAGTGTTCCGTCCGGCACTGCGCAATTATTGTCTGCTCTGACCTCTTCAAACGCCACCATGGATCGTCGCGATCCGGGTGACGCATGTGCTGCCAGACATCACGTGCTGTCGGATTCCGTCCAGGATTTAGCCACTTCTCATGAATGAGTGTTCGGATTTCTGCCGTAGACTATAGAAACGTGCATGGTGCGTCGATGTGTGTGGCTGCCATTGCACCCTCCCTTGCAAGGGTGTTAGCCGTTTCATTTCCCCTCACGCCGCAATGTGAGGGCGCCCACTGCATGAAAACGACAGCTCCAATAGCTCGGCGGATGTTATCTGCGGCGCCGACTGCCTCTTCTATTGCGGGTGACCCTCCCCCTTCGCCACCCATAGCTTGAAGACTGGAAAGAGAGTCGGTAACTAGCACCACAGTAGTGGCGCTAGTTTCATGTTGGACCATTCGGGCTCTAACAGCCTCGAACGCCCTAGTTATCCCTGTTAATTCTACGTCCATGGAGCATGCAGCGAAGCTGCATGGGCCTGAGAGCAGATCTGGTTCAGTTCGGTCTGGGTAGACTATTAGGGCCCTATACCCAGATTTATCAGGGTCCCTCAGTACCGACCCATCGGTGTAGCAAAAGATGGCATCTGATGGGTAGGATTTTATGGTATGTGATGCCAAGTCTCTAAGTATGGCAGGTGTTAATTGCCTCGTAGTGGCTCCCACTTGCCCTAATGGGGTCAGGTTAATTAGTGGTGCCGGCAATCTCCTCCACGGAGGGCAAGTACTAATTCTCCTTTTAGGAATTCGGTCAGTGGAGAGTCCAGCTGTTTTTGCCAAATTATCCGCGATATGGAGAAACGATCGCATTTTAATGCGGTTTCTCTCTCTCCACTGTTGCACTAATTTAGTAGTTGGTAGCCTTGGGTCGCCCCTTTTGTAGTGCTCATAGGCTATAAGTACCGCCCTATCCCTCCTTAAGTATAAAGGGGCCACGTTTGTAAAGATTTCAGCAGCGTTTGTTGGGCTTGTCCTAAAGGTGCCGCAAATGAGCCTTAGGGCCTGTGCCTGTACTCGGTCGAGTGATTCGAGGGCAGTCTTGCTAGCATATACTTGCACATTATAGTTGTACTCAATTTGTGATCTGACTGCCCCTAAGTACAGTGTGCGTAGCATGTCAGCTTTTGCGCCCCACTTAGTGCTGGAAAGCTTTCTGAGTAGCGCTAACTTCTCCGAGGCCTTTCTTTCAACTTCCTGGACGTGCTGGAGCATTGTCAGTTTTCTATCCAGGGTCACCCCTAGATATTTTGGCGTATTTTCGCGTTGGAGTCGCAGTCCACCGAGTTGAAGCTCGAATGGAGCCTTAAGAATGTCGATCCCTAGGCTGAACAGGGACCAGGTCGTTTTGGCAACGTTCAGCTGAATCTGCCATTTCTCGCAATACGAGGAGATGGTTTGGAGATCTGCTTGAAGTGCCGCCTGTATTTGGTCGGCTTTCTTCCCTGTTGACCAGAGGACAATATCGTCAGCATATAGCAGTTTCTTCGATCGTAGTGAGCTGGGCAAATCATTCAAATAGGCTATGAAAAGTGTACAGGACAAGGCAGAGCCCTGTGGCAGGCCATTTAGTTGTTTTTGGCCGCTTAGGGAGTGGAATCTGGTTCGTGTGCTCCTCCCGGACAGAAAGGATTGTATCCAATTGTATATTCTTCCTCGTACACCCATAGCTCTAAGCTTCAGATAGAGGCCTTGCTTCCACACGCGATCGTACGCCTGTTTTAGGTCAATGAATACCGCATATGTGCTCTCGGACCTCTGGAACCCGTCGGATATCGTGACCTGGTCGGTCGGGCTCAAGCCTGCCCTAAAGCCGGCCTGTTCTGGCGCCAGGATACCGGCACTCTCAAAGCACCACACTAACCGCTCGTTGACCACACGTTCAGCAACTCTGCCGAGTATTGAGGTCAAGGGTATGGGCCTGTAGGACGCTAGTCGCGTCTTTACCTTTCTTTAGGACTGGCACAATGAGAGCACTCTTCCAGGCCCCAGGCAGTCTGGACTCTGCCCAGGTTCGGTTCATAAACTCTAGGAGTTTACCTCTCGCTATGCCCCCAAGGTATTTTACCATCTCGGGGGTTACCTTATCTGGCCCCGGGGCCTTTCTGTTTTTACACTTGGCTATCGCTCTATCTAGCTCAGCACGGCAGGCAGAAGGGTGCGTTGCACGTTGTTTGGCTTTCAGGCTCATCCGGCTCCTTCTCGAGCCGTTTACGTTCTCTTTTGAGGGCTTTGGACGTGGCAGACTTCTTTTCGGGCTTGCTAATCTTAGCGAAGTGTCGATTGAGCAAGCCGACCATTTTGGATACCGTAGAGACCGGCCCTCTGGGTGAAAATAAAGGGGTGGCCGTTCGCGCCGTGTTTTTGGTCTCCAGGTTCCTAAGAAGACGCCAGGCTTTCGAGGTATTCCGAAGATCCATCCCGGCACAGGCAGCGTTCCACTGGTCCGACCGGACGCGTCAGGCCATATCGCTCGTGGCTCTGCAGAGCCGATTGTACTCCCGCCGGATTTCGGGAGTACTCTTTCGTTCAGCAAGCCTCCGGGCTAGCTTTCGTCTCAGGACCAGTTTGTTCCTGGGACCAGACGCGCTTCTGCCTGCATCCTGGGAAGGTTCTTGGGATAAACCTCTTGGCCGCACCCAACATAGCTGCTGTTATTTCGCCGTAAATGTTATCGATGTCTCTCTCCTCTACCGCTATGTTCAAAATGGCAGAATCGACAGCTGCTTCGTACGCAGGCCAGTTGGCTTTGGCATAACTCCACCTTCTAGGGACTTTAGGTGAGCTGCCACTGGCTTCTGATAGGGTAATTGTGACCAATATAGGTCTATGGTCGCTGCCAATGTCATCTAGGACCAGAAAGTGTGTTTTAGATTCAAGGTTAGCAGTGATTAAGGTAAGGTCAGGCCTTGATTGGCTGCCATTTCCAGTATGGTACAGAGTAGGGGGGAATATTTATTTAGTAGGCAGAATAAGTTAGTGCTATTTAATAGCTCATGTAATTTTTGTCATGATGAGTCGGCCACGTCATAGCCCCACTGCGGAGACTTAGCATTGAAATCGCCTGCTATGACATTTTGAGCATTGATATTAGTCTTGTCATAGTCTAGTCCGATCTCGTGTTTGGGGGGGGGGTTTATACAGATTAGTGACCGTGAATTTTCGCCCTGACTTTTATATTTCGAGGGTAATGGAGTCGGTTCGCCCGTGTGCTCGTGGACCGGGGACCTGTTTCGCAACTAGGTTGTTACTTACATATGTGATTAGTCCCCGGCAGTCTGCACACTTGCACTTAAATGCTGTGTAGCCCGAAATGCTGGCATTTCGTTTGCCAGTTAATGTCTCCTGTAGGAGAGCCACATCAATTGCCCTATCGTGGAGGAGTCTTGTTAGCTCTAATATCTTGGGGATAACCCCACAGATATTTATTTGTAAGATTAGGAGGGACTTAGTGTTAATGGGCTTAGTCCCTAATGTGGGAAGTTTCCCACTAGTGTCAGATAGAGTTTTTTGAGGGCCGGGGGCCCTCGTCACTTTTTCATTTCCAGTCTGTTCGGCCTGCCGTATACCACCGTCGGCAGGAGGTTGGGGTAGACTTCCCTCAGCCTTGTTCGAATCGGACCTCCGAAGGATGTGCGAATGCAGTGTTCGTTGAGAAGAGGACTTTACTGGAGGAATTTCAGCCAATTTATCGCGACCTGACAAATTCCCCCCTCATCGAGGCCGCGGGGCGACGAGTAGTGGACTTTTCGTGCCCAAGCCTGTCGCCCACCACCCGAGTCACGGAGCCTATTCGGGTCTGCTCGTGCCCGCTTTTTTCTGTGTCTAGACTTGTCATATTATGTATGGCTAAGGCCGTTGGCGGCCTTAATTACTGCTCTAAAGTAGCAGTGTGCATGGCTTATACGTGATGTCACCATGGGGAGCAGGACGAACCTGTCTCAACCTTCACCACCACAGAATGTCAAAATTTGTTTCCTGCTTGGCAGGAGTGGGGTGATGCGCGTTGCTTGATATCCCCAGTCTTGGAACTACCATTTATTCGCGGCGAATTCCTCCACTAGCGCACCAAGGGACGGGCTAGTTAGAGCCTAGCTCATTGGCGCCAAAGGGCCTCTCGACGCAGCCCGCGAAGGCCGTGCCAGTCGACCCAATATTGCCCATTGGGAGACCCGCGAATCAGTCGAGTCCCAGGAGAACCCGACCAACCCTCGAGTTTTTCGGAGAACCCGTGGGTCTTTTACTCACCGTTGCCCCGGGGCCCCACAGGGGGGGGGCTGGACACAACCACTTTGGTTTGACTTTTACACTTGCCGACTGCTCATTCATCAGTGGCAAGCAACCTGCTTCGCTTGGCCACCCTCTAAGGAGCGGGGTGTTCACGCGACAACCACGTTGAGGTGGGAGCTGGAATCTGCCGCGCATTAAATGGACAGACCTTTCGGCCGAGAGCCATTCACGCCTGAGAGCTGCTTGGAGCGAACATGCTATTTGAGCTCTGGACTATTTCATTCAATATTTCTTTTCTTTGGATTGGTGGTATGTAACTTTGTGAAGTGTTTAATAACCATTTTACTTAGTTTGTATATATACGTGCATTTATTTACTGCATTTTTGTGTACATATTTGTGTAATTCTTATCATGGATTCTGTAAGTAGATAAATTTATATATATTTTATATCATGACTTTACGGCTGAATAGTCAAAGTCGTCCACTTTATCTGGACTAGAATTAATTGATAATTCTTACAACATGTATTTAGCTCTTTAGCTATTATTAATTTGTCGCTGATAAATTATTGCTCAGTGTCAGAGTGGGTTTGGTTTGCCGCGTACTTGTCTTAGCGTCTAGGGTATGAAGTCTCGGCCTGGGCCTACCCTCTCACTGAGCAGTATAAACTACAGAAAGGTAACACATATAACACCGAATGCCAACCGGCAACACAAACAATAGTAAAATTTAACGATGAGTCAACTTACACAGTTAACAACATGATCAGACTTTTATTAACAATTTAATGAAATATGATGGAGCATTAATAACAAATAACTATTTAGTGGAATATGATGAAGCAGTAGTAACAAATAATTATTGGTAGCGTTACATAGGCATTACACTTAGACAAGTTATTCAAAGTAACAACGTTATCATCAGTAAATATAACACACCTCTCTCACGATAACTACCGATGCAGCTCCAAGTGCGGAGAGATAACACTCTTACACATAGCCCCAAGCCTAACACCCTGGAACGAAAAGAAAGCCTAGATCTAGTGATGCCGCTACAGCAAAGAACGTTTCAATCACGGCACCCGCAACGAAAGATAAGCCTACTTACTAACACTAAGTACCTACATACCGGGAAAACAAACCATCAACCAACCATAAGACCATCAGGTAAAGCACCAAAGCTCTTTCTCTCTCATACGGGAACTACGGATGACGTAAACACACAAATACACAATATTCTAGACAACAAAACGCACCGAATAAAAACTACTTCCCATACACTCAAACACCAATATTAAAAACAAAAGAAAACTTCACGCGCGCACGACACTCAGCGCGAGCTTAAGATTATTATTATTGACTAATTCCTTAGCAGGGAATTATCACAATATTTCTGTAACTTGTCATATTACCAAGTATGTATTTATGCTCTGTATTTCTCGAATGCCGTAATTATTTATATATTCTATTTTATAAATTTTATCGGCCTTGTTAGCCAAAACACATTACTTAGGTAAAATCAAGTCTACTTACTTATTCTATAGTCTGGAGACTTAGTCCCAGCGACTCATTTATCTAAGCGACATTTAATGATCTCACCGTGTCTGGTGTACATTACCTCGGCAATTCCAGTATGACCTCATCGTGGTTGTCGAGTGAACATCCCTGCTCTTCAAAGGGATGGCCAGGCCAAGTGTACTGGTTGGTTGCCACTGATGAATGAGCAGTCGGCAAGTGTAAAAGTCCATATAAAGGGGTTATGTCCAGCCCCCCCCCCTGTGGGGCCCCGGGGCAACGGTGAGTCAGAGACCTAACGGGATCTCTGAAAAGCGGATAGCGCCGGACACCAACTCGAGGGTTGGTCGGGTTCTCCTGGGACTCTACTGATTCACGGGTCCCTCAAATGGGCGAAATTGGGCTGACTGGCGCAGCCTTCGAGGGCTGCGTCGGGGCGGCTCTCTTGCGCTCATGAGCTAGGCTTTATCTAGTCGTAGTAGAGGAACGCGTCGAACCCAGTGACAGTTCTAATACTGGAGATATTGAAAAATCGTCGTGAAACCACTCCCCATTGTGGGAAACTCTTAGCATACGGTGGTAGTGATGAGCAGAGTGGATCCTCCGCTCCCAAGCTTCGGACCCTCTTGCAGGCCCTAATGCACACACTCCCACCAAGAGCAGTAAATGAGGCCGCCAACGGCCTTAGCCCTTCATACGGCATTACGCCAAACAGCAGAGTTTCTCACCAGGACTCTACGGGAGGACTGATCCTTCCAGCCCTGATTTTCATTTTGGAGTTCATCTCAGGTGTACATTACCGTTTACTGTTTGTTATTTCCCTTTAGGGGATTCCCCCAGTATTATTGTGATCTCCCCTGATGGGATATGATAGCTATTTGTTAGCTCCTTTTGATATTTGAGAAACTAGTTTATAGTTTCTATACATCATTCATATTACACTACTACTTATTACTATTTGTTATTTCCCTTTATGGGACTCCCCCATTAGTATTGTTATCTCCCCTGATAGGATATAATTTCTATTTGTTAACTCCCTTTGCTATTTGTGAAACTAGTTTATAGTTTGTTAATAACATTCTGAGATGTCCTACACGGAAAGGCATCTACCTCCTACCTCCTAGTGTCATCATTATGGCTAAACTGATTTGTACAACATATCATTGCAGCTTTTATTTACAGATAGTCACCACCGAGCGACTTATCGACATAACGCTAAGACCAGATTTGTTGGCAGCAGATCTGCAGCTACCAGCCTCACTTACTCAATACAAGTGTCCAATAAACAAACGCTACTGACAGTAGCCGCAAAGCTCAGCAGCTACCCGGAGCCTGGATCTACTACGCCATCGCACCAGCAGACAGCGTCAGCATCAGCCACACCCGTCTCCACAGCGCAGCACAAGACCTAAAGCTAAGCAACCAGCCTAATGACACACAGACCACTTGGTTCTCATATCTAATGATGATATACTCTTACATGTAAATACGCTAGATCCCATCCTAGCAACTGTACAGCATTTTACCTTTTTTCAATTATTTTTCTTGTTAATAAAGCTGTACATATTTTTTTCACATATCAGTATTTGTTGCCTGAATTTTAATCGCTGTGCCTGTAAATCTTATGTGCAAGTGTAGGTTCTCACATTCTCAAAACCTCCTAGACACATTTAACGGCCAAATCTTAACCTACTTGTCTCTCTCTCACACACACACACACACACACACACATATATATATATATATATATATATATATATATATATATATATATATAATTTTTCACTCTATCAACACATTAAACCTAAAGTCATTCTCCCTTTTACTATTGTATCTCTTTCGTGTGTCTATTTCCCAAACTTCAGATGTACGTTAACCCTTAAAGTGCTGAGCTGTTTCACAATGAGTGCCTACCAAATGGAATTACAATTCTGGTGTTAAGAGGTCAAACTACCACACGCATTTTAAGGGTTAATTACGTTAATTTATGATTCACTGTAGACCTAATAGCGCCAAGAAAATTAATTATGATACACAGTAAAAAAAATTCAAAATAGAATTATCTAGGATCACAGAAGATTATCGAGCCTTCTAACCAATTATGTACCAACAGTTTGAAGCAAAAGTTGCAATACAAAGTAATGTTACATTTTAATTGATATGAGGGACATTTATAGATATTGTTCTTAAAAATCAAAATCACCATGGGCTTGACATTAGAACAAAGGTAAATTGGTTTTTATTTCCCTGTCTCTAATTTTCATCATCAAAAATGTTTAATCATCTAATCAAGCGAGACTCAGTCACCAATCATAAACAAATAAATACTCACTGTAAGACGCTGACTCTGCTATCCTTTTCTCCTGGGGCAGATTTAATGTGGAGAAACTAATATTTTTCCTTTCTTTCTTTGACTCACTAATATTTGTATACACGCTATTTTTGGCTACTTCCAGTTTGGCTTGATTATGCATGTCACTAAACAGGTGTCTTAGATGTTCACGCTCAACATGTTGAAATGGTGGATGATTGTGGATTTCTGCTAGTGTATGCCGACGCTCTTTGACCCACTGAAAATATTTAAATAATATGCTCAATATCAGTATTACACAATAATACTACTTATTAAATATATAAGACATTAAAAGTTGAGCTATGAAAGCACTAAAAGGTACTAAAGTGATTTTGAAACAAAATTGTGTAAGACTTTATCTGTGTAAAATAAAAAAAGAGCTTTTTTATTTAGGGCCTACATTAACCCTTAAAAGGGAAGCGTGGTCGAGAGGCTAAGTGCGTTTGAACTTGGCTTGGCTAGGCTACCTAGAAGAGGGCTCAAGGTTCGACACCCGACTCGGGCCACTGGCGGATCCAGGGGGGGGGCGGTAGGGGCGATCGCGGGGGCGGACGAATTTTAGTATAGAATTCACACAATTGGTACATGAATGTATTACTTATGTTAATAATATATACCAATTATTTTATATTTCTCTATATTTTTTAGATTATTCGCCCACCCTCTAGTATGTTGGCCGATATGGTGGGGTCGGGAGGGGCGGTGGCATCAATTTCGCCCCCCCATAAGCTTTCGAGTGGGGGGGCGGTCCAATTTTGGGTGGGGGTGGACGAATTTTAGTTTAGAATTCACCAATTGGTATACGAACTTATTACTTGTGTTAATAATATATACTAAATTAATTATATTTCGCCCCCCTCTAGTATGTTAGCCGATATGGTGGGATAGGGAGGGTGCGGTGGCATCAATTCTGCCCCCCCAATAAGCTTTTGAGTGAGGGGGGCGGACGAATTTTAGTTTAGAATTCACCAATGGGTAGACGAACTTATTACTTGTGTTAAAAATATATACTAATTATTTATATTTCGCCTCCCCCCTCTAGTATGTTGGTTGATGGTGGGATCGGGAGGGGGCGGTGGCATCAATTCCGCC
The DNA here is from genome assembly GCA_021533235.1 of Biomphalaria straminea. NCBI lineage: Eukaryota > Metazoa > Mollusca > Gastropoda > Planorbidae > Biomphalaria > Biomphalaria straminea. The sequence continues at coordinate 20,495,628 of JADKLZ010000167.1, forward strand.
CCCCCCATAAGCTTTTGAGTGGGGGGGTCCAATTTCGGGTGGGGGCGGACGAATTTTAGTTTAGAATTCACACAATTGGTATACGAACTTATTACTTGTGTTAATAATATATACTAATTATTTATATTTCGCCCCCCCCTCTAGTATGTTGGCCGATATGGTGGGGTCGGGAGGGGGCGATGGATACTTTTATGGATGGATTAGAATATTTTTCAACATTTTCAAAATGTCCTTTTTTAATAGGATGAATGGTGAGCTTTAGGTCAGAAGAATGCGTTTCTTCGGCGGAGAATGCAAGAAAAAGTTTTTTGGCGTCGAGGCTTCGCCCCGAACCCCAATGATAAATAATGAGCTGTGAATGTCAGGAGAATTCGTTACTGCAGTGAAGTATGCAAGAAAACGCTTTTCCCGAAATTTACTGATAAATAATGAGCTGTAGATGTCAGGATAATGCGTTTCTGCAGTTAAAAATGCAAGAAAATGCTTCTAGCGTCGGGGCTTCTCCCCGAATCCCACAGGCGAAGCTTACAGCCCTCCCCCAGACTCCAGCTTGCCTCAACATGACTGGTTTTTTTTTTCACGAAGGTTAAAAAACACTTCTTTTTTTTATTCTCGTAAGTATATATATATGCTGTACACACGTTTATGCATAGGGTTAGGGTTTACTGGGCGTTAGGGTTAGGGTTTGGCACAAAATCGCCCCCCCCCACTCCAAAGTTCTGGATCCACTAGAGATTCCAGCCCCCACCCCAACGTGGTTGCCTCGTGAACACCCAGCAGGGTGGCCAAGAGGGACTGGTTTTGGGTTACGGTTTTTAAGGCCAGGTGACCAATAGAAAAACTAGCCATATAACTCCACCCCCAATATGTGGGGGCCTTTGGCGGGCCTAGTAACCACTGCATCTGACTCCCAAGGTTAGCTATGGGGGCGAAAGGCCAGGAGATGGTGTGCTAGAGGTAACAGCGCACCGTAAACGTTGGAAGGTCTCGGAGCTAGTGTTTCCGATAACACCGGCATTGCACGAAAGCCGCATTATTGATGGCATTAGTTACGAACGTTGCGAGAAACGATCTTCGGTATGTCCTCTTACGCTAAGAGGAGCAGGCAGTGCCGACATCGGTTCAGCAGCCTTGGGCACCAGCCCAGGGTATTAAGCTATTGTTCCACCCATGGGATAGGTCGTTTGTCTAACATGCAACCAGTTCGCCCCCCCCTGGGGCACCCCCTCTCTCATTACAATGTCTAGTTCAAATTCGAAAAACGCGGGTATGAGCAGGACCGACGGAAATGGCTCCGCTCGCAGAGTGATTAACAAAGGGCTTGCGGGCGATTAGTATGCTACCTTTGGAGAAGCTGGTCGCCGCGACCAGTATTTTAAGGGGGGAACGGTTCCCCCCAGAGGACATAAGTCTGGTGGCACTTGTCCCTCGGGCACAACGCCAGGGCCCAATCCACTGAGTGCCGCGACGGCCTCAATCACATTCGGGGGAGTTGTGCCCCCTAATAAATCCCGAAAGGTGAACGCACCAGGAGGCAAGGCAAAAGGGGGTAGTGAGGCACCTCCGCCCGGTTACGACCGTAGCAAACAGCTTCGGATAATCCACCTTAACCTGAATCGGCAGTTCTCATCGAAACGGGTCGAGGTCCATACAATTGCAGAGTTATACGAGGTAGATGTCATTCTTTGTCAGTAAGCTCAACGCTCGGAAGAGGGACCACCTCTCCTATCTGGCTTTACGGCTTACCGGTGTTCCTGCTCGCGGTGCCAGGTACTAGTAACGTTTGTGAGGAATTCGTTAACGGCCCGTGTTGTGGAATCCAGCGCCCCTGCGGGACCCGGCAGACGGATACACTTACGGTTGAGGTGTACAAATTCGGTCAGTGATTCACATGCGTAAACCTGTACAACCCACCCAAATCTGAGTTGCAATTCAAACTGCGTGAGTCCTTCGGCACAAGAACGATCGTTGCAGGCGACTTTAATGCTAAGTCACCCACCTGGGGGTGCCCGGAGACAGATGTCCGAGGGCGGCGACTGCTCGAGATATGCGACGAAACAAATCTGGTTGTCTTGCAGGGTAAAGACTGCCCTCCGACCTTCTTGCACACTGGCAACGGGGGCGTGTCGCGACCAGACTTGTCACTAGTGTCAGCTGATCTAAAGTTGCAATCAAGAGTGGACGTGCTCGAGGACGTCGGTAGCGATCACTTGCCGGTCCTGGTCACAATCGAACTCGAGAAACTCAGCACGAAAACCCCATATACAGAACCAAAATGGGTGTACAAACGTGCCAATTGGGGTCTGTTTAAGGCGGCATCGGATGCTGCTTTGAGCGGGCTGGAAATCCAAGATGGATGCATTAACCGGGTCTACGGACTCTTCGTTAAGGCGAAACTGAGCACCGCTCGTAGGGCCATCCCGAGGTCATATGAAGGGCGCAGGTTTAGGCCCTTTTGGTCTTCCACTTTGGCACGCCTAGTCCGACTGAGGAGGGCCGCACGCAGGCGGCACAGTCGTCGACCAAACGATGATTCCAGGCGCGCTTACAATAAGCTGTCGGTTGAGGTAAAGGAAGCCATTGCGGAGGGTACGAGACTGAAATGGGTTGAGACTTGTGCTCACCTAGACCTTGCGGATGGACGACAGGCATGGAAACTCCTTAATAACCTGGCTAGGGCGAAAGAACCAAAAGCAGCAGCGCCCCTGCTAACGGCTCAAGGCATGGCGGTCACAGACCAACACAGGTCGGACGCTCTAAACCGTGCCTTCGCGGCCATATCTAAGTCGGCGAAACGGAGTGACGTGTCGAACGCCCTTAATGGCATCAGAAAGGCCAAAACAAAAAGCTGTATGGTCTATGGCGAAGACGAGACGAGTACATTTACAAACGCTTTTACCCATGGAGAGCTAGCAACTGCACTTTAGAAGTGCAAATTACGGAAAGCACCGGGGCCAGATGGTCTTAGCAACGAGATGCTAAAGAATCTTGGCTCCATTGGCAGACGGAAACTGTTGGAATTGGTCAATCGGACTTGGACTAAAGCGGATTTCCCCAAAGCTTGGCGCGAGGCAACGATAGTTCCCCTACTGAAAAAGGGGAAGGTCCCAGACCGTGCGGAAAGTTATCGACCCATTTCGTTGACGTCCAACGTTGGGAAGACAGCGGAACATATGGTCAACAGAAGGCTCGTATGGTTCTTGGAAACGAAAGGACTAATTGCACCTGAACAGGGCGGATTCAGGCACAATCGCAATTCGATGGACCAAGTGACGCTTCCAGTGGGGCAACTCAAATCGACCAGGTCAGTCGACACTAGCGGTTTTTAAAGATCTGAAACAAGCGTATGACAGAGTTTGGCTGCCTGGCCTGTTGTTAAAACTTATGAACCTTGGAGTGGGTTCTAATATGCTTAGGTGGATACAAATTTCCTCACGGAACGAACGGTGCAAACACGTGTTGGTAAAAACGTGTCGAGGAAACTTCCGCTAGAGCAGGGAGTGCCGCAGGGGTCGGCGCTCAGTTGTTCACTATTTTTAGTGTTCATAAACGACTTGCCGGGCCTCTAACGATGTCAGAAACTACTGTTTGCAGACGATATTGTGTTGTGGGAGTCGGGCAGAGAACGCCAGCAGCTCATTGGCACTCTGCAACAGGCGCTGAGGACAGTGTCCTGTTACGCCAGGCTATGGGGCCTCGAGGTGAAACACTCGAAGTGTGTTTACTCTTGGTTCACAGTAGGGCGCGATATCATTACAGAACCAGTTGAGCTCAGGATGGACGAAAAGATTCTGGAATGGGATAAAAAGCCCAAGTACCTAGGGGTCACCCTCGATCAGAAATTGACACTGTGCGACCATATACAGCATGTACGCGAAACAGCCTCCGAGAGGCTGAACATCGTAAAGAAGCTAGCTGGAACGAAGTGGGGGGCGAATGCAGGTGTACTGAGATCACTGTACATGGGTGCAGTTCGGTCTCACATGGATTACAGTCTCCCTGTTCAAGTCTGGGCCTCGCAAACTTCTCTAGCGAAGCTCGACGCGGTCCAGAACCAAGCCATAAGACTCATATGCGGTACGTTTCGCACCACGCCAGTCGACGCTGGCGAGATCATGGCCAATGTGCCGCCGTTGAAATTGCGCAGAGAGCGAGCCGTTGTGTTAGCTCACGAGAGATACGGGCGGCTGGAGGAGGGATGCCCTCTCAGAAGTCTGGTCGACAACTGGGAGGGTAAGAGACGTCTCAAAAACCGGCCCTGCTTCATGCATGTGGCGCGTGGGCTGGTCAGAGAGATGAATCTACCGGAAGAGCGGGCTGCTCTTTCCCCGACCGGTTCCTTCCCCCTGACAAAGCTTTCCGCATGCCGATGGTGCAAAGGAGCTTGATCGACCCGGCAGTCACAAAGCAGAGAAACCATCGCTTCGTACCCGGCCGGAGTGACCACTATCTACGCGGGTGGCTCCGTGAAGACGCTCGAGGGCACTACAAAAGCTGGATATGGGGCGGCGGTGCGACTCTCAGGCAACCCCGAAAGTGTGGAGCTGAGTGGGCCCTGCGGTGGCAAGAGCAGCACAGAAGCTGAGCTCGAAGCAATGCTCGCAGCATTGACGTGGGTAGCGGAAAGAGTCGGGGATGGATCCACGGCCCCAGCGGACGTGGTCATCTTTACCGATTCAATCTCTGCCCTCGATGCCCTTGAAGGGCAGCTTGCAGGTGTCGGACGGGTAAAAGCACTCCTCGCAGAGGTGAAGCGCCTTCTGCAGCTCAATGTAAATAGTTTTATACAGTGGGTTCCATCCCATTGTGGTCTGGTCAGTCATCAGAGGGCTGACTTTTTAGCGAAAACCGCGGTAGCAACGTGCACCTTAAATGATGAACCGTACAGTCTTGCGACCGTACGCTCCATAGCCGACAACAGATTGTTGGCACAGTGGTACGCTAGCTGGGACGCTTACGAAAAAGGCCGAGAGCTTCATAAGCAGATGAGTAGACCAGACCGAAAGGATGCATGGTGGACGCTCTGCCGTGCGGAACAGGCAGTCATAGCCCAGTTCCGAGTCGGACATTGCCCAATAGGTGCGTACTTTGGGCGATGGAGGGAGAACTTCGACACACGGTGCCGCCATTGCTTCGAGGACGACGAGACAATAGAGCACATTCTCCACGAATGCCGCGCTCTGCAAGATGAACGATCGGGACAAGGTAATGAGAGAGAGAGAACTGGTCCATGTGTGGCAGAGGGTTTGTCCTTGTACGGGGATAAGGCGACCCTACAACTCACTGCACGCTTCCTCTTCCGTGCTCTAAGGGAGTAATCTCAGCACGGTTTATTTCAAATGGGGTATCTGATTCGGATCCGCTAGTGACTCGGGCAGAGTTGTGTTTACTGAGCGCCTAAAGGCAGCACGGAAATCCATCTCCTAGATACCCCATCCCCCCACGGGTCCACAAATGAGATTGGACCAAAGCGCTCTGAGCATGCTATAAGCATGAAAGTAGCGCTATAATAAAAGCTATTATAATAATATAATAATAAAAACTCTCTTTGTAATTTAGCATCTAAACATCAAAACTCCATTTTGTATGCACTCATTGTAAAACAGCTCAGTAAGAGTAAAAGATAAAATTATTTAGACTTTTTTATTTTATTTTTAAAATAGTAATTTTAACTTTCTAATCAGTTTTTTTTTCACAAAGACAATTTGTCAACAAATTTTAATTTTAAATTGATATCAGTTCTTGTTTTTCACAAAGACAA
>JADKLZ010000167.1:20506489-20520458 GCA_021533235.1 Biomphalaria straminea
ATTGTTTGCCGCAAATGAATTGATTAAAAGCACTAAATATTGACCTAACTCACTCATCAGATTCCCACTAGAAATAGAAACACCACCACGTGGCTCACAAGCCCATTCTTAATATTGCATTGAAGCTTTTGGCAAAAAAAGGTTTAACATTTTATAAAACTGCTACTTTCAGTTGCAAATATTTACTCCCATAACTTCTACCCGCATTTTACTTTACCCTCTTGTGACTAAATAGTTGTTAACTGCATCATTTTTTTTGATAATCAAAGTTATTGATATCACATGACCAGAAAATAGGGATGTGAATTTCAACTCTGACCAAAAGTTGAAAAGTTTTACAAATTTTAATTAAACTTTTTAGTTAGTAACTAACAAATATTAATTAAACTACGATTTTAACTGAACTATTTCTCTATAAACAATGGCCTAAATTAATTTTTTTTTTTGTAGTTAAACTAAAAGTTTCTAGCTTTATAGTAAGCTTTTGCGCATCACTATACCTACCCAAACGTGGCCCCACGAAATCCGTTTCACAGAGGGCCACATAATGGTTAAATCTGGCCCTGTTATTTAGTGACGGGTGAATACAGAGTAGATTACTTGTTCCCCCCCCTCTTTTTTTTTTCGCCGGTTAAGTTACGTGGGGTAACACGTGGGGAGACTTGCAGAAATAAAAAAGTGATCTTTCCATGACTTCTTGGTCACAATTGTTATGTTCGGCCCAGCTATCTATTGACGGGTGAATACTACTTTTTCTCCCCCCCCCCCTATTTTTTTTTTACCTGATATTTGTTGGGGAAAAGTAAAAGGCGGTTGGTTGATGTGCTGGCCACATGACACCCTTGTTAATTGTGGGCCAAAGAAACAGATGACCTTTACAGCATCTGCCCCATAGACCACAAGATCTAAAAGGGAACTAAACTTTTTTTTATTACTATTGTCAAAGATAGATAGCAACTAGGCTACCGACTATTGAAATTATAAATCCAAAAAATATTTATTCATACCAAATTTGCAATAACCCTCTTCCCAGAAAAAAAATAATAAAAAGATGTCTTGGGTGTGATGTAACTCTGAATTACAACATATATATTTTTTAATTCATTACAAATTACTTTCTGGTAAAGACTTCCTGGATAAATTTCTCTCTCATCTGTCCCTTGGCTTTTGTCCTAATGATGCTTTGACAGTTCACATAACTAAATCACTAAATTTTTCCTGGTCAGCACCTGTTCTTTAAAGGATATCAAGAGAGAGATCGGTCCATTCTTTTATATTGTCCAGCCAGCTTTGCTTTAGATGACCCTTTTTTCGTCATGCTTCCTCAACTGTACCTTGAAGGATGAGTTTGACAATGAATCATGTTTTACAAAATGACAGAACCAGCTTAGCTTTCGTCTCTACAAAATATTGAGGAGTTCCCTTCTTTTTGCCAGCCATAATGTAGACTTGTAAAAGATCAAACTCATCTGTCTTCTTTTTCTTATATCTGATACCCAGCTATTTCCTATAGCATTTACTCTCAAAGACTTGTATTCTTCTTTCAGCCTAAGCGTCCCACTTTCACAGATGAATAGAGGTGTCAGTGGCACAAACAAAAAATACAACTTTCATTTTACTTGGAAGCTGATTTCTAAGATTTTCTAGTGTTTGCTCATGTCAGCGATAGAAAAAAAACAACAACACTTACTGATATAAGTTTGCCAAGGTGTGTGTATTCTGTAGTAAATTTAAGAAGGAAGGATCTCTAGATATCCCTTGAGATCTGACTGCTGCTTTAGCCTCTTGTAAACTTAGTTTTGTAAAACCTTGTACAATAGTTGTATCCCTTGATTTTGGTTTCTCTCTTAATAGCCATGGTTTTAAATATTTAGTGTTGTAGTAATCAAACCTAAAATATAAATGAATAATTAATTTAGAAACATATATATTGGTCCGAAATAAAATTTAAACAAGTTTACAAAGATTAGTTTAGTTTTAGTTTTTAGGCACATCGGCACAGTGTAGGCCATGTCGTGCCTGCAGTCCCTTAAGGACTACTCTCCCTCTATAAAAAGGTCAAAGTCCATACAATTAACTCATTAAAATCAGGGTCTATTTACAGTTAAAATAGTACAGGTAAAAATTTAAATATTTGATAAAATCTAGTGTAAATAGTATGTGTCTACAGACTCACAAATCAGATCCTCGCAGACAACCCCACCTCCCAGACAAAGCCCAGTATCTTCCCAGGGTCGACAGTATTGAACAGTATTTGTAAGTCAGTGGTTATAAAAAACGTATCCCTGACATCCTGGTATCTGGGGCAGTCTATAAGGATATGTTCCACTGTGAGGCGAGAATCACAATACTCACAAAGTGGGGGCTCCTCTCTCTTCAGCACGAAAGAGTGTGTGATGTAGGTGTGGCCAATCCTAAGTCTAGACATGGTCGTGCTACCACGCCTTGTCAGACCCTTAGATATGGGCCGACACCTGACATCCGTCACGATCTGCCTGAGTTTGTTGTGATTCTCAGCCTCCCATCGGTCCTGCCACTCTTGATAGGTGGCAGTGGCAATACTTTGTCTGAGGTCCGAGTAGGGAATTTGGGTTCCTGACACTGTTTGGTTTAGGGCTTTCTTTGCTTCTCTGTCTGCGGCTTCGTTTCCCTCTATGCCTACATGGGAGGGGACCTAGATGAAGGTGACATCCCTATGGCTGGCTGTTATTTGGTTCAACATCTTTAGGCACTTATGTACCAATGGAATGTCAGTCTTCATCCGCCCCAAAGCTTGCAATTCAAATTTGGAGTCGGAGCAGATTATAAATTTCCTCCTTTCTGATGGTTAAACAGCCATAAGTGCAAGCGACAGTGCATGCTATTCGGCCGTAAAGATGGAACATCCATCAGGGAGTCTGTAAGAGAGATAGTTTTGTTCTGAAAGGAGCAGGCACACGCGACCTTTCCATCCATTTTGGATCTGTCAGTGTAAATGGTGCCACATTCTCCATAGCTCTCCTATAGCTCTCGAAAGTGGACTTGTAATAGGCTTGGGTCTGTGTTTTCTTTTTTTTTATATTAAGGAGGGATAAATTTAATTTGGGTTTATTAGTTAGCCAAGGAGGATTTTTTGGGGTTTCTATTTTAGAAATTTGGTCAATGGGTGAAGTTAAATTTTGGACGGATTCTCTCATTCGAAGCCCCAACGGCCGTATGACGTTAGGCCTTCGAATGTATAGTTCAACATTTGTGGGATTGAATACGGGGTCAAAAGCAGGGTTCGTGGGGTAGTATTTTAGCTTGACTATGTACTGCATTGCAAGCTCTTTCATTCTTATGTCCATGGGGAGCTCTCCAGCTTCTACATAGAGACTTGGAATTGGTGACGTGCGAAGTGCGCCGAGACAAAGACGCAGGGCAGCATTTTGAATTGGTTCCAGTATCTTTTGATAAGACTTCCTTGCTGCTCCATATATTATGGATCCATAATCAAACTTGGATCGGATTAAACTCCGATATTGCAGCAGCAAGGTGTCTCTGTCAGCCCCCCCCCCCCCAGTCCGTATGGCTGAGTACTCTAAGTATGTTTTACGACTTTTGACATTTCTTCTTAAGTTCCTTAATGTGGGGGAGAAAATTAAATTTGGAGTCAAGGGTGAGGCCTTAAAAATTTGTAGTTTTTACAACGGGGATTTTCTTTTTGTTTATAAATAATTCAGGATCTGGGTGGAGCCCCCTTAAATTACAAAGATGCATACTAACTGTTTTGGATTCCGAAAATTTAAAACCATTATCATTTGCCCAATTTTGAATTTTGTTTAAACTTAACTGTAATTTTCTTTCTAAGGTGTTCATATTTTTCCCTTAAGTAAAAATCACAAAGCCATGAACATACAGAGATCATTCTATGCCAGGGGACAGAGCATTTATGATGCTGTTAATTTTAATGTTGAACTGGGTGACTGACAGAATGCTGCCCTGGGGTACGTCCATTTCCTGTTCTTAGGTGTCAGAAGTGGAGGTGCCCACTCGGACCTGAAATTTTCGGTCCATCAGGAATTATTCTTCAAAACGGGGGAGGTGTCCCTTAAGTCCTATAAGCTCCAGGTCACGTAGAATGCCATGTTTCCAGGTCGTGTCATAGGCCTTTTCAATATCGAAGAATACAGCTACTAGATGTTCTCGTCTGAGTAGAGCATTTCTGATGTATGTTTCCAGCCTTACCAGGTGGTCAGTTGTTGTCCGCCCCTGCCGGAATCCTCACTGTTATTAGGAGATCACTTTATTCCTCTCCACGGTACCAGACCAGCCCACTGTTTATCATCTGGGTCCAATGGAGCGCCTGGTGGTAGATACAGGCTGCAGCAAGTGATAACCTACGGCCTGTAGTCTGGTCTGTAATTCTACCCTCTCATGGGGGATGTTGTCCTTCAACATTCCTGCTGTAAGCACTGTAGCTTCGGAAACTGATGCTGTCTTTCAGAAATGTTTCCTGTAAGCAGACAGCTACAGGAGCCTCAGAGTCCATCAGTAGCTGCATTTCTTCGTAATTGGCCTTGAGGCCTCTACAGTTCCACTGTACAATTCTGGAATCCATGGCTTATTCTAAATGACCTACTTGGAGCTATTAAGCCTTGGGAGGCCCCCAGAGGGGTTTCCCTTTATTTCGGTGACCTTTTTTTGCTTTTTGTTTGGTAGGAGAGGAGGATACCCCTATCTTGGGTCTTTCTCTCTGGATATGAGAGATCCCTCTGGTTAGAGCGGAGGCTATTTCCTCCTCCCTCACCACGGGCATCCTCTCCGTTTTGAGTTCTCCCCTTAGGGATTTTGTCAACCTCTGATTCAGTAGAGGTTGGGGTGTCTGACTGGAATCTCTGAGAAGAACCTGTGTCAGACACTGTGACTCTGGGTTCTCCCGGAGTGTTGGTTTGGACATGCTGTTCGGTCTCCATACTCTAAACAGCGAGCACAGAAAACCTGTTCTTAAGCATGACAACAGGGCTTTCTTGTCTCTTCGGAGGTAAGTTTTAATGCGTTGTTTTTCTTTTCTGAGTTGGAGGAGGAGGAGGGGGTGGGGTTAATGTGTCCGTCTGTATGGCTATAGAACTTCCTATCTTAGCCTCAGCCTGGGCATACGTCTTTGTTAAGCCGAATTGGCCCTTGGGCACGGCCAATACAGCTGATTTCGCCTGGCTGAAGGTGCATCCATTTCTTGCCTTGTACTCCGGCACGGCAACCTTCTGTTTGCACACAGAGCAGTCCTTGGAGTAGGCTGAGTGGCGTACTCTGGCGTGTCCTAGTTCCGAATGTGAGGATAATAGTGGCGGTCTTGACCTCCTCACCATCGCTGCGCCTTGTAATGCGCCGGGCATGGGTGACTCCTTCAATACCCTCCACTATTTCCTTCTAGGAACATTCCAGTAGGTCCCTAGAGCTGATTACACCTCCGCTGGTGTTCAGACTCTTGTGTAGCATGACTTCCACTTGAAGATCACAGAGTCTTCTGCATTTTAAAAGCCCATCAGAGTGTACCTTACTATCCACTTCTACGAGTAGTTCCATAGACCTGTGTAGTTTAGATACACTCTTGGGCTCTCCCACTACCGATTTGAGTCCCTTGTAAATGAAGAAAGGGCTCAATTTAAATTTAGTCAGGCTTTTCCCCTCCTCTGTACACCTGACCACCAGAAATGATGGCCAGGTAGTACAGCTTTTTGTGGCCTCCTCCTTTTTCGTCTCAATGCGACGTCTCTTGCCCAGACATAGGTCTGGGGCAAGTAATTTTTTGGTTGTTTTTTTTTTCCATAGAGAAAAAAGGTTTATTCGGCACCTGTGCTCCCCATCCGCCATCGAGTCTAACATGTGTCCGATACAGTTGCTGGCTGATTGACCCTCTAGCCACCGCCCTCCACCGGTAGCTCGGCATGACCAGCCGGTTGACCCAGAGCGGGCCTTCTGGGCCTCAGGTCTAGGGGAACTCGGAGCCAAAGTATTGTGTTGCGGTGGTCCATCCTCAGAAAGCCACCCATTCAAACACCAGGATTTCTTTATCCCCCCTTACCCGTCGCAGTCCACGGCAAACGGACTGGTCCAGGACATTGTGAGGTTTTAGAAGATAAGGAGACAGAGTGATGGTTAATGAAGGCAGACTGAGAGTAAGAGGAGGCAGACAAAATGATAGAAAAGAAGTAGGGCACTTTTGAGCTCCAAAAGTGCTAAGGAAAGAGGAGCGCAGTTTAACGTCATGTCTCGGGAAGATGTACAATATTGGCTGTTATTTATTGGACATTAAACCTTTACGTTATTTTGGACTTGTCAAGTTCTTTAAGTTGGTGTATGGTGCAGTTTGCAGAGAGCTTGGATAGTGAGATTCGTAACAATATTTTATTTAACAGTATTTGTTGCCTGCATTCTAAACGCTTTGCCTGTAAGTCTTATGTGCAAGTATAGGTTCTCACCATAGACATAAATAAATATAGACTGGCCAATAAGACTATTTTATGAAACGAAAATTTTTGAATTGCAATTGTGTGTACTTTATTTATGTCTATGAGTTTTGTTTAATCTCTAAGACTAAAGATCATGCAATTTTTTAAATTTTTCAGGATTCGGAAATCCGAATACAATAGATATACATGTTTTCAAGTCACATGAAGTTACTTCCTTTTTCCAGTCTATCTTTATTTGCTTATGTATAGATCTATATTTAAAAGTGTTCGACATCAAGAATATAGATATTGGGTAGATATATCATTTTAGAATCAGATCTAGACTCTAGAGTTAGGTCTATAGTTAGATATAGGGTTTGAGAGATTTTCTTTCTGCGTATGCGTAGAGCCTTTCCTATGTGTATGTGTGACATTTCGGTCTTGTCTCATGCAAAGTTGGCTATATGACATAGTTACATGAAATATTAATACTGTTATAGAGGTCACTCACGAAGGCCGCGGGATACACATTTGAGACCAAAAGAAAATCTGCTGCCGAGGACAAACGCAGAGGACGAAAAGAAAATCTAAATCGACCACCTGCGGACAATGGTTTTGCTTGATTGTAGTTCACGGCTGGGGCTGCACAGCCACGGGAAATACTGTATTCCTCATTAATCTTCGGACTCGAAGACAAGCCTTATTATTATTATTATTATAGTTTTGGGCACCTTTTTTTTGACGTCTTCCATTTTTTTTGTACTGTTGCAGTTAGTACCCAAGGAACATTTATGCCAAGTATTATCAATATTGATTTCTATTTCTATTTGTTACGGAACGAACCGGTACGGCGTACCGACACTTATTTCAATGTGGGGGAAAACTATTACTTTTCTTGTATTTTAACATTTATTATTAATTTATTAGTAGTTAAAATTTAGGCAATCTATCTATCTATCTATCTATTTCTATCTATATATATATATATATATTTATTTATTTATTTATGAAGAACTATATTAACGATGCAAAAAGCGAGATAAAAATAGTCATAATTGTTTTCAGAATATAACACTACTAGTCAACCGACGGCATAGCATACGCCGCTATTTACCAGGGCAGGCCTTAGGCACTGCAACATATGCGACCGCAGTGGGTACCGCACTTTCATTGGTCCCGTGCTAATTTTTTAGGTGTATAAATTATTAAATCAAGTTACATGAAGTTAATTTCTTTTTCCAGTCTATATTTATTTATGTCTATGCTATTTTGTGAATGAAAATAGTGCGGATTTGGATACACAATTTCCATTCACACCATGCTGCGCCATGGGATCTTCCCATTTACTTGTTATAAGTGAATTCATGAATAAAAAATACTATGAATGGAGCTAAACAAATGGCTAATTGACCTTAATTTACGCGATATTAAGAATAGAGTTGCACTCATGTAACAATGCTTTAGAAAAACAAATTTGAATGTTAATTTGATTAAATGGACTATAATTAGTATGTTCATGTGCTAAAGCATAAAACTAACTCTACGAAGAGAAGTTCTATAATCTTCTTAGAGTTGAATTCGAGTTTTAGATCTAAATCTAGATCTAGGAATAGAGAGATGAGTTACCTTTCGTAATCATGTCTAATGAACGAATGTGCGTAATTTTGTGATATTAATTAAAGTACTTTTAAAGTCAAACCTGAGAGTAGACTCTATCTGTGTATTGTTGTTCTAGTTTCAATAGTCTTACAACACAATAATCTGGAAATACTTTTTGATATTATGAAAAAAATTGAGAAAAAGAGAATTATATAAACACCACTTTCATTCACAAAATAGTGCGGATTGGGATGCACCAATTTCCATTCACACCGCGTTCTGCACCATGGGATCTTCCCAATTACTTGTTGCTTACTCGGCTGAACTTTTGAACTTGTCTTTTGAGAAATATATATATAGATATTTCTTGATAGACCTCGAATGCAACAAATGTAATGTATTGTTGTAACCATATACATATATATATAGACTGGCCGATGAAGAACAAATTATTATTGGAAAAATTTGGGCAAACATAGATTTAGTTATACAGCAGTTATGAGCAGTATAAAAGTAAATGTATTTATAGCTTGTTTTTTTAGTCATAACCTATGTAATTAATAAAACCCTTTCTGTATTATTATATTTGTAATCTTTCCTACTAAATCTATGTCAGGCGGGCATAATGATTATCTTCCCAACTATTAATTTAACTAGCTTCTAAGTCTAGATCTAGACTGAAGACATTGAACACATTCTTTTGTTGTCAAAATTCGATCAACAACTTTTTTAGGCGATCTAAACTATAGATCTAGACTCTGACTAAGACTCTAGTAAAAAAAAAGACTACTTACTAGATCTAGATATAATCTATATATTTGTATATAGCAATATCTAGATCTAGATCTAGTGTAGATCTAAGACAGAATCTAGATCTAGTGTAGATCTAAAACAGATAATTGATAGATATAAAATTTAACTAAGTCGGCATTAGTTAGTGTTTAGAGATCGGATAGGATAGACGATAGACTCGGATAGACTGACTGACTTAGATTCTACTGTGTAAAAATATTCAATTTATTGATGAAAAATGATTTTTCAAACTTTAGGATTTATCCCTTGGCCGCATTGGTCTATCGTTCTATCGTTAGTGTGCTAATATAAAATATATTACGTCATTGTTTATGTTTTTGAGTGAATGTAAAAGATAGGGCGGAAATAAAATAGTTCTCCATGTCTACTATGATGAAAACAGTCTCGTTATATTATTTATTGTTAAATTGTAAAGTCTACAGTAGTTTATTAATCTGTGACAACAGAACATGGTGTCAGAAGGGTCAGATCTTGTGATCTGGTGTCAGAAGGGTCAGATCTTGTGATCTTGTGTCAGATCTTGTGACAGATCTGGAAGGTAGTGTTTTCTAAATTGCTTTTAAACTACACTAATACTTTATTTGTAATCAAGTGGTATCATATCACTAGTTGACTAGTTCGTTTTGTTATTGAATTGTTTTGAATCTTGATCTAGACATAGAATCTAGAATCTGTAATGGAATTATTCGATCCTCCTAAACCGTTGTCACTAGACGGCAATCTATCTGAAAGATGGAAAAAATGGAGACAAAGTTTTGAACTATTTATGGTCGCCACTGAAAAGAACACGAAGCCCGAACCAGTGAAGAAAGCTTTATTGCTACACTTGATCGGTGAACCCGCTCGAGACATCTACAATACGTTTGAAGTAATTGAAGATGAGACTGTAGACAAACTCATTGAAAGGTTTCAGAATCATTTTATGCATAAGTCTAACACTGTTTATGACAGATTTAAATTCTTTATAAGAAGTCAGAAGGACGGTGAAACTTTTGAACAGTATTACACTGATTTGAAGAAGGTGGCAAAAGAATGTAAGTTTGACATCCTTCGTGAGGAACTCATAAGAGATCGATTGGTATGTGGCATACAGTCGGATCGAGTGAGAGAGAGACTTCTGAGAGACGTAGACTTAACTTTAGAAAAAGCAGCAAGTATCATTCGTGCTGACGAGCATACACAGAACCAAATGATGGATATGAAAGTGGATATGAAAGGACTACAAATAGATGCTGCTAGTAAAGTAAAGAGGACAGAAGGCAGAATGCCAGTTAAAAACTCACACGAGATAATGGCAAGGAACCATGGAACAAGTACCATAAAAGATTGCAGATCTTGTGGTAGATCGCATGGAAAACACAATTGTCCAGCATTCGGACAGACATGCCGAAAATGTAAAAAGAAAAATCATTTCGCTGCAAAATGTCGTTCGAAATATTCCAAGGCTGTTGATTTACTGGAAGATGAAAGTCAAGCAAGCCAAATAAATGAGTTATGGTTTGAGGCAATTGGCACTGACAACAATGTCAGAGTTTGGATGGTTGATGTCAATATTATGGGAAAGATGGTCAAAATGAAGATTGACACAGGAGCACAAGCCAATGTGATATCAGAGTCAACGTGGAACACTTTAGAAACTGAAAGTCAGTTTAAACAGTCAAATACTACCCTACGAGCATTAGGGGATGAAGCATTAGAACTGAAGGGAGTTGCATCAGTCACATTTAAAGTCGGCGATGTAGAAGTTAAAGATGATCTATACGTGATCAAGAAAAGTATAAATCCTATACTAGGACTGAAGACATCTATTGCTTTAAAACTAATTGAAGCAAAGAGAAATGTTGAGGTACATGATGTCAACAGAATGAAGTTCCACGAGAGTTGATGCCGAGAAATCAGCTAACAACAGCTTGTAGAGCAACGCCAGGTTCTCAATTGCATGAAGATGATAAACTAGTACGTGCTCAGGAGCAATCGAGACCAGATGATGATATGATTAAGAAAAATTATGGCGCAACAGAAAAGTTTCCCGGAAGTAATCAGAAGATAAAAGAAGTTCGTCGCAAAACTGAAGCTAATGTTAAACTATTCAAAAGAAACAATGTGAAGAAAAAATTGCTACCTCATGCTGTACCAGACAGACCATGGAAAAAGGTTGCGACAGATTTGTTTGAATGGCGAAACAATGATTATTTGCTAGTTGTGGACTATTTCTCAAAATACCCTGAAATAAAACGACTGGAGAACAAAACAGCAGAATGTGTTATCAGGGCACTGAAAGGAATTTTTGCTAGACATGGCATACCAGAAGAAATAGTGAGTGACAATATGCCATTCAACAGTTATCAATATAGAGAGTTTGCTTCGGAATGGAATTTCAAGATAACTACATCAAGTCCCAGGTACCCTCAATCAAATGGTCAAAGTGAGGTGTATGTTGGTATCGTAAAGCAGATATTCAACAAAGCATACAAAAGTGGGAAAGATCCATATCTCGTTATGCTCGAGTATAGAAATACTCCAATAAGTGGACTGCCGTATTCACCATCACAACTGCTGATGAGTAGAAGACTCAGGGACATAATTCCAACTGATCCCAAACTATTTGAACCATCGATAGCTGAAAATGCAGAGAGATTACTCAACAAACGACAGATGAAAAGCAAAGTAAAATACGATGCAAAAGCAAGACTGCCTAAAGATTATTCTGTTGGAGAGAAGGTGAGAGTGCGTCTAGGACAAACATGGCAGAAAGCTGTCGTCATTAAGAAACATGCATCACCCAGATCTTATATCATAAAGACCAATGATGGAAAAACCTACAGAAGAAACCAACGGTTTTTAAACAAGAGTTTTGATGAAGACATCTCTGGGTACTATGATACTGACGAAGACAATGAACAACAAACTGTTAGAACAACCGAAACAGACAGTTATAGACCAACGTCTAGAGAACTTGTCGTGCCAGTCAAAACAACCAGAAGTGGCCGAGTTGTTAAGATTCCTTCTAGATATCAGTAGGCCCTATTTAGAACTTTAAAAGGAAGGATGTGCTAATATAAAATATATTACGTCATTGTTTATGTTTTTGAGTAAATGTAAAAGATAGAGCGGAAATAAAGGAGTTCTCCATGTCTACTATGATGAAAACAGTCTCGTTATATTATTTATTGTTAAATTGTAAAGTCTACAGTAGTTTATTAATCTGTGACAACAGAACAGTTAGAGATCGTTAGAGCACGCTCTGCTCATTTTCTTTTACTTTTTTGACTAAAAACTAATTCTAAATATTTGAATCGATAAGACGACCGCCATACACAAAGAAGCCATGTCAACAATAAATAGATCCACATCACAAGCCTATATATATTTACCTATGTCTTTTATTATGAAATTGTTGATATGGTGCGCATAGGTGCATAGCCTATAAAGGCAAAATATTAGGAATAATGAAGTTTTGTACTTTTCAAACCTAAAGATCATAGTTATATATAGACTGAAATTTACGTCCTAGAATTTATTGAATTTATAGCTCAATTGCCGCCATCTTTTTCTAACGTAGATGTAGTACATAAAACGTATTTGACTCTTCCCAAATGAAAATAACATCCTACGACCAGTCTATATTTATTTATGTCTATGGTTGTAACCCTGCCTTGCACCAGTGCTTGTGGTGCGCCCGAGCGCACTAGTGAACGAAGACAGGAAGAAGGACTGTGGTGAATCCAGCTTAAGTTATGAGAGTCTAAACAGTCTGTGGCTAGGTTCTGTCCTGCGTTATACTGTGAAACTGTTTTGGGGGACCTGGAATGACACTAGGGAAGTGTGTAAGTGGTCTGTTCTCTTTTCTGGTAGGAAGTAGGACTCTAAGAGCTTAAGACATTAGTTCATGTGACTTATTAGCGGAAGTCCAACTATTTAGTTGTTAGATTCTAATAAATACATCCTTTATTATTGCCTGTTACGAGCTGATGAGATTTTTACCTATGCAATAACGAACTCATAGATGGAAGATTATAATGGCTTTAATCTTGAGGTACAATATTTAATATATCAACAATAACTTTGATTATCCTACTTCATTCTCTGATTCCATCTTCTTAAGCCCGTTCAACACGCATTCGCACCATTTCAAATTTACACTAACATGCGCACGTAACATTTGCCTCTTGTCTTTTTGCAGAGTGCCTACTTTAGGAGTTTTTACAGTATTATTAAATCCCCATGTAACATTCCATGGTTGAAAATCACGACAGACATAAATAAATGAAAACTCCCATGTTGAGAAAGACGTTGCATATTAATATAGCAATATAGAGCTCTTTATGTTATGCTTCCAACGACAGTTATTAATATCTTTTGCCAGTATCAAACCACCATCTTAATAGTATAATTTTTAAACAAATAAAGCTTACTTGTGTTTCATTGAGTTATCTCCAGTTCTGCCAACTATATCTTCCATACCAGCCATTAAATGATCTATCAACTAAAAATAAGATAAATAACAAATAAAAGAAAAAGTAATTAGAAATAATGAATATAATAGTATAATGATTAAGAAGTCCTTGTAAAACCAAAAAAGAAAAGGCTAAAAACAAATATTAAAATGAAGTAGAAAACTTACAATAAGATATAATAAGTAACGAGTACCACTAAAGCACTAACTATAAAACATTGGCTGTGCTAAAGTTTATAGAGTGCATAAAACAGGGCGGCTGAGAGTTGCAATAGAACATGTCGAAAGTTAAAACATGAGATGAAAAGTATATTATTCAAGCAAAAATTAAGTTCTTGACCTGTTATGTTAATGATTGCATACAATTTTAAAACTTACTAATCTATTTCATTATGCCATTTGTTTGGCATTTCAATTGAAACAACAAGACATGGGTCTAAGAGTATGTCTCTTATAAATATGTACACAATATGAAAATAATGCTTCATTTGCTGTCAAGCTTAATTTATTGTTCTGTATCAGGAACATACATAGAAAGTTGAATACATTTTAGCAGAAAAAAAGAATCATTTCGAAAATGAGGGGGAATTGTTTGTGAATCACATAAAATGTTTTTTATGTTTTTAAAATTAACAGTATGTTAGTGTGACAATATCTCTCTTCTATCAATTCTTGAATATTGATGAATGAC
>JADKLZ010000167.1:20567089-20577097 GCA_021533235.1 Biomphalaria straminea
TATTACGTTTAGTCTGCTCCTTCTGGAACGCCTTCTTGCAGATGTACGCCTTGATGGAGAACTTGATGACGTCTGCGGCGATGTTCTTCCGCTTCCGTTCCAAATGAATCATGGACAGGTAGTTGTACACGTGGCGCTCCGTGCAGTTTTGTTCCATTTTCTTGGCGACTACGGCCACCAGCAGCGCAGTGGAGGCCAGGCCCATCAGACCCGTCACTACAGAGACAAACCGGCCGCAGTGTGTCTTGGGCGTCAGGTCTCCGTAGCCGACAGTAAGGAAAGTGATGGCGGAGAGCCACATTGACTCTGTCAAGCTGTGGGCTTCGTTCAGCTCGGTGTAGTACAGCTCACAGGTCCGCATGGCCCACACGCTGATGGAAAACATCGATATCATGGTGCTGGCGATGACCTTGCCCGGGTGCTCACTCATAGCGGCCTTGAAGACGAAGATGAGGTCGATTTTCACGTGACTGACTGCCGAGATGGTCTGAGTGGACTTGTCTGTCAGCAGGGAGGAGTGGACCACCAGGAAACGACCTGAAATAATGTAAGTATTGTTCTTAAATAGAATGAAATTATATAAAAAAGTAAAAGAACTTTTCATGTCCACTGAAATCTCATATGAAATTTGACTTTGATCACATATTTCAGTTCGTCATTTTGTTTCAGGTTTTTTTTTTGTTTTCAGAGGGAGCTTTTAAAACTAACATTGTTAACAAGCAAACAAGCTAAACTTTTAAAACTAGACCCAACTCCTTGACACTGTGTAAACACATTGATCAACTATTCCAACCTTTAAGGCTTGCTTCTGATAAAACTTGAAAGACCTGCGTTTTAAAAGTTGTAATGAAATTGTATGAGACTTTATATAGAGAATATTTGTTTGATTAATGAATATAATTTAACGAGATCTTGTGAGCCACCTTGGACAACAATTTTGTCATATTTTTTTTTATTTTATAAGTGAGCAGATCTAGTTTGCTCTTCAAAAAAAAAGCATTTCGGAAAAGTCGTGATCTGCAAGAAACTGTGTGTGCTCGTGATATGTCCTGGGGTGTAATATGTAAGAGAAAAATAATGTGTGGTCATGTAAGAGAAGTTGTTCATGGAAAAGTGTACTTAAGTCTCCATAAATCAGACATTTAATCTATTTAGAGAACAAGTTAGTTTAGTTCAATGGTCTTTTAAAGTTTTTTTTTTATTGATTTCTTTTATAAAACGTTAATCAAGAACTAAAGAACACGTGACCTACCCACGAGGTACAGTCGGAACATCATCAGTACGGACAAGATGCCGTCCAGATGAACTCGGTCCTGTGTGTGACCGTCTATTGTAGCCATGTAGATCCTGGTGTCACCAGGGAAGGGATGTATGGCACACACCAGGAGCTCGATCAGCAGACAGAACCAGGTCGACGATGACGTCACAGCTGCAAGAAAACACGTTGAGAAATGTGTTACTTCTGTTCTTCCATAACATTAGCCAGAAGTGTGGGGTTGGGGTTCATAAATGCGACATTTATGATATATTTAGCCAGATCTGTAAATATTGAAGGAGTAATTTTCCTTATTATTATAAAAAATAATAACCAATAATAAAGCAATTAATTGTTTAATTTTTATATAGATTCATGTATTGACTAAGTCGATTAATTATTTCTCAGTTTCTCCTTGATCAGATAAAGGTTGTAGGAGAAATACTGTGTTCAAACTTTTTACCAGACAGACAGAGTTGATATCAGCTTTGTAAGGATTAAAAATTATAGAATTAAGAAATTATTGTCCCTTTGAAAAAAAAAAGTTCATCCAAAAAACGATTTTTTTTAACAAAGCTTATATCTTATATGAACTCATTGAGGATACAATGAGTATGGCTGATATCTACTTGTGATCACTACTTCCTCACCTAAAGGGTCGTCTACTTTAGCATCCAACATCTTGATCTCCGCCCCTGTATGGTAATACAGGCATATACCAATCAACAGGATGGCCGTACTGATAGACACAAACAGCTTCAACATAATGGACACCATAGTTCCTTTCTCTGGTCATACAAGAGTGGACAGAGTACATTTTTACTGAGGTGATGACAATGTACAAGTAGAGATAGTGCTCTAGTCTACAAGTAAATGACATATTACTATAGGTATGATAATACGCAGTATAGGCTAGAGGTAGACAAGCGACAATAGACTAACCAGTAAGTTCGAAACTTCGAATCATGTTAGAGTTAGGAAAATACATCTTAAAGCAGATTGCTTTCAGGTAGAGACTGTACCTAATACGTGAATTAATATTTGGCCTCCTTTAGTCATAGAAATAAGATAAATGCATGGGCATCAGCTATTGTGGAACGATGTCGCCCTCACAACAGTCCCTCCCTATCACCAGTTGATGTGTCCTAACGAAGGGTAGATGAAGATAGCGTTTGAGATCAGCGGAGTTGCAAATTCTGCCAATGTGGAGTAATGTGTACTGCAATCTGCTTGAGGATCATCAGCTTCTGACTTTTCCTCAGGGTTGGCTCCCAAAGCCTTTCCCAAGTTTGGATACGACCATAGGGTAACAGAAGTTTGAATATAGACTTTTATTTCAGCTAGCGAGCCCCTCCTGTCAGAAGCTTACTGATTTGTGCGTCAGTTGTTCACTTTAGCCCCTTTTTCTGTCAGTTCCACCGAACCCAATATTTGAGCAACTCGCGAAGACCAGGAGATGGATTGGTTGTAGCGGGTATTTTATAGTTAGTGAGTTGCTTATATTTCGGAAATTAAAATAGTAGTCCATTAAAAGGTTATGTTTTAATTTTGTTTAAAATTGCCTACACAACAAAACATAAGTCTCTATTTCTTATTTTACATTACATTTGTCTTTGCACTTCAATTAAATGAAAGGAAGTAATTTTTGCATTGTGGGTCAGTGTAACCTACCTGCAGTGTCCAGGTAATAGAGTTCGTTTTCTACCACCATCAAGACAATGCCCATTACAGCCACAGACAGTGTCAGGTCCACTAGCCATTTCCTTCTCTGCAATCACATAATGATACAGAAAATAAGCAATGCATGACATAAATGGTCCCTAACGGGGAATAGGGTCTGTCTAACATGACAACGTGCTATTGGTCTGCACTGCCCACAGGTCTGTACAATGTGGCAGCGAACTACTGGTCTGCACTGCCCACAGGTCTGTCTAACATGACGACGAGCTATTGGTCTGCACTGCCCACAGGTCTCGACAACGCAGGTGAGTGTTCAGGACTTCTATGACGTTTGTTCTCGATCAAGCCGATACAGGTTTTAAAAAGAAAAGACCTGAAACAAGATAAGTGAAACTACACATTTACAGGACTTTCTTTGACGAGTCTTTTACCCAAGATCTGTGTATTTTCAGGTCTAGCTTATTTTAGGTACCCGGCATTACCCGATATATTCCGATACTTGGTATTTTATAGTAAACAGCACCTACCTAAATAGATTGTATCTGGAAATTAACTACCTATATATATTGTAGTATATATATACGTCTATGGTCTTACATTATATAACTTTAGTAACTTCTTATATAAAAAAAATGTGTAAGTTGTTTTACTCAAAATTTGTGCTATTTGCGTCTGGCACATATATAATTTGACTCGCAGCAACATAGCCCATTGAAAATTACTGATAGGCTGTTTACACTCGGTGAAATAAAAAGTAGTTCCTTACACATGCTAAGGTAAAAAGTAGTTCCTTACACTTTCTAAAATAAAAAGTAGCTCCTAAATCTTTACGATAAATGGTAGTTCCTACCATTAAGCTAACAACATATTTGGGATAACATAATATAGGTGACTGCACACGACCAGACTAACATCGTCTCTATACTGTTTGAAATACGTGTAAAGGCTATTTATTTTTAAGTAAAAAATATTTTTATATAAGCATTGCCCTTGCTGTAAATCTACACGATAACAAGCAAAAGAAAAAGATTTCTATAAAAAACAAAAACAAAAACAACAAAAAAAAAACAAAGGTTAATTAAGGCGGATTAATGCCATTTATCTGAAAAAAAAAGGCAGGGTTTACTTCCTGTTCTGACAAATAAAACGAAATTTATTAATTAGTATTAATTGATTGATTAATTGGTTAATTTTTAATTGGATCGTGTATTGTCATGGACTATGACAAAGTATGCAAAATTTATTTCAACTTGATCCGAGAATAGGAAGTGGAAGTAGAAAAAGGTCTCAAAACGTTATAAGGGGATTAAATTCATATATGTATATATATATCCACATAGTAGCAATTATTCCCATCATTTCGATATCACATAAAATAGTAATACCACCAATAATAAAGTATGACTTGTGTGAATTGTGAACAATGACTTATTTTATAACCACACAATATTTGGTATTCCATTGCTGGTAATATTCACATCACTTTTGCAACTTATTGTGTGATTAAAAAGGCCAATCTTCGATACAAATCCACGGTCACAGGTTGGGCATCTGTAATCACCAGGCGCCGTTGGACTCAATAATGTTTATATAATAATGATGTTTGTTCTATTCATCAATGTCTACTAACAGATGTACACATTTGAAAAATTTGACTTTGTTCTTTTGACCCACCCCTCCACTTTTCCCACCATTTCTATACTTTATCTCACTACGCTTACTTTCTGCTCTCCCTTTTCTCATACTAAAGCTATTCTTAGAGTCCACAGAGTAAGGAGGAAGCTTTCATGTGGCTACCAGTCTTAGTTATGATCTATGTATTTTGTCCTAACGTGAACATACTGCATTATCTTCCACTGTCCATTTTCATGCATGACTATAGCTGCCCTATTATAAGTTCATGATTATGCATAGCGACATGCCACGTGACTGCCTACCGCCTACTAGATCGCATTTGCATTTTTTCTTTGTGTGCTTTCCCCTCCCACATTTGTAAACGTTGACGTGTGTACACAAGTATTTTTGTTTTGGTAGACACTGAGTACAATGTAGTATGACCTTGTGTCCGACCAAAACCAGAGGGGGGAGAGGGGAGGCTTCCAGAACCTGAGGAAGAAACACACAAGACTTCTTTTTTTTTCATTATGGTTTTTAGTCCTGTCATTTGATGCAATTATAGGAAACTAAAAAATGAGCTGTCTTGGTAAACTTCGGGCAGAAGGGCTCGTTAATCTTGGCTGGCTACCGACTTAGGAGAACAGAAATTCTAAATCCTAACTTTCGCTGCATTGCATTGTTAAGACTTCGTCAGAAAACCTTATGGACAAATCGTTTGGACACGTGTGGAGAGAGGGGAACTTCTCATTTCTATGAGATGATCAATAGTTGCTTCAAGACTGAAGAATGACATAGAATTAGTTTAATTTTATGAATATGTTTTTTAAAGCGCCAATGTGATCTAATTTTACTTTGATTTTCATATCCTAAAAAATGCAAACATGTTTGATATCAACGGGTCTACATGGCCGGCTACGATTTTGTAAATCTAGGACTAGATCCTACAATGGTTATGAAAGGACTATCGCAATCTTGAAAGAACTACCTTTCTCTGGAATTTCCGAATGTAAGCAAGAGTATCTATATATATAATCCTCAAAGCAAAAGGTCAAACGAGCAACAAGTAATTGGGAAGATTCCATGGCGTAGCACGCGGTGTGAATGGAAATTGGTGCATCCCAATCCGCACTATTTTGTGAATGAAAGTGGTGTTTATATAATTCTCTTCTTCTCAATTTTTGTCATAATATTAAAAGTATTTCCAGATTATTGTGTCGTAAGACTATTGAAACTAGAACAACAATACACAGATAGAGTATACTCTCAGGTTTCACTTTAGAAAGCACTTTAATTACGCAGATTCGTTCATTAGACATGATTACGAAAGGTAACTCATCTCTCTATTCCTAGATCTAGATCTAGATCTAAAGCTCGAATTCAACTCTAAGAAGATTATAGAACTTCTCTTCGCAGAGATAGTTTTATGCTTTACAACATGAACATACTAATTATAGTCCATTTAATCAAATTAACATTCAAATTTGTTTTTCTAAAGCATTGTTACATGAGTGCAACTCTATTCTTAATATCGCGTAAATTAAGGTCAATTAGCCAACTTAAGCTTCATTCATAGTATTTTTTATTCATGAAGTCATTATAAAAAGTAAATAGGAAGATCCCATGGTGTGAATGGACATGGTGTATCCAAATCCGCACTATTTTCATTCACAAAATAGCATAGACATAAATAAATATAGACTGGAAAAAGGAATTAACTTCATGTAACTTGATTTAATAATGTATACACCTAAAAAATTAGCACGGGTCCAAGGAAAGTGCGGGACCCACTCCGGTCGCATATGTTGCAGTGCCTAAGGCCTGCCCTGGAAAATAGCGGCGTATGCTATACCGCCGGTCGACTAGTAATAAATTAATGCTCTAGAAAAATGTGCGCATGGTCTTCTAAGTCTAGATCTAAATGCTTAGCATTGGAATTTTAAAAGCTGTACTAGATCTAAATATTTGCTTTAACAGGATTCTTTCTCGTCGAGACGGGGGCGGGGTAAATATTTTATTTAACTTTCATTCATTTTTAAGTGAAATACATTCGCTGAATAAGTTACATTAATGAGGTTTTGTCTTATTTTAAGATTGGTTTTCTGGTTTACTTGCTTCTGTTAGAACTTGAAACGTGGCACACTACACACACACACACACACAAACACACACATATATATTGTGACCAAAAGAAGACGCTCACAACCGGAAAGCTTTCTAAGCAACTTTGGGTCACCCTTTTAATTTTTGACAGCAGGACTCGTTGACCGAATTGATGACTCAACATATTTTGATCGACATAGATTGTAAAAAAAAAACATTTTTAAATACACTCGCTTTCCTCTTTTGCACTTGGAGGGATCATTAAAATGGTTATGGCCTAGATATCACAGATAGATACAATTGATTTCGAGTTTACACAATTAGATGAACGAAGATAGTTTATGCAACAAATAAGATAAATATAAGGTTTCTTTTTAAAAACGAGAGGATTTTCTTCGACGGCTTGTAGTAAACAAAAGGGTTTTAATAAACTCGGATACCTAGACACACGCACACACACACACACACACATACACGTATGCGTAAATGAACCAGTAAATGAATGCTGAGCTGAGCAGTAAACAAAAAGTTGAGCTGACCAGTAAATGATATTTGAGCTGACCAGTAAATGATATTTGAGCTGACCAGTAAATGACAGATGGGCTGAACCGTAAAAAAAAGTTCTGCTGACCATTAAAAGATGTTTTCTGTGTTCAATCCTGGCTCCTAGTTTCTTGTTGAACATAATCCTAGGGTGAGGCGGCCGCTGCGGCACAAGGGTCAGATCTGTGTACTGTGACGTCAGAGGCCTGTTCCTGTCCGAGACTAATGGTATGGCCTGTTCTTTGTTACCATGGTTACCAACACCAATCATTCTTCTATAAATAAAAGAAAATATTTCAAAAATGTGTTAGAATTGATATTACCGCTAGGTTCGCAAGCCGTCAATGCGCAAATTGCCAAGCTAATATGCAAATTAACTGATTGTGTCCGTTTCTGTGGGGAATCATGAGTTTTTCCAATATGACCTAGATAATGTGCACATTAACGGCTTCTGTACTGTCAAATTTAAGATGGGTGTTTGTTTAAAATTAAAGGTAAGGATTAGTCGTTAGGGTTAAAGTTTAAGGCAGAGGGCTAGAATTGGGGTAATTTGCATATTAATCCATTTATGTATGCTTTAATGAATGTTTACTAGGTAATGTACACTTTATCTAGCTAAATCACACATTATGTAAGTAATGTGAATAGATGAAACGATGCCCCGCACATTAACGCATTGCCCCAGTCAATGTTGGCAATAGATAATCTGTAGAATAACGAATTTCTGCACTTTAGCTGTTATGTATATAAGCAACAGGTCGCCCACTTGTTAAGGAGTACTGATACATACTTTATTTTGTTTTAGGATGTTAAGTTACAACCGAACAGCACGAGTTTATAGATTATGTGACATTGTATGCCTTTTTTTAACAGGACCTGTAATACTTTTTTTATCAATTGATATTTTAAAATATGGTATATTAAAAGTAGGCCTACTTTGGAGCGAAAGGGTTAGGGAAAGTGCACTAATGACATTTTGATTTCATTAGCACTATATGTTTAGATTTATCTATTGATTCAGTAAAAAGAGAGTATTATAAGCATTGTTTTATAAGCATTACATTATACGATGATTTTTTTCAACTTGATCGACCTTTTATTATTTGTATAAAGGTCGAGTTAAACTAAAACAGAGAATATATTTTACTTGTTTTACGAGAGTCTCTTCATGTTTTACATGTCAGTGCTGTGGAATGTTTTTATGAGCGTCTTATCGTCGTATGTATTCTGTAGAAAAAAAGATCCCTACAATAGATGACTGTTTGGATAAATTGATGACTGCTTGGATAAATAGATGACTGTTTGGAGAAACAGATGACTGTTTGGAGAAATAGTTGTCTGGATAAACAGATGACTGTTTGGAGAAATAGTTGTCTGGATAAACAGATGACTGTTTGGAGAAATAGTTGTCTGGATAAATAGATAACTGTTTGGAGAAACAGGTGACTGTTTGGAGAAATAGTTGTCTGGATAAATAGATGACTGTTTGGAGAAATAGATGAATGTTTGGACAAATAGATGACTGTTTGGATGAAGGAATCGCATTGAAAGTGGATGAAAGAAATGAACTAGACCTTCCTTTGAAGTAGATCAATAGAAAAGTATTTGTATGGAAGCAAGGAACATAACTAAATAAATGTGAATGTCTCATGCTTTCATAACACAGTGAAAACATAAATTTACACCCAAGTAACCTAATTACAGAATTCTTCTAGCATATAACCTGATGACGAAAGTAGCGTCAACTACAATGCTATACTAAACTCAAATAAATACACAAGCATTGTAAATAAGTAGATAAGACTACACAGTTAAAGAATGCACATTTGAAATTTTCATCATGAAAATATAATCTTTTATTCAATGATACAGACAGTACTAAGATTATTTGTAAAACATTAAATACAGACAACAAATAGGTCAACCCACCAATATAAACACAATGTATTACTTGCCATGTGTAACAACAGACATGTGTTTAGTAGCTTTGTGTATTGTTTTGTCAATAGTGTCCACATGTGAGTCTTAACAATGCTACAGTGGAACTAAGACTGACCTATAACACACGATTTAGTGTCACAACGATTTAGGCTTATCAAAGGCAGGCCACGTTTGTGTGTGTGTGTGTGTAAACAATACGTCATCTTGAATGAAACGTGCTAGACAATAAACAATGTGGTGTGTGTGTTTGTGTGAGAGAATGCTTGGATGCGCCATTTGGTTCAACACATATACGCACACAAATAAAATAAAAAAAGAGGACTATTCTAGCCCTTACCTGCTGGAAGAATCATTTCACCGTACAAATATGTCCGAATACAATAGGAACCCTTTTTTTTTTAAACCAGAAACAAAGGAAACAAAAGCTATCTCTCTACAATGTCTGCCTTGAAATAGGGCCACTGAAGTATTTGACGTACATCAGTATTTAGAAATTGAAACAAAAAAACCCCACTAATTTACATTTTATGCAGCCTGTAACAATGTTTCTCTTATACAAATGATCAAATGACGTCAAAACTAGAGACGAAGACTAAAAACAAATAAGATTAAATCAATACAATAAAGTAATACATTATACTAGTTGACCGGCGGCATAGCATATGCCGCTATTGACCAGGGCCGGCGACAGCAGTGGGGCCCGCATTTCATAGGACACGCAATTTTATAGGACCCGCTCTAATTTAAAGTGCAAAAATTATTAAATTAAGCCATTTTATCACTTACAACAGATTCCCCGCAGTGGGGCCCGCATTTCATAGGACACGCAATTTTATAGGACCCGCTCTAATTTAAAGTGTAAAAATTATTAA
>JADKLZ010000167.1:20581731-20593975 GCA_021533235.1 Biomphalaria straminea
AAACTTGACATAAAGTAAGAAGTGTGTCACATGACTACGTAAACCTATTAACGACCTATCAATTCTAATGCAGACAAAAAAACGTTCACCATAAGTCTATTATTTTAAAATGTTGTAATATGCCTTGCTTGTACAAGTGTTTTTCTTTTGATCTCAAATGTGTTTCCTAAAGTTGATGTCTTGAGTTTTTTTTTTTTTAATGTTGATAAACATTTGATCATGACTTCAATGGGTTTACATAAGATGCAATTATTACTGGGTTTTTATCTATTGTTAAAGAAGTTAGCTAACCAAAAACATTTATTTTTCAAAAATAATTCATAATGACAATATAAAAATTGACACATGAAATATCTAGGATGTGAACCACGGCCTGCATGGCAGAATTGTATGATTCCAAAATGTATGTATAACTTATAGAACAGACTTGACTCAAGTTTAAATAGACCTACAGAAGAAACAACAACAGAGTTCCTGGATTATTTGGTAAATTTATAATCTAGGTCTTTATTACGTAATGTAACAAAAGGGCGGTCAATCCTTCAACAGTTATCACCAAGCTGATAAAGTAGCAGTTATCTCCCGGTGAATGAACCTTCAAAACGTAAATCCATTTCATCAAAAGACGTAAATCAATACAAATTTCGATTTTTATGACTTCAAACAAAGTTGTGTAGACATTAAAAAAATGAAATTTGAAAACTTAATGTTTCAACAGTGGTGATATGGAAGGGACTTTTTAGTTGCGTAATTTTTTGCTTAGACTATTTTCAAGTTTCTTTCATTAATAACGTGGGAGTGTATTTAGGGAAGAGGATAAAAACATCAGTTTTTTAAATCAATCAAGTTCTCAATACCTTTTTAATTGTGTCATAGCATGACGTCATTCTGTGTCTTATTGCCTTACACGACACTGACCTCACCCATGACCTCACCCTTGACTTTACCCATGACCTCAGCGATGACCTCACCCATGACCTCATCCTTGACTTTACCCATGACCTCATCGATGACCTCACTCATGACCTCAGCGATGACCTCAACCATGACCTTATCCATGACCTCACACATGACTTCAGCCATAACTTCACACTTGGTCCACTCTAACGTTACTCTGACCTCATTCAGACCTCACTTTTTTGGTGCTTATTTCTCTTTTTTGGCTTCATCTTTTGGTTTTTCAGCCCTCGTACCGTTTTGTTTGGTGGATACCTACATAAGTGAGTACCTACATAAGTGAGTACCTACATAAGTGAGTACCTACATAAGTGAGTACCTACATAAGTGAGTACCTACATAAGTGAGTATCTACATAAGTGAGTACCTACATAAGTGAGTACCTACATAAGTGAGTACCTACATAAGTGAGTACCTACATAAGTGAGTACCTACATAAGTGAGTACCTACATAAGTGAGTACCTACATAAGTGAGTACCCTAACTGAAGTTTGTTTTCCAAGAAGTGCCCAGAAGAAGAAGGACCGAAAGACCTTGAGATTTTAAGAAATCATGAATGAGAGATGGACTCTTCGCTTATCTTACTATTCGATAGTTGGGAAGATATGGTTCAATGTGAACCTGGCCTAACAGATGTTATTGAGTGATGTTTAGTAAAGGGTCAAACTCTGCCTCAAGGAAGAAACTATTTATGCTGATTCAATGTTCGAGTTTTAATTATGGATATGTAACACTCTAGTTGTTGATAGATGAACACAGCGTGTTAAATTTTATTAAAAATAATATTCCATTGAGTACTAAATCCATTATTTTTAAAAAAACAAAAGTAAACATTTTATTTATACTGTAAGTAGTTTGTATAACACCCAATTTAGTAATATAAATATTTTTATAGCATTTAAAAAATCAACATAAAAGCTTTTTTAAATGTTAAAAATAATCAGTGAAATCTCCACCTTTATTCATTCAGTTTTCCCTTTCTAGTTACTGTTAATAGCAAATAGTTGTAAAAATACTGCATACTATGAACAATTCTACAAATTAAACATTTCACCATCAATTAAAGAAAAAAATACTTTTGCACAACTTTGAAAAATCTAAAAATATCATTATATCGGATTTTCAACATGTTTTCTAGTTTTTGCAATATATACTGGACGGACAGACATACAGACAGACCACACAATAGCGGTATTGTCCTTTCGGGGGCGCTAAAACTGTATGCAATGTAAAAATATTTATTTCTAATGGGAGGTAACTTGGAAAATGTACAAAACTTGGGCTTGTTTTTATACTTTTAGATTATGTCCCTTTTAAAGTTAAACTGCTACCCTAAAGTAGGTGTGCCCAGTTGATGATCAGCTTAAAGGTCACAATATGTTCTAAGTCTAGGTTTCACAGCATGAAATGTACCAGACAATTATTCACTTGCAATTCTGTCATGCACAACTGAATATTTATTTGTAAAGCATATTTCCTAACAAATAATACATGCTAGTTGATTGGCGGATCAGATTCCTAAAAGTGGAAAGATTTGAAAAAAAACAACAACAAAAATCTTAAAGAAAGTAAAATACAAATAATTTTCAAAGTTTATTTGGAGTGACATTGCATCAATTAGTTTGAATCTAGACAAACAACACTATCCAATCAGTTAGGAAATGGTTGGACTATACTTTTAGCACAACTTTCATTCTTATAGAATGTTCAGTGTGCTATGGTCCAATCCAGTTTGTGAACCAGTTGAAGTGCGGGGAAGGGGGCTGTAATTTGTGGATTTCTGGGGGAAGGTTTCCGAGCGGCCTTTTTAAAAGCTGTTTAAAAAATGAAATTGAACATGAAATGTTCAGACATTGGCGTAGCTAGGAATTTGCTATCATTTGGGACCCGACCTATTTGTGTTCCTGCATTTTGAGCAATATTCAATATTAATGTAAAAAAAAAATTTCGAACACTCGTTTGGGGGCCTCATTTCAAGTGGGGGCTGGGGGAATTTTTTTTCGTTCATTCGGGTGTTGTCATCGACATTGAATACTTTGTGCAAAGAATGGGAAGTGGGAGATATAACGTGTACACAATTGTACTTAGACAGACAGACAGACTTTGAGAGTTGATGTAAGCTTTGTATAAAAAAATAGTTAAAAATTATGAATTTCAAATGTAGTTAGACATAAGTTAGACATAAATATCTAGAACAGAATGCATTAATGGCACTATGAATGTATTTAGTACTCCTTGTTCAAAGATAATTAATACACAACAGCACTATTTTTTTAGCGGCTCCCCGAAAGGGAAAAAGACGATATTAGTTTTGTGTGGCCTGTCTGTCCGTCTGTCTGTCTGTCTGTCTGTCTGTCAGTCCGTCCCGTTTAGTGCTCAGAAAGTAGAAGAGAAAATGAAAATCTGACATCACGATAGTATAGAGTATAGAGCATTCAAAGTTCTGATGCAACGGCTACTTTTTTTTTTCTAAAAGCTCAAAATCTAATTTTTAAAAATGTTTTATGCAAGCAGTATTTAAAGAGAAAAAAACCTAATTAGTATGCAATATAAATGAGACCTAATTTAAGACAATTAATAATGTTATTTATTGCATTGTTAATCACGTTTTGTTTTGTGCAAACATATGAGTAGGCTATTTACTAAGTTACCAACTCATAAAAGAGAAGTGGCAATTGCGTGGTACATCGGCTTTTCAAGGCAAACGTTGAGAGATCAAAGCATGGAAGGTGTATATCTTGACCGCTGGGGTACTACATAAGATCTGTCATTTATCTTTGATATAATTTCATTCGGATGTGCTTTCTGAAAATATTGAAACCTGCCTGGGTGAACCACTTCGGGGGCCGATTTTAAGTTTGTGTTTCCACACAAACTGTCTTTGTAACCTTGTTTAATAATAATTTCAATAAGTATAAGTTCTTTTTAATGAGAACACGTGTTCCATTATTAAACATATTGTTTCATAGTTTCTAAGATGTGGTTAAACAGTAGTACATTATTATAAGTATTAGTACATTATTATAAGTAGACAGACAGACATGCAGATAGATAGAGAGATAGACATAGGTATAGACATACAAGTCACCATACAATGAAACATTAATCAAAATACGACAGTACATAATGAATCAAGTCCATTTCCTTTGATAACATAAGCTCTTACAAATTACTATAAGAATATAAGGCTTACAGTCATGCTGACTTACTTCAGATGCCTCTTGATCGTCTCATTTGAAGGCGCCCTTTCGTCACTGGATGATTCGCCCATGTCACTCAATTCAGCATGCTGAGACGTGATGTTAAGCACGGTGGACCCGCCTAATTAGGTCACTTCTAATGTTTATAGTTCGATCAGTAGATGTTGTGAATAGGATTGTACCATTCAAAGTAATGCAAGCATTAACATTATTGATATGTTTACCTATTATTACAAATGAAAGCGTGATATATAATATGCTATAATGTATGTATTTGTAATAGAAGTATTGAAACTTTCAATTAAAAAAAAACATTTGTACTTAACTATATTTACGATTATCCTTGACAATAAATATCTACACACTACACAAAACCAAATCAACACAAATACTGTTGAAATATGTTCCAAACTGAAGGTAAGCCTCAGCAGCTCAACTCTTTAATCTCCAGCTGTTTCGGAGCTTATCGAGCAGTAGTAAATGACGTCACACATCCTTTCCTTCGCTCCCAAGCACAAGATTTCCATTGATTGAAATGTTACTCTGCACCATGTTACACCCACTAGAGCACAGGGGAGCTAATATTCATGGGCAATTAAATAGAAATATTTTAAAACTGTTGGGAAAAAAAGTTGTTACTTACTCTTATAGAATCGGGTTCACTTTCTTTTTAATAACAATTAGTACTAATCTTGCAGTGCATATAGAGATTTTCAATGGGTAAACTGGGGTGGAGGAGGGGTCATACAGCCTACTGTTTAACCACATCTTAGAAACTATGAAACAATATGTTTAGTTGGTTTCGATAATAATAATTGTTACATACATTAGATAATGTTATACAATTCAATTTTCGATGTAAAAGGGAGAGAATTGGATGTAATTGTGTAATATCACATACTTGGAATTGCCTCTCTTATTGGACAATAAAATAAATTAATAATACTAGTATGGGAATAAAGAAAACAGAAATAAATTGAAATTTGTAATATAAATATTTTCAAAGATTAAACTTATATTCTACTTAAGAAAAACATCAACTTATTTTATAAAAAATGAAGGCATGTTACATTGTTTTAGTGTAATTTTTATTGCATAGTTTTCGTAGTACGATTTGATTATTATTGCACATATTTATCTCAACAAAGTTTGCGAACATAATGGCTGATAACAAAAACAGTTTGAATAATCGGGATCCATGTCACAATATGTCACAACAAAAATGTCTTCAAAGTAAGTTAAAACATCAAAAAGAAATTGTAACAATCAAAAATATATTGTATCAAATGTAATTTTGTTACATATGTGAATGTGTTTTAGTTTTTCATCATCCAAACCCCAAGTGTAAACTTTAACCAACAAGATAGTGAGTCCAATCTGAAAGCGCCAAATACTGTTTGAGTTTGTTAGGAATGGGAAGACGTCTGATGTGAGCAACAATAGATGTGTCACCGCAGGAGGCGTTCATCGCTTGACGAATCGACACCCTGCAGCACTCGGACAAAGAGGGTGGACAGGACTCTCTCTCCTTCAGCCACTTGACCACGGCTTGTCTGTCCCGATGGAGACATGAGCCCAGGCCTGGTAGCCGCATAAAAACCTTGGAGTACATGGGTAGCTGCCTGCAGCAGTAGGAGATCTCCTCTTGGCTAGGGATGTAGCCCAGTAGTACTAAAAGCTTGACAAGCGTTGGTTCGCTGCAGGAGAAGGCTTCTTGGAGAAGGCCACGCCCCCAGCGTCCCGCTTTGTCGATTTGGCTCCCGTTAAACAGAAGTAGTGAGGCGATGAAGCTATTATCGCAAGCAATCGCCGCGGACAATGGCGTCCAATGTCCGTCGCTCTTTGACAGGCAGCATCCGGACTCGATCAGTAGCTTCCAAACACTATCCAGATTAGGGTAAGCGTTTCCCTTGGATGCAATCCTAAAATAGAAAAAGGCTGTAAGAAAAGGCGTCATGTTATTTTGTGTCTGGGCATCCAAGTTCGCCCCGCGTTGTATAAGAACGCGTAGAATACTGACATTACCGGTCCTTGCCGCCTCGTGCAAGGGCGTCCAAAGTAGACTGTTTGTGGCGTTTACATTCACTCCGTTTTCACACATCATAAACACGACTGTCTCTAGATTCATTCGCACTGCACGGTGTAATGCAGTGTTACCGGAAACA
The DNA here is from genome assembly GCA_021533235.1 of Biomphalaria straminea. Lineage (NCBI taxonomy): Eukaryota > Metazoa > Mollusca > Gastropoda > Planorbidae > Biomphalaria > Biomphalaria straminea. Next base: position 20,588,054 of record JADKLZ010000167.1, read on the forward strand.
TCTTGCAGGTCGAGGTTACACTTCAGAGTAATGAACAGAGATGCCAACTCTTCTCTTTTACAATTGCAAGCTATGTGGAGTGGAGTTTGGCCCTTGGAGTCCTGCATATCCAACAAAACCTCTCGGTTAGAATCCCGAGACGCATTGATTAGGGCGTGAGCTATTTTAACGTAGCCGTATTCTGTAGCCCAGTGTAAAGCTGTGCGCCCGGCTTCGTCCACGTTATACAGGCTGGTCAGGTTGTCCAGCAGTGCTCGAGCCACATCTTGTTCTTTGTTCGACTTGGCCGCTTGTATGATTTCAAGATGCATCGCACTAGAACTACTCTCCAGTGTGATATCATGGCGTGACATGGGTGACGTGACATTTGAACTACTCTCCGTTGGGACGTCTTGGTGTGACATCGCTGACGTGGCAGTCTGTTTGGTGGCTGTACGTCCCTTAGGCTGAAGTGCGGGTATACTAAAGGGCGTGCTGTGTGACAAGGTCAAGGTCACATGTGACACGCACTGTGACAACATTTCCAGGGTCATTGTAAGCAAGACTACTTCCTGGGGTCAATAAAATAGACGGTCGAAATCTAGGTCAATTCAGTTACTTTAAGTCACTATATCTAAAAGTTCTCTTCAATTCAGTTACTTTAAGTCACTATATCTACAAGTTCTCTTCAATTGACAGTTACTTTAAGTCACTATATCTACAAGTTCTCTTCAATTCAGTTCCTTTAAGTCACTATATCTACAAGTTCTCTTCAATTCAGTTCCTTTAAGTCACTATATCTACAAGTTCTCTTGAATTCAGAAAGGACTACAATTTTTAACTACAAAATATTTTCAAGCACCGATCAAGTCTGCCTTTCACCGCATTGAGGAAATGTTTAGAAGGTCTGAAATAGAAGCCAAAGATATCAATATCATTCTTTTTAACTTGTTATTGTGAGTTTAATTTTAAAACTATAGCTTTAGGTACTCATAATTTACATGATAGTCTATACGCCAATTTGACAACGAAATGTTGGAAGAGAAGGATCAATTTAAAATGGCTCCCAGGTTTGTATAATTGAAATGTTTATATCGCTTGTGTATTCACCAGACTTGGGAGGTGATAGCAGATGATCAACACAGTCGCTATGAGGTAAACACACAACTAGCTGTGAGCTGTGTTTGTGTGCTCAATACCTTCATTGATTTGTTTCCTCCATCCATCCATCCATCCATCTCTCCACCTTCATTCAAGGTAATACTGCCAGGTAAAGCATTCTTTGTCTTCAATGCCGTTAGCTCAATCAGTAGGGAGTCAAGGGACGATAACTCTGATAACGGCTTCACGTAACAGGCCTGCATGGGAAATAACTGACGCTCACGTAGATCATCTCCCTCTTGAATTATCTGCCCCTGCACGCGCACTGTCCACCGATGACGTCGTGCATGATGGGAGCACACGTCGCGTGCAGCTGATAGTGTCTATAAATAGCCTGCGAAAACAAAACAAAGAACTTTTAACGAGCGTAGAAGGAGAAATAAAGCTAACTTTAAGCATTACTTCTGTAATTGTATTCCCGTTGTACACATTACATTCTTACATTGATAGGATTTGTTTGATATTACTTTTCTTAACTGCGACTATTTTTTTGTCTCACAAATCTCGCATGCCCCGATACAATACATTTTGTGTGTTCCTCAGCAATGAAATATGACGATTACATGTCTGTATGTGTCGTAGAGCTGTTAGTAAAGAAAAATTAAGTTCCCCTTTAAACCTAGTGATCAATAGGGCGAATGATCTAAAGGTCATCTGATTATGTGGCCCATGGTTAACGAGGGTGTCATACACAATGACCAGGTACCCATTAGAGCTAGGTGGACTCAGAGGCGCCCTAAAAATCCTTTATCTTCACCAGGATTTGAACCCGTTACTCTCTTTACCACTCAGCCACCGTATAGGCCAGTAAGTGGGAAGCGTGGTCGAGAGGCTAAGTGCGGCTTGAGCTTGGCTTGCTTGGCTACCTAGAAGGGGGCTCGAGGTTCGACACCCGACTCGGGCAGAGTTGTGTTTACTGAGCGCCCAAAGGCAGCACGGGAAACCAACTCCTAGATACCCCCTCCCCCCACTGGTCCACAAAAGAGATTGGACCAAAGCGCTCTGAGCATGCTATAAGCATGAAAGTAGCGCTATATAAAAAGCTATAAAGCTATAATAATAGTATAAAGTAAAATAGTTTTTAAAATAAAAGCTATTAGTATGAAGGCTAACTTATTAAAAAGGAATGTAACTGTACTAACAGTACTAAATACACTTATGCTATGAGTATGAAATCTAAAACATTGAAATGTGACAAAGCAAGGAATGTAACGAATCTTGTACCTTTCCTCCCTCCAGCTTTCTTTCTGACATTGTTGAATCATGACTCGTGTTTGTTTCTGAGACCAAGCAATACTATTGTCTCAAGCCTGATGAGTGTACATCGTTCTTTGACACGAATTATTAGAATAATATATGCCTGCATTCTTCAATCCAATGTAAGGACGATGAGCCATCACCCCCCCCCCCGGGGGTGGGGGGAGAATGTACGTGACCATGATCTACTTTGAAGTTAACCCTGAGAGAAACAAAGACCCATCTCTCCCCTCATCACTATCAAGTCTGAATCATGCCGTTTTCTTTGTTATATTGATTTTGTGTTTTCAAAGCGTCTCTCACTGAGCCCAATATTAACACCCCCTCAGTCTGCGCTCACTTGACACGGCTCACTGCACCTCCCTCATCACGCTGGAACAGTATGAATCATTATTGTGAGACAACGCAACCAGGGACTTAATTATCAAAGACATCTACATTTAGTTCTACATTTTTAGGTCAAGTCCCTCACTGGAATATTTAGTCTCATCAGAAGGAAATACGTAATAGACTTAACATTTCATAGCAGATTATCTCCCTTTCATAAAATAAACTTTCTTGACTTCTCGCCCGTTGTACAAGTTAATTTCTCATTATAGTCGAGTCAGAGCTAGTTTGTTTTGCATCTTAAGTTTGAACAGAACCCTAGGAGTAAAATAAAACTATAGTTACATCAAACCGGAGGTGATAGGAAATAACTCAATTAAGTTTGTTCTTTAATAAAGTGCTTGAACTCAAAGAAATGAGTGCAAGATTTATATTTCATACTTTTGTAAACACGAGTGTGTGTGTGTGGGGGGGTATCACTGGGTATGGCTGTGTGTGTTGGTGTGTAAGGATATGTATGTGTTTCTTTGTTCTCGTTGTAGTGTTTGTAAACTATGTGATACTTTAATATCTCATTGTAATAAAATAATATTCTAAGGCTGCATTACGTCCTGAACGAAGCCCTCAGTTTTCTCTGGATCAACAATTTCATCCAGAATTTTGTGTCTTTATAATATTTAAAAGATCTTATATATGTAATATTACTGAACAAACATTCATTAAAAATAAAGATCTAGACTTATTTAACAACAAAATATAAACAAAAAATCTTTGTGTCTATTAAAATATATATCTAAAAATACCAGTTAATTAGTTATGAAATTATTTTTGACTAATTAATAATTACGTACACTTCAGCTGTAACACGCATTAATAATAGAATGTTCTAGTCCATAGTCCAAGCTCCAAACTGAGTATTTATTGTCAGATCTGGGCTCTATGTAGCAGGGTTCAACAGTATATTACTTAGTTGCATGGACCTAGGTAACTCACACAAGGACTTAATATACTGCCAACTAAACGTACATAAACAAAGAGTGCCATACTTACATACTGCCAACTGCGTAGATTTGACTGGTCACGTGCTCGCTCTAAGGTTCACTGATTGCATTTGGAATTTTGTAGAATAAACTACAAATACAAATGTATCCTAATAAATATCGTTGAATTTATAATATCACATGTTTTTTTCTTTATTAGAGAGTTACCCCAACACAGAATGTCAACTGCACCATAGCTGTGCACCAGTGGTGTGTCCAGTCCTGGTAATAGCACAGTGAACAAAGAGAAACTTCAGTTATCAAACAGATGCACGACCAAGGAAATCTGGTGCGAGGATAATACTAGTGGGGGGAAAAACTTTTGGATTACTTCCCTTGCATCATATCGACCGAAATTGTGTCCCTTGTATGACGCATATTTTCGGAAAAAGAGCGAGGAAGATGAGTGAGCAACAGAGAGGGAGAGAGAGAGAGAGAGGGAGGGAGAGAGAGAGAGAGAGAGAGAGAGAACGAGGATTGAAAGAAAGTAACTAAGGTAGATCAAACTTTTGGCATAAGGGAGGCGTTTGTTTACCTGTGAGGTTAGCCTCTCTCTCATAGTCACCTGAAGATACCTGGGATTTCTTGGCCTAGAACTAAGCGACCTAGTTTCACTAGATCCACTATCAGTGCTAATGAATTAGATAATGGCTAATTATTAGATCTTCAGACTTGATATTCAGTAAACTGTAATAGACAATTAAGATTTTTATAGTAAGAATACGGAAAAAAAATTGGAGAAAAAAAAGATGGTTTTGGTTCCATTTCTGTTCAATCGTAAAAAATAAATTTCTCCCTCTCTCTTTGTCTTATTACAATCTGTCTAACAACTTACTCTTACAAAGTATCCTCTCTCTCTCACACACACACACACATACACAAAACCTTTTCTCTTATTCATCTCCTGTTTTATCTCTTCTATCTTTCTCGAACTCTTTCCATCTCCAACTTCCTCTCTATGACAACCTCCCCCTTTCTCATTTCTCGTCTCCTACTCTCTCCAATTGTCTTCCGTACTCCCTCCAAGATTCACTCTCTCCGCGTTTCTCCTTTCTCTCTCTTTGTTATATCCTCAATGTCTGTTGTGATCCTCCCATTACTTGAAGCTCATAAAAACAAACTTTAGCGCTGGGAGGGGGGGCGGTAGACTCTTGGTCTTGACCTTAAAAATGGCGGCGCTATTTCCTTGTTGTTAATGACGTCATCGAATAAGACGATAACCTTCTCTACGTGAACTCCTGTCCCATGACTTGATGCTGTGCTATGACTTACCTGCAAGATACCTGAGGCAGACTGCCAAATGGCACAGGAAGTTAACAAAAAAAGAAAAAGAGGGGGGGGGGAGCATTCATTATTTTCTTTTTTATAACATAGGAAAAAAAACAGTAAATGTGAGTGAGGAGGTAGACAATAAAGACGGTTAAAAAATGCTTGGAGTACTCACACTCTGTGGATGGGTAGGTGACTTACTGGGTAGTGGACTTACTGGGTAGTGGACTTACTGGGTAGTGGACTTACTGGGTAGGTGACTTACTGGGTAGGTGACTTACTGAGTAGATGACTTACTGGGTAGTGGACTTACTGGGTTGAAGACTTACGGGGTTGAATACTTACTGGATATGTCTGAAATGAAATATTGAACAGAAATACAAAAGTAAAAAAAAATGAACTAAAAATGTTAAAGTGGAGGTGGAGGTTGAAGGAAATAAAATAATAAAAAAAAGACCTATGAACCTCCATGATAAGGAAAATATAATGACACTACAGAATGATAACAAGATGAAGTAAATTCTACTTGAAAGACTCTGTTATGGGGTCTATGTTTCATGTCGGATGTAAGATTATGGGATCCATCATCTATGTATCATGTTGGATGTAAGATTATTGGGCCTATGTATTATGTCGGATGTAAGATTATTGGTCCTATCAATTATGTCCGATGTAAAATTATGTGGCCTATGTAACGTGTCAGATGTAACATTATGGGGGCCTGTGTATCATGTCAGATTTAAGATTATGGAGCACATGTATTATTTCGGATGTAAGATTATTACATTTAATCGTTTCATGCCTTTTTGCGTGTCGAGCTATCCATGTATCCAATCCTCGCCTAGATCTATTTACTTCAACGTATCTCCAGAACATTGTGTACTCTAGT
>JADKLZ010000167.1:20685570-20695703 GCA_021533235.1 Biomphalaria straminea
GGCGATCTTGTAATGAGGGACTTACTTTTAGAGTGTGTGAGTTTCTGGTGCTTAGTAATCATTGTGTGTATTCACAATATGAGCCAGAATTGTTCACAACAAAATATATAAACCAATAACATCAAACAGATGCAACAACTATAAGCTTAATTTGTGTTTATTGTTTGCATTTTATACTTGTTTATAGCTGATATTGATCTCGTGGCCCTAATATCTTTTAATTTTGGACTTAAGTCCTGTTAGGTTTTCTATTTTGGTTTCTAAATTATTTTTTCTATACAGTTCTTCTAAGAAATAATAGATTACTTTCTTCTAAGAAGTAATAGATTACTTTCTTCTAAGAAATAATAGATTACTTTACAAAAACTGAATTATTAAAGTATTTTTTGGTCTCTGTGAGTTCGACTCTTTTTCGGCAATGAAATCTGAAGGCCATATCTGAAGGTTTGACATATTTGGGCCATAGCTGATGTCTCCTATATGATTAGACCATTTAAGTCTTCATTCAATTTACTCTGGGTGTCATGTTTCATACAAATATCTGAGGGATCATATTTGAGACGTCATAATCTTTCTGATAAAAGCTTCAATACTTATCGACTTATTGGAGAAAAAAACACAATTATGCTGTTAAATCATTTTCCTTCCCACAAACAAAGGAATGTTAATCAGTTTCAAGTTATTCTGGTATTTTTGTTTTATGAAGATTGATCCCCCCTTTTTTTGTACATTTCTTTGTACATTTATTTTCTGCCCGTTTTTACATTGCAAAGTCTGTCTATTTGTACGTAAACATCATAAGGCTGCAAACAAGTTGTTGTATTGAAGATGTGAATAAATCAAAATGTTTACAAACAACTTAAAACCTAACGAGCTAAACATTCGAGTAAGTTTCAAACTTACTTCCTGGCGCCAATGATCCTGATTGAGCAAATGGCACACAATAACTAGACGTCTTAAAAATACATATGACGTTAATGACGTAATAAAAACGTGCAAATGATACTCAGGTAAAAATTGACGTCAGAATAAAAAAAATCACCTTCAATAAACAAAAAGAAAAAATCTATATACCATGTAGAGCTAAGTGTGATTACATACTTGTCTGGTGTAAAATTAGTTTTGTTTTAAAAGCAGAGGTACGGGCATGGGGAGGAGCGATGCTTACTATCCCCTTGGTTCACGATGAGAGGGGGAGGGGGGGTCAAGTGAAAACATTAAAACACGTACCGCCTCTCCTCTAAATGTGTATACTTACTAATGATTCCATTTTTTTTTTACTAATGTTCTCATGTCCATAAACAGACACTTATTTATACAAGACACTAATTTATACAAGACACTAATTAACCAATCTTGTGATATAAGTATTGAAGACTTTCTTTTTTACAGCACGGATCTAATGGCCTACATGTTAGATCTTCGCTACAGACAAGGCGAACTCGGCACCATCCTGGAAATAAGGTTTTTAAACAAAGTTGTGTTTTAGACATCCCCTGAATAACATGAAACTATTTAAGACTAATCTCTGTGCTACTTAACTTATGGACTCTAGTAGGTAACACCATACTAAGTAGTCAGACGTAATGATAATGTATACGTTCGACATTATTTCCAAGCCAGAACACGAGAATGCCATCAGACAGAAGCAGCCGTAAAACAGACGACACCGAGACGTTATATTATGACGGACATTTGACAAGCCTGTCACGTGATGTTAGTAGACCTGGTATCCTGTTGAGATGATCGGTTGAACTGTTTGACTTCGCACAGTGGAAAATGTTTAGGTTCGGTTGTGGATGTAGTAGTCATTATTTTATTTGTGTGTAGAAGTTTATTGTTACAGCAGTTTATTGTTACAGCAGTGTATTGTTACAGCAGTTTATTGTTACAGCAGTTTATTGTTACAGCAGTTGTTATTACAGCAGTGGTTGTTACAGCAGTGGTTGTATCAAAATGGTGTAGTAGTTGCAGCAAATGTTGTTATAGGCGTAGTAATAGTTGCAGTTGTTTATGTAGCACTTCTGGTAGCAACCGTTGTATTAGTAGTTGTTTTTTTTTTTTTTACAAGCACGATTTTAAGCTTCTTACTAACTTATCGGGAGGCGCGGTGGCTGAGCGGTAAAGCGCTTGGCTTCTGAACCTGGAGTCCCGGGTTCGAATCCCGGTGAAGGCTGGGATTTTTATTTCGGGATCCTTGGGCGCCTCTGAGTCCACCCAGCTCGAATGGGTACCTAACATTAGTTGGGGAAAGTAAAGGCGGTTGGTCGTTGTGCTGGCCACATGACACCCCCGTTAACCGTGGGCCACAGAATCAGATGATCTTAACATCATCTGCCCTATAGATCGCTAGGTCTGAAAGGGGAACTTTACTTTTACTTCTTTTACTAACTTATCAAGTAGACAGAGAAGAAATGGAGAAAGAAGGTCAACAGATCTTGAGTGCTGCCCCAAGAGAAGGTGAAACAATTCGTGTCTGTGTGTGTGTTTGTGTGTTTTGCGTCTACATATGTATGGTCTATTTACATTTTGTGTTCTTGTATGAGTGACTAACTGTAGACCTAGATTACCTAGCAGTAATATTTGATTCACTTGAAATTTGCCTTTTAAAATAACAGATTTATATCCTGCAAATAGTTTCAATAAAGATTATGATGTAAGTATAGAAATTAGTAAATAAAAATGAATTACAACATAAGTATTTGTAACATAATTCAGTTGTAACATACACGGACTTTTTTTGTCTTTTTTGAGTGATGTACAGATTATATTATAAACCATTGTAAGGACACGATTAGGAATTTGGCGCTAAAACGTATAAAGTACGGCTAAAGTGTTAACCATAGACATAAATAAATATAGACTGGAGAAAGGAAGTAACTTTATGTAACTTGAAAACATTTATATCTATTGAATTCTGATTTCCGAATTATGAAATATTTAAAAATTGCATGATCTTCAGTCCTAGAGATTAAACAAAATTTATAGACATAAAATAAAGTACACACAATTGCAATTCACAAATCTTCATATCATAAAACTCTCTTATTGGCCAGTCTATATTTATTTATGTCTATGGTTTATGTCACGAGATGGTTCTTTGGTTGATCTGATCTCGTGGTGCCGGGGAATCTTCTATCTTGAACACGTGGCTGGTGCCAACTGACTTGATCCAAGTCTTGTAGACGAATTATTTAAATAAATGTAGATCTAGAATTCACAATAAAAACTTTCTTGTATAAAACAAAATTCAGGAAACTTTATTTAAACAAAACTTGAGTACAACTTATGTACAAATGTAGATCAGACAATAGGATAAAATATTACAAGGCTTCTTCATTAAAAACTTAGAGATAATAGAATACACGACTGTTCAATTCAACGTTCAAGCTTAGACTGACGATCTCGCGCCAATCTCTTTCTCTCCCCTTAGCGGGTGTCACGTGATTTTCTGTCTTTCCTTTTAAAACAACCAATAGAATCAAATCTTTCAGACCTCGTGTGATCGAGCCAAGCTTTTCTTGGAATAACTATAAATAACTTCGTCAGCAAAGAATATTTACCTTTGACTAACAAATACATAATTTGTTTATGTGACAGTTTAGATTAGAAGAATAGAATACTCTTGGCAGTTTTAAAGAGAGATCGGCTATAGTTTCTAGACTAGATATTTAGCTTAGCGACATTCTACCGTTCCTTTCAATAAGTTTCAACCGCCTTATTCAACATCTTTCATCAGCGTCGAGTATTTTCTGCATTGTTCGCCATTCGCTTGTGTTATTTGGTTATTTGAATGTTATCTCCGTTTAGACTTATCTGTACACAGACACAGCGAGAAGGCGCCTAGCACTATTCAGTACATTTTGTAATAATGAAATACAAGTAAAAATTAACCATTCGGTTTCATTCAATAATTCTGCGGTCGATCAGACATTCCACATGTTTTATTGGGAACCCTTAAAGCTGATTTTGTTTATGTAAGAATAATGAAAACTTTGAGAGCTTTCAAGACTACAATAGAAATGACTGAATTTAGAATGACTTTCATTCCTATGATATTGCTACATTCGCTACTTTTGTTACTTGAGTTTTTATTGAGACTATTAAATTATTAGGACTAGAGGTTCTTTGCCGGAATGAACTTATAGCCTATAATCCTATATAATACAAGTGTTCTTTTGATGAAGCATGTGTATACTCTGTATACCATAGATTTGTCAAATGGTTTTATTTTAAGTAACGTTTTAGGACTTTGTAATAAATTCCATTACAGGTGTGTCATCTGAGATGAGAAAAGAGGAATAAATTCATTTACAGGTGTGTCATCTGAGATTAGAAAAGAGGTTAAAATTGACATTTAGGAGAGAGGAATGGAAAGTTAACGTGAATTACATACAAAATACTTTTGCAAAACAAAGCTTATATTAAATGTAATTGTTTTACTTAGTCTTAATCAGTTATGTAATCATATGTATGACAAGATAATTAATTACTAATAGTTAATTAACAAAGTGGTTATTTTTAAATTGTTGCCAGGTAAAAGAAAAATTGTGCATTGGGTTTGGGAGAAATAACGTGTATAAACTTTTACCATTCAGATAGGGTTGATATAAGCTTTGCACAATAAACAGGCTTCGGTTACTGGTAGATGAGTCATTCAAGGGGAGGTCACTTTATCTGATCGGGGCCATTCAAGAATAAGAATCTCTTAGCCGAACCTTTTTTTTTTTAAGTTTACCGTTTCCATGGTGAGCCTCCTTGTTGCATAGGTCAGTATTGACTCCTAGCACTACACTGCTGGTCTGGGATTTAAATGTGGCTCGGGGGAATTTAGCAGTGGGGAAATAATAGCAAGAATGAAAGATACAACTGAGGAACTTGAACACGTATGGAGGAGTCTAGAGATTTCAAAGATAAGATTTAATTCAGTCAGTAGGATGCTTACTTGAACCTTTTATTTTATTTTAATCTCGCTTATATTGACTGAGATTTTGCATTTCTTATTTTGAATCAATTATTTAATTCATTTTAGTGATTCGGATTTGAACCAGATCCTTGCAATATCGAGAGATTTGTTGTCCGATTGAATTTCCTTGCTGCGATCCAAGAGGGCTATAAGAGTTTAAGAAATCAGAATATGTCTAGTGTTATTTTATACGCAATTTTGGTTGACCTTAAACTATTTTACATTAGCAAATCTTACGCATATGCTTGATGTACTATCCTGGTCCTGCGACGCGTCTTCTATCTTGTTGGCAAGTGTCCCATTCAGGTTTTGATAGAAGCCAGTTAAAATAAAAAGAAAGTTGCTGATATCGAGCTCGAGCCTCTATGATGAAAGACCGACATGTTTTGCCACTGAGCATTTCAAGTACTGATAAAAATAGAAGGTTTATTAGATTATTATTAGTTTAAAAATTGAAACGATCGACCTCATTCTCTTCGTTAATATGATTATTGTCCGTCGTCGATTTTGTACATTTTCCATATGAAACGGAAATACGATTTATTGGTTAATTAGTTGTTTCATTAATTGGTTCATTAATTGGTTCATAAATTGGTTCATTAGTTGGTTAATTAGTTAATTGTTTGATTGATTCATGCGATGCCATCGACGTCTTAGCAAAATTTCGCTTCTGGTAAATTGCCTTAGATCGAGAGAGTCAGGTGGAAGCGACCCCTCCTCACTAAGTCCCTCCCCACACACACTTATTTAAATGGTAGCACAACACAACAATAGTTTTAAACTACAATCCTTGTACCATGATAAAAAGGCCACTTGCAGGGGCGTAGCTAGGGATTCGGGGGGATCGACCTCTTTGGGGGCCCCTTGCTTTTTGACATATGACATGACATAATTTACGCAAAAAATATTTAAGCTCAAGATGAAATTGATTCAGTATATCAATAAACTTAACAAAAAAAAATCATTAAGACTCTTTTAATGAATAATACCGTTGTTTATTAGATAAATAATGCACAAGTGACAAATCTCAATTCGTATCGCTTCACGTCGTGCAGCAAAGACATCTATAACATCATCTACATCGATACTTTCTAGTATTTGTGACTTCACTGACATTAAAGCCATGATAAGCCTTTCTTGCGTTACTGTGCTCATGGGATAGTTTTTGATGAGTTTGAGCTTTGAGAATGACGCAATGGAAGTGGCCTGGTCTATTGTGGATTGTATTACTTGTTTGTTAATGAAAACTGCTCGTACATCAATGACATCATTGAACAAGCGATTTGCCATTTATTTCATCATACAACCAGGAAAAAGTAACCCAGTTTGTCATAAGCGTGTCATCATCCAACAGGTGTCTTGGTTCAAGAAGAAACTCAAAGGTATCCATTTCTTTCCAGCCTTTGTAATCTGTCCTTCATCCCCATATAAAATCTGTCTAGCACTTCTGTCGCAACACGCTTGAATTGCAGTTCTATTGACAGTCCTACATTAGAACTCAACTTCCCATACCATAAAGTCTTTTCTTTCTTCTGGTTGTTTAGATTACAGGGAATCCATAGTATTCAATAGGCCTAACTTCTTTTGCTTTTTCGTTGGATTGGGTGATCAGCTTCGTCCGTTTCTCATCATTTGGCAGAAAGCATGAATTGGTTTCAATTTATTTATTGTTTATATTTTGTGCGAAAGCAAAAGGAATCAGAGTGTGAGGAAGCGGGAAAGATCCATATCTTGCTATGCCCCAGTATAGAAATACTCCGATAAGCATCACAACTGCTGATGAGTAGAAGACTCAGGGATATCATTCCAACTAAAACAAACGATGGAAAAATATACAGAAGAAATCAACGCATTTTGAACAAGAGTTTCGATGAAGGTATCTCTGGGTACTATGATAACGATGAAAGCAACGAACAGTAAACTGTTAGAACAAACGAAACAGACAGTTATAGACCAACGTCTAGAGAACCTGTTGTGCCAGTCAAGACAACCAGAAGTGGTCGAATTAAGGTTCCTAGTAGAAATCAGTCTTAAGAACCTTAAAAGGAAGGATGTGATAATAAATTAATAAAAGGAAGGATCTCTGGGGTTAATTTGAAAAAAAAAGCTGAACAAATTCATGTACAGTTCCAAAAAAAGGTGACAATTGTTTGATCTATCTTAGCAGAATGAAAAGCTGCCAGGTTAAGAAAGTGATTATCACAGTTCAGAAATATTGCTTTTGGATTTATGCCTAACAGACGTTTCCACAGTCCGGCCAGACGGCTGTGTTATCATAGGTTTAACCAATGCGTCACGCCGATTTGTAGCCCCACCCTGGCCAATCCGAATAATGGACAATGCTAGCATTATTAAGAATAACTATTGGATTTTTTATATTGGAATTCGCTGTATATCATAAAGTTTTATTCGTGGCCAGTAGCGGCCTTAGGGGTGGCATGTAGGGCAGCCGCTCCAGGCCCCGCGCTTGAGGGGGTCCCCGCGATCGGAGATTTTATTGTCACAAGCTTGATCCACACATTTTCCTAATAAAATCCGATTGGTTGTCGATGTTAATATACGAAAAAAAATATTTGGATTGGTTGCTTCCGCCTTTGTGTATTTTTCCCAATAGGCTATGGCCTTGGGAGTAATTTTAAAAACTTTTTAAAGTTGAAAGAATTGTCTTTTTGCGGAACAATTACAATACAGTATATATAAAGTACCTAGCGCGGCCAATAGTAAGCCAATGTCTACGCAATGTTCTATGTTTTGTAACAAAAATAAGGAATGCCCACAGCGTTAAGGCGGACATACTGTCTTGTTATTGTTACAGCGTTAGAGACGGTATTAGCCCGTTAGCGTGATGTGGTTCGGTATATATAGTTTATCCTAACGGCTCAGGGCCCCACACATGACACTCGCCCAGGACCCCGCGCACTGCTAAGGATGCCCCTGTAGGACCCTGTTCGTGGCAACAAAGAGAGTGATATTCTTAGTTTTTGCTGCAAGCACATGTTTGATCTCTTTTGAAAGGAAAATAAATCGGCAACAAATCTATTAAAGATTTGCATTTTAAAACTAACTTTACCTTTTCTCTGTCGGAAATATATTTTTAAAATGTTAACAAAGTCAACGTACTGAATGATCTCAATATAGATTTAGTCTGTTATAAATTTAATCCATAAATGTTGAACAAAAAAAGACACCAGTTGACACTATTTGCCAATCAAATATATTATTTTATGTATTTAAAAACACATTTCGGACACCCGTTTGGGCCCGCCCTAAATGGGGGCCCGGGGGCATTTTCAAAAGCTCCCCCTCCCTCGCCCCCCCCTTAGCTACGCCACTGGCCACTTGAATATCTAGACTACTCCCTATATTGCAAGTATCTACAAACAAGTTTTTTAAATCATGAATTCTCTCCGCGCCTGTTTTTTTTTTTTTTGACCGAAATCAACTCACCTTGTCTGTCTGTCTGTTTGTCTGTCTGGTAAATAGTTTGTACACGTTATTTCTCTGACAAAATCTCTGATCAAGCTAATAGCTGACATTACAAGAATTTAAAAAAAATTCAGCAATTAGATAAATAACTATTGGTAGTTAATTATTTTGTTTGGAATCTCCAAAGAAATTGTAGTTAGGTGGTAATATAAGCTTAATTAATCCCCATTCATATGTCGCAGCTATAACGTAGGTTTGAATAATAGAGAACAATAGAGAACTTTACAATCTTCTATTTTCATAAGCATCTTACAAGCAAAGTGGTTAGAAGGTAGTCTGGGGAGGCTTGAGTCATGAGTTTGAATTCAGGTCGTTTACTTTTTTTTTTTATAAACGCTTTAAAAAAACGATTACGGTGAAACTCAACCAGATAGCCCTTGCTCTCCACTCCCCTGAAATTGATTCAGACAAGTGATAGGAGGCTAAAAAGCATAATATAGTGCTAAACAAAAACAATGAGTAAAAATCTTTCTAATTGCACAGATTTATTGTTGTTGGTGTATATTTATTTAAAACTTAATGACATGACTGATCCAAACTAATAGATACGATTACACTTTGTATACTTTTTATTTATTTATTTATTTTTTTGTCTTCGCATGTTCTACATTATAGATTTTTTTTTTCTTTTTTGTCATTTATTAAATAAGACCAGTTTATTTCGATGCATATCTTAACATTCGCTATTGGACTTTATTGGATTTTATTTCATCATGTATACCGCAAGGTAATTTTTGATTCTATAAAATATTTTCAATAGCATCCTTTACATTAAAAATGGAGATACAATGAAATACTATTAAAATGTATTTTGGACAAGCGAAAGTTCCATTGGGATCTGAGCAATCTATTTAATTGTTTTTAAATCTTTTCTACTTAATTCAAAAAAAAAAAAAAAAAATTCACTGGAATTTTTTTTTTTTTTTATCGAACGAAGGAAAGTAACAAAATAGTTTTGAATATTATTAAAAGTTATCTGCTTCAGAGACTATTTGAAACACTGATTTCTAGTTAGAATCTATCCTTATCTATCGTAGCTAGGAGGGGGGAAGAGGGGGGAGATTTTGAAGATCCCCCCGGGCCCCCACTTGAAGGGGACCACCAAATGAGTGGTTTTTTTACATTAAATAGTAAACATTTCACAAAATGCATGGGCCCCCACCAAGTTCAAGCCCCAGGGCCCCCAAACGATTAAAAATTCCTAGATACACCCCTGCATCCTTCTTTCAGTCTCAGTCTTCTTTTTTATTTGTTATCAGTACAAAGAAGTGTGTGTGTGTGTTTGATAAAAATATAAGTAAGAGAAAGACGTGTCTCTTATTATCTTCTTATATTATCACTAAGGTAAAAATAAAACATGAAAGTTCCCATCTCAGACATTGCGATCTATCTCTCTATGTTATCACTCCAACGTACTGTATATAAACGAGTGAGTGTGTTCAACTAGACGTTGTTATTTAATCAAATTAAGTTTTTTATTGGAATGGATCAAGTTGAATTGGTTTTATCACTCCATGCCACAACTTGGACAGCTCAGATTCATCTTGCAGATACGACTGTTGATTATTTAAATTAAAAAAAAAATTACTGACTATTTCTAAAGGTGTTTGTTAGATGTCACTTGAAGTGGTAACCAGAGGATGTTTGTTAGATGTCACTTGATGTGGTGAACAGAGGATGT
>JADKLZ010000167.1:20701753-20715458 GCA_021533235.1 Biomphalaria straminea
ATATATAGTCAAAAATTATTCTTTTATCAAGACAAAAAAGTCATCTAGAGTGTATTTAATAAATGAGAACAAATATATCACCATGTAGTCTAGTAGCTTGATATTAGGATATACTCCAACCTGATAAAACCTGACATGATATCCAAATTTAATCTAGAACACATGTTAAATTAAATGTACATATGCCCCCTTGAGAAGATTCTCCTTAGGCAGAACAAAAAACTAAAATCTAATCACAAAATTTATTGGAGTGGTTAAGAAATTTGCCAGAAAATAATGTTTATAAATTGATGGGATTGAGTCTGTGTTGTAAAAGGACGGTGCACGGAGCTGTGATTTTGTTTACATTAAGTTACAAGCACTACTGAATACAATTTAAAATGTATTTCTTAAGATGATGATGATATTAGCGCTATTGACCTCAGTAAGTATTAGGCCTCCAGTGCACAATCTACGTGCAGTCATAGGAAGCCTGTTCTAACTGAGCTAAGAGGATATACACATTCATTGTTTCATCTTTAGTTGCTTTTTCTGCTAGTATTTTTTTTTATTGCTTTTTTCTTCCCAGTAAGTCCTAGCTTCTGTTGCATGATGGGATTTGTTTCTTTCGCCGAATTTTAGAGTACAGAGGCGGTTAAGGCTGCAGAAGAGGTAGAGGATCTCTCATTATTAGAGGTTGGTATTTGGAAGTTATTACTTTCATTTCATAATATTATATGTAGCTTTTATGTATTATATGTTCTCACCAATTATGTATTTCATATCTAGGAGATGTGGTTAATGAAAAGGGAGCTAATTAAAAAGTAGGAACACAGATAATGTCTCCTCATAAAAACAACAAGACAGCATTACTCGTTTGGTTCTAACAGATAAATAATAAAAAAATCGATGATGACAAATAAACTTCATTAAAATCGTTGCTTTTTGTCTTCATGTTCATGCTAAGTAATTATTTTTATAAATAATTTCAGTATAATGCTTGGCTACCCAGATTACCAGGTTGTAATTTTTTTCTTTTTTTTTTAAATTAATCTATAAGTGTGGGATACATATTCACAATTTAAGGCAGATTATGTAAAGGTCAACTGTTTCTGTGGTTCAAGGCTAATGAGGGTGTCATGTGGCCGACTCAATAATCAACAGCCTTAACTTTACCCAAACTCAGTGCTTTTTTTTTTTGTCAAAAATTAGGTGTCGTACTCAGTGATTAGGTGCTCAGTAGTTGATTAGACTCAGTGATTGATTGCCTAACTTTTAATTACTAAAAATTAATAATGTACGTTAAAATACAAGAAAAGTCATAATTTTTTTCAAAAAGGTACCGGTACGCCTTAACGGTGCGTACCGGCACAAAAAAGCCCATTAGATTTGAAGATCCCAAATGATCTCGAAATTAAAAAGTCCAGTCTCATTAGGATTCGAACCCTTCGGTTGAGGAGCCATTTGCATTTCCACTCAACCACAGCGCCTCCAAATGTCTAGATAATGTTCAGACAAGTGGGTGATTCAAGTAGAGACTTTTGTGAGAGTCGTTTGGATCTTGCCAAATGTCTAGATAATGTTCAGACAAGTGAGTGATTCAAGTAGAGACTTTTGTGAGAGTCGTTTGGATCTTGGAGTTTAAAGAAAGTATTTTCTTATCATTATGGCTTGATATATTTCAAGCTCGTGGTGTGAACATTTTGTTGCTCTATGTTTACTCCCCATATCTATTTAATAGTCAAACAAAAAAGGTAATAAAATTAAGAGGATTTTTTTATGAGCCGTAGCGATTGTAGGCTATTGATTAGTTAATAGGTCACACGGCGAACACGTAACTTATAACAAACAAAAAAATACATATATATATATATACATATATATCAACTACCTATCACTGCATTTGCCTATCTATCTACTATCTTCCATCTACAATCTTACTATCCATCTGTCTACCTACCTACCTACCTACCTATCTATCTATCTATCTATCTATCCACCTATCTATATGTCTAACGAATTTTTTTAGCGTGACAATTTTATCATTTGGATACAATGTTAACCAGTCAATGTCCAATACATAGGTTTTTCTATGAGGATGCTTTTAATTTTTCCTTAAGATATACTGCTCTTCAATGACTGGAAATTTGTTGTGTACTGTATAACGGTGAGAATGTGGCTTTTTTTAAACTTTTTTTTTCACAATTATTTCTTGTAAAAGAAAAAAGTAT
Organism: Biomphalaria straminea; assembly: GCA_021533235.1. NCBI lineage: Eukaryota > Metazoa > Mollusca > Gastropoda > Planorbidae > Biomphalaria > Biomphalaria straminea. The sequence goes on from JADKLZ010000167.1 coordinate 20,703,964, forward strand.
GAATTAAAAAAAGTGAACTATTGTTTGGTATTGAAAGAAATTGTACTGAAGAAATGCGGTGGTGTAGTTTGAATTAGTCCTCTTGAGATGTTTGAACCCTGAGTGAACAGGTTTTTAATGCATTTAAAAGTGATCTCGGAAACATTCGCATAGGTACTCTCCCTTTCCACTTCCCTTTTTCCCAGGTGGTCTACCATATTGATAGGATCATAGCCATTGAGAAATCTTAAAGCATGAAATTACGCTTAAAAAATGGATTGTTAGCTTAGAACTCTTATAAATGTAATTACATGGCTGATCCAAACTAATTGATACAACTACACTTAGTTTTAGCTTTGTTATTTATTATTATTATTATTATTATTTGTATTTTTCTTGTTATTTCTGATTTAGTCCAGATAACTTTTTTGTTGTTTTAATTCCTGGTTATAGTAAATATGCTAGTGGGGGAAGTAACTCCATGAGAAGTGATCTCAGTCTGGAAGTCTACTTAGTATTTGTTGGTTTGCTTGTTTGTTTGTTTGTTTGCTTGTTTGTTTGTTGGTTGGTTGCTTTGATTGTTTGTTTGATTGCTTGTTTATTTGTTTGCTTGTTTGTTTGTTTGTTTGCTTGTTTGTTTGTTGGTTGGTTGCTTAGCTTGTTTGTTTGATTGCTTGTTTATTTGTTTGCTTGTCTGTTTGATTCGCTCCATTACGTTCAATAAGAAATGAAACATGGAGGATGTACAATTTGATCAATTTTTCTTGTACATCAAATGAACTTTTTAAAAAAGGTTTTACTTCTAAAGAAAAAAAGGATAATGTAGAAGTTTCTTGTTTTAAAATGTCTGCTATCGAAGCATCTTGTTCCTAGATCCACTCTTAGCTGACATGTGCACAACAAAAACAAAAAAAAAAAGATAGATTTTGCGTGTCAATGTTATATGTCAGATATATAGTTTCCTGGGCGCCCTTGGACGGCCTGCTATTAAACTGACCACGAGGCGCTGGCATTGACATGAACGACACCAGACAGTTAGATCGGCGCAAGGAAAGGGAGGAGGTGGTTTTTAGGGTCAAACGCAGGTTTTTTTTTCTGGGGTAGGACGCCCAGTATACTTAAAGAACACAGTTTCTTTACTTGTTAAAGGCCCGTTACTAGGCTAATGCAGCTTATGGCGGTGGCTGTGTGTTTGGCTGGCTCTCCACCCTTACAAGTCACCAGCCACCAAGTCACCACCCTGGCAAGATGTTGCATTCAATTCCACTTGATGAACTTAAAGTAATGGCAGCGCAGTAGGCTGACATCTGGGAGACATTTTGTCTGTTTCCTGTAGAACTCTTCCCCGTCTACTTCTCTCTATCTCTCTTATTTTTTGTCTTTCTTTTTTTCTCTGTGTCTTTATAAGTCTTAATTTTTTCTTTCTTCTTTTTTTTCTTTCTTTTGTTGCCATCTCTTTCTCCTTTTCTCTCTCCTCCTTTTTCTCTTTTTTGTTCTCTCTTTCTTCTTCCTTCTCTAAGTCGTCTTCTCTTTTCGCTCTCTACTTGTTTCTCTTTCACTTCTCTCTCTCTCCTTCTCTCACTCTTTCTCATTCTCTCTCCTTCTTTCTTTCTTTTTCCTTCTCTCGTTCTCCTTCTCTTTCTCCTTCTTTATCTCTTTATCCTCTTTCTTTCACTCTCTCTTTCTCGTCTCTCTCTCGCCTCTCTTTCTCCTACTCTTTTTTCTCTCTTTTTCTTCTTCTGTCTTTTCTTTTTGCTTCTTTCTCTTTCTCCGACTCTCTATTGTCTCTTTCTTTCTTCTTCTCCCTCTGCTTCCTTCTATCTGCCTCTCACTTTCTTCTTCTCTTTCTTTTCATCTCTCTCTTTCTCCTTCTCTCACTTCACTCTCTCTATCACTTTTTCTCGCTTACTTTCTCCTTCTTTCACGCATTTCTTTCTCTCTCTCTCTCTCTCTCTTCTTTCTCTATGTTACATCTCTCCATTATAGTTTGTATTCAGTAACCAATGGTGAGCATTTGAACTCTCCAGTTGATGTCCCAACTTTCATGCAGAAAACCTATAGAAAAGTAAATGTGTGCACACCATTGGGTCATAAGGTAAAAACTAAAGCTAGACACAGATAGGAAATACACATTTAGTTTCAATGTAACATTTTGGAAACTCTACAAGCACAACACGATTGACCATCTCTCCCTACAGCAGGAATGTCAAACCCATTAAGGTATATGGGCCGCATATACAACATACTATGACCTGAGGGGCCGCAGAAAAAAATCAGTTTTAAAACAGCCTACTAGTTTTATGTAAATTAGAAATAATACAATATAATACAATAATTAATGGCATACCTGTCCCTTAGCTAAATTTGTAGTACTATCGACTAATTAAAAATTACTATGAATACGCATTATTTTCTTTGTCCTGATGCTTGACATCTTTTCGGGATACCATTTTATTAATGTCAGGTTGAAGTTTGTTTGCCACTGATGCTTTCATCACAGATGACAAATTTTGATCAGATAATCTCGAACGGTGAGGTGTTTTAATAGCTTTTATTATGGAAATGAACTGCTCACAGAGACCACTGCATGCAAAAATGGCTAGAATTCTTGCCGCAAATTTCCGCAATCTAACGAACCGTTCAGGGTAAATGATTGTAAAATTTTGGCAGTCATTTCAATATTCTTCGATTTCAACTAAGAACCTGACTTCTATTCTATCAGCTCTAATTGCACATTTCCAGCACCATTTTCAGAATCAAATCAGATCTCGTGATCGAGAGGCTAAGTGCGCTTGAACTTGGCTTGGCTACCTAGAAGGAGGTTCGAGGTTCGACACCCGACTCGGGCAGAGCGCCTAAAGGCAGCACGGAAAACCAACTCCTAGATGCCCCTTCCCCCACTAGTCCACAAATGAGATTGGACCAAAGCGCTCCGAGCATGCTATAAGCATGAAAGTAGGCTACATAAAAGTTATAATAATAATAATAATGATGCACTGAAAATGAGCAAATTTAAAATTAGCATCAGTCTCTCTTATTTTTGCAAGTAATTTTGCATCAAAACCATTTCATTTCATGGTTGGTACGCCATACCTTAGTTAAACTAGCTAGCTTTACCAAAGATAAATTGTACTGCATTTTCACCTCCTGTCATTTCTCAAAAATCATCCTCACTTGTTATGCATAGAACAGTACCCAAGTAGTTCCTGGTATATGTCAAAATTCCTGTCAAAGGCCCTTATGAATATAGCCAACCGTGCTACACCCGTTACGTCAGTTGACTCATAGAGACCCAATGAAAATAATTCAAAATCAGCTCTGTCGTTCTTTAATTGTTCAAGCAAGCTGACTGACATGTCATTTATTCTATCTGCAATAGTGTCACTAGTTAACGCTATTTCTTTGAATGCTTTCTCCTTTTTTTTCTGAAAAAATGACCGCTTTAACGAAACACTCCTTCCAAATCACATTTATTAAATGATTTGAAATGGCCTGCAATGAAGTTTTACAAAATGTAGCTTGCTTTCACTGCAGACTCCCTCCCGTTGTTCAGTTTAACAAATACTATTTTTACATTCAAGTAGCTTGTCATCTTTTGTTTTCCAGCTTAATAGTTAAACATTATTTTTATAATTTTTTTAGGTGGCCAAGCAGGCCGCATGCAAGGTGGTCGCGGGCCGCATGCGGCCCCCGAACACCCAGTTTGACATGCCTGCCCTACAGGTTCTCTGACTGTGTTTTCTACAATTATACTATTGACAAGAGTTGCTCATCTTGTCAACGCTGAACTGACAATGCTGTGAAAGAAGTGAATCGCTTACCTCCCCCAGTGTCAACCTGTGGTAATAAAAGAAAATCTATTTAAAAAATCAATAAACATTTACATCTAGAAACGTTGAAAAAAAAACTAGACAGATGGCATGGTGAAAGTTTGTAGAGCTCTATCAGGTTTGGGGAGCAGCATTGACCTTCTTACAACCAGATCTTTTGCTCTGTTTTAAGAAAACTCAGAGAAGTGACGAATTTCGGCGGCCGCCATTGGGCAAAAATCAGCAATTAGTTTTGTGTCGTCTGGCTGTCCGTCCGTTTATCACGTTTGGATCTCAAAACTAGAAAGAGATTGAAATTTAAATTGCATATTTTTGTTTTGTAAAATTAAAACGTTATTTTGTTTATTGAATTTGCAAGCCATTTTTCACATAATAAAAAAAATTGATACATTACCTTGTACGTTTTATTAGCATAAATATTTTTCTGTTTATTGCAAGATATTTTTATTTTTAATTTATACATATTGTTATTTGTTAAAATGAAGTGGTTTTGTTTTGGTTTGTGTTTACGGTTATGTAGCCTAGATTTATCAGACCAGTCTGCTACCGAACCATGTTTTCATGTCAACTAGTTCATTGATACTAAAAACAACATCCACCTTGTGGCACCATGCCGTCATTCAGACAAACAATCATATCGGAAACACTTTCGTCAAGTTAAATTGTATTTTGAGGGTAGACTTTGAGTTTGTATGAAAACACAAACTCTCTTTATAATCTTGTTTAGTTTTATGCAGCTTAAAAAATAAAAGCATTTTAAAAAGTACAATGTTAAAAGTAATATAAATGAAATAATAAGAGAATGAAACTAATATAGATACACTCGTATATCAAGGGGGGAAACTCCTCGAGGATGTTGCTAGGAATTAAAGCTTCATGAGTCTGTAGCACGTTGGTCCGGTAGACAAACAAGGATTCCTATTTTTAAACAAAAACCTTTCAGAGATAGCATAGTACATGTTCTTATGGATAAGATAAGATAATTGGTGCAAACAAATGGAAATTCAGTTTGACTACAATTTTCCCCCTCTGTATAACTACTAAAGCAATAACAATAGAAATGTACATGCATAGGATTATTAAAATCAGGTTTCTGTGCACTTGTCATTAAATGCACTTGTCATTAATGACAAGTGTAACACTGACTGAAAGTGAAATAAGGAGTTTTTGAATTTTTCTGTTCTAGCCTTAGTAAGGACGAGCCGACCGCTTTGTCCAGATCTGAACTGTGGTGAAATAGGTGTACATTGTCTTGAAGTATGTTCTACGTTTTGGAAATGTATCTTTCATATATTAATATAAAATAATTCTTTAAGACATGGTAGCCGTGTTTGAGTGATAGATTTATAAGGTCTTAAATAATTCTTCAAGAGATGGTAGCATCTATAAGATGCTTTTTTTTTAAATAAATCTATTTAGTTGCTGTCTTTGTGACAATAAAGTATTACCATGCCAACAGGAGATAGCTAATGTTGTGTTGTTATTGGTACTAAGAAAATCTCCAATTTAAAAAAAAAGTCATTTGGTTCCCTGCAAGAGGTGACTGGTTTCAGGGAAGGAAATGTGCTGGTAATATAATGTACTTTAAAAATCGAGGCGCCTCTACAAGTTAAGGGGTGCAACGGATGGGGGCAGGTTGATGAAACTTATCTCACACTCACATAATAATTTTACAAAACGATACACAGTATATTAATAAATGTACACGCATTGACCTTGTCATACAACCCATAAGTATATTTTTTTTCTTTCACAATTTAGTTTTGTAATTTGATTTTCGTAGTCCATTGTGCTCCCCTATCTTTAAAATATCTTTTCTATCACTTTAACAAACACTCACACACCTTGACTCACCCGCACACATTCTCTCAGACCAACACACCTGCATGTGGACCCATGGGAAGTAGAAAAACATAAAAACCCTAGAGATATCTAAGAAAAATATTTTTTTGTGGCGCACCACGGACTATCTGAAGAACTTACCTTGTATCCAGAGCTATACAAATCTTAACACTAGCACTATCGAGAGACCATTTGTAGACAAGATTGTGACTACATGTTCCACATCAACACATTGAGTGTTCAACAGTCCCAAACAGTTTGTTGATATTTCCACTGAGAATGTACGTTTATCAACAAGTTTTCCAAGTTGGCCAGGTTTTTTATCACCCAAAACAGAACAAATCCAAAGATTGGAATTTTTGAATGTGTTTCATCTGTTGGCGAGATCAAGTCAAGAAAAACTTTGTTCAAAGAGATGAAATTGTGGATAGTCTTCAGGGAGACGCAATCTTACTCTTGTTTTTTTTTTATTTATTTGTTATTTTCTTTGTTGAGAAAGTTTTTATTTGCTTGAAAGATGGACGTCATGTTGCAGAGTTCAAAAGATCAAGATTTCAAATGTATGATAACCTAAGTGTACTTGAAACTGAGAATATTTTAACAGATTCTTACTTCCATTTTGGATACGTAGTTTATATACAGAGTTGAATTATTGAAATTCATCACTTTGGCTGATCTTAAATAGTAATACCATCACTTTCCTATAAATCTATTTACTCAGTCTAATTTTAAATAGGGCCGGATTTAAGTAAGTGGAGGCTCCGGCTCATGGAGCATGCCCGTACACATTTTCGAATCGTAATAAAAATCTGCTTACTATTAATAATAATGCCTATATCTTATCCTTCCTTACAGATTAAAAACATTGCATTACATTACATTACATTGCTAACCTTGGCTAGTTTAATTAGAAATTAGAAAAGACGGACAAAACAAGAATTAATTTATTGAAATAGAATTTATTTTTGTATTTTTCTCAGTTAAATCAAATTAAGGAGAACTATAAATCCTTTCTGTTACTCATTGCCATATTTCTGAGTACAGGTTTGACTTCCTCAACATGTACACGTTCTGGTACAAGTTTAGCAATGTTGGAACAGGATCAGGAAATGTCGCCATGTTTTGGAAATGACGTCATTTAGCCAGGCTTCCATCTTGCCATCTTGCTTCAGAGATCTTGTTGTTTTTGGTCCTAATAATCTTTGTAAACAACTGGACATCCGTGGTCCTATTGCCTCTGAGATTTTCTTTTGGGACTATGTTGTCCTTATTTTAGGGAGCGTTTTCTGCTATCTTTCTATGATCATAGGAATCGCTTCGTAATTTCTAGTTTAAATTTAGACCCTTTTTTAGCGGCCCCCGTAAGGGGAAAAGCCGCTATTAGGTTTGTGCAAAATGTCCGTCTGTCCATCTGTCACACTCAGGGCGCCAAAACTAGAAGAGATACGAAAAATATTTTTTCACCATTAAATGCGGCTTTAAAAGTTTAGGTGCAACGGCTACTTTTAGTTTTCTAAAAGCAAAACGATTAATTTATAAAATTAATTATGCAAGCGATTTTTTAATAACAAAACACCAATTCTGAAACAATTACGTAAATGTAAGGGAGGAAATGTTACTATAAGAAATGCTCTACACCAGTGATTCCCAAAGTGGTCCATACGAAATTGAAAAAAAGAATTGGGGGTCCATGACATCCAAATGGGGGTCCACGAGGGTGGATCTCATTTAAGATGGAATTGAGTTTACTATAAATCTCACATTAATGAAATCACCTATTATATCATACAAATATACGTTATTTATGCTTTATTATAGCTAGGCCATTAAATATTGAAAGTATTATAGGAATGAAAAACTTATTTTAAATTTTAACACCTCATTTAAATAGCTCAATTTAGTTCATTTGGTCAAATGAACTTTTAGCAGCGACTTTCGTGTACTAGCGTAAAGCCCGGAAATGACATGATTCTAAACTAATTTCTTAAACTTTTTTTAAAAATCAGATTTAAAAAAAAAAAATTGTTTAGTGCCCCCATTAGAATGAAAGAAGCATATTTTTGTGCGCTTTGTCTGTTGGTTGGTCTGTCCGTCACGGTTAGAAAGAAAACAGAAAGGCTTTTGAAAATATGATTTAACCTTTACTGTTCTTTCAGAAATATTGCGATAGTTTAAGGATGGGAGCATACAGGAATTGAGCCAGGGACCAACGATAAATCCGAACTAAAGTCTAGTGCGCAAACATCAAGATAAGGCAGGTTTATACCCTGCTCGCTATCCTCCGTCGTCCAGCGAGAAGTTAATTTTTTTTAACTTAGAAGGAACATCCGAAACATCTTGCGAATAGGCGGATCTGACAGGGATCCGACTCCGACGAGGGCCGCTTCTGAGTTTGTGTATCACACAAACTGTCTTTGTAATCTTGTTTTGTTTTATTTTGATAAGATGCCTTTTCCAGTGTTAAAAAAATCCTATTCACGGAGTTGATCCTTACATTAAGTTCTTGATAGCTTACAGGTGTGCATGTGAGTTTTAGAGTTTTATTTTTATTACTTTGACATTGAGAGTGCTATAGATTGTAGTGAATATAATGTTGGTCAAATGATTGGAGCAGCCTCGGGTGTCATTGTTGCTGTGATAATGGACTATATTTAGATACTTATAAGGATATATATGTGAGATCAGTTAGATGTTGTACTCAAGATGTATAGAAAATATGTATTTGTTTTATATTTATCTTATCTTATCATATAGGTTACAAACGTTAATGCAAAAGAGAAGATAATTACCTATTACACATTTCACATTTATTACACATTAATTTATTACACTCTTGAATCAATAAAGCATTACATTCAGAAATTCCTGAACGCGTACTTTTAAGAAGGCGATACATACAGTTCACAACACAGAGCCCATAGTCAAGCTGGTAACTAAACACACTTTGCAACGTCTTAAATAGTCTTCTTAAGGAGAATCACTCTTCTTCTTTCTGTTTGCTCAAAAATTATTAACTCCTCTTTATGTCACACCGATCCTTGATACACAGCTACGGTCACAGGTAGGTCATCTGTAGTCACCAGGCACCGTTGCATTTTCACCTTTCTTTCTACTACTGCTGTGTATGCCATTTGCAATCCGGAAGCCTACCTTTATGCTCGCTCTCCATGTGGATCTATCCAGTGCCACTTTTTTCCAGCTGTTAGTGTCGATTTTGAAGAGCTTCATGTCACGTTTGCATACATCCTTATACGGTAAAAGTTGGCGACCAGCAGCTCTCCTGCCTTCTGTTAGATAGCCCTACAGAATGTAGGCATTCTGGCATTCTATGAACGTGGCCAAGCCAGCCAAGGCGTCTGCTGCTGATAACCCATCATAGAACTTCCTCATTGGTTATTTTAATCTTGTCGTCTTATTTTAAAGATCCGCCTTTGGCATCGTAGGTGGAAGACATTCAGCTTTTTTCTCCTACCATGATTAGGTTGACCATGCACTTCCATATAGCAAAGTGATCATCACACAGGTTCGGTAGATTAAGGCTTTGTTAGTCAGTTATTATCCTACACTCTTTTCTGCAACATGGAGCCTTTTGCCTTTTGGCTATCATTGTAATGTCTTTATATACGGTAGAAAATCGTTGGATACGATGGAGCCATGATAAAAAAATGGTCAACAATTTCCAGTGGTTGGCCATTAATCAGCTATATAATTATTGACAGTAAATGTAAAAGAACGCGAGAAGCAGTGTTTGTGTTCTGAACTAGTATTTTAGTTTTGCTGTGATTGGTTGTAGACACACAGAGAGTACGCACAATGTTAAAAATCATATTATACCACGAGAACCGGTGACGTTATTTTGTTCTTCTGAGCGGCAATGTTTAGCTTACTAAGTAACTATATATTCTTGATAAGTTTACATAGATATAACATTTTAATTAGATAGATCTATAGTAGGTGCAACTCAGTAAAGTAAATATTTTGAAATTTCTATAATCCTATATTCTTTTATTGAAACATAACGTATGTAATAGTTTATTATGTATAAAAAAATATCAGTCTACTATACTTTGACTAAAGTATAGTGATGAAACAGCTTTTGTGAAAATGAAACTAATGTTGCATAATAATCGGCTTGTATAATTATTTATTTACAGGAAATTTAAAGAATGGTCTGTACAGTAGATGAGTATTCCTTTATCTAAGATAAACCGCGCAGTGGTTCCAAGATAAGTCGTCTCGACAACGTATGACGCTTTGAAGGACATGATCTGCTATCTCTGGTGACGCTTCCAAAGGGGAAGTTTGACTAGTCCCAATGTTGAGCTTCCGGAACATATGTTGTCTAATTCTGTACAGAACTGAGTGATGGAGATGCTTATATACAGAGTAACAGGCTTATAGAATACGAGTTTCTATGTATTTATAAAGTTTCTATTGAGTGTCATTGATCTGATAGCTTTCGCCTTTGATGGTTTGAAATAAACATAGCCTTTAATTTATTGTTTGATTAATTAAAAATACAAATCAGCTGCACGACGTAACGCATTATTCATAACATGAAGGTGTATAAATAAATAGAAAACTAAAAAAACAAAAAAAAAAGTCCAGACAGCCGGACAATGACTATTGACTAAATAAACCAGCGCCAGCGCTCACTAAGTCTCTCCTGGACTGGAACATTAAGCCTAGTAGATGTAGTAATCTAGATTTATCCCCACGCATCCAAAGTGACCACGGATACTGACCGCTGTCCAGCGATACCCTCCTCACTCCTGCCATTAATATAGTCTAGTGTGACCGATGTGAGCTGAGTTTAGAAGTGGAGGAAGGGAGGGGTGTTGTCTAATCCAGGAATGTCACTCCTAGGTCACCCTGACCTCCAGACTTTTATTTGGAACATCGGACAGTTTTTTTTTTAAATTTACGTTTTTTGTGAGAAGAACAAACAGATTTAGACAGATGCTAAGCAATTTGAAACTAAGCTTCTCAGAAAGCAACTAATGTAAAGGTGGGGGGAGAGAAAGAGGAAAGGAAAAAATTCAAAATAAAGAAATAAAAAAATAAAAAAATAAAAGCATTTTTAAAAACTTTTTTGCTAAATGAAAAAATGAAAAATAGAAAAAGATTTTTTTAAACCATGAATGAAGTGATTTTGTTTGATTTTGTTAAGAAATGAAATAGATCCTTAAAGAGAAAAAAAAAGCAATGTCGTTGATAAACATTACATAAGAACAATAAAAAAAAAATATAATAATAAGGCTTGTCTTTTGAATCCAAAGAGAGGACGGCAGTATGTCACGTGATTACGCAGTCCTAGATGTGATTCAAATATGTTGCGCAGGCAAAGTCGTCTGACGTTGGTCAGTTTAGGTTCTCTTTCCTTGTGGGTATATCTATAGCTCTAGCAGCAGAACTCCAACGTGACCTGGTCATTGTTTCTTGCTACACAAGGTTGTGGAATATGGAAGTAAACTGCGCCAAAACGGTCTGGACCCTCTTCACTCTTGGTAAAGATGTATACAAAGAACAGATTTCTCTCTCAATCAATGGTACAACTCTGAAGATGGAAGCCAAGCTTAAATATGACCCTAAGACAGGGTTGTTGGATCACGTGAGACTAGTGCGGGAACAAACATCAGAGAGCCTTAAGGTGGTAAACAGACAAGCCACGATCAAGTGAGGGGGGGCAGAATAAAGCTTTTTGAGGGTCATCTACTGCGGGTAACAAAATATCTGTGCAGCTCCGAGTCAACTACTACCAAAATATCTGTATTGTCTCAAGTTCCAGAGACGACTTCTACTCACTTAAAGTGAATTGAGTCATTCTAGACTGCTACTCACTTA
>JADKLZ010000167.1:20728188-20765104 GCA_021533235.1 Biomphalaria straminea
TGGCCTTAGTACATGAGTCATTTACTGGCCTTAGTACATGAGTCATTTACTGGCCTTAGTACATGAGCGATTTTGATGACATCTTCCGACGTCAGTAAACTAGCAATTTGGATGACATCTACGGGTTTCTTTATATTAGATTCTGACATTACTGGATAACGGATTACTGGATGTTTTCCTGTGTTTGATAAACGTAAACTTGTTTGGAAAAGTTGACGCTCTTATGAACTGGTTCATCGACTTTTTTTAAATTGTGCTTTGGCGCATCTGAAAAATTCAAAAGATAAGATAATTTTATTGGTCAATGCAAAATAAAATTACTACAATAGTCCACCTCAGCATTACTATTATAACAATGACAATATAGCTGCAAGCAAAATATACACACAAACATACAACCCGCGCTTGATAAATTGAGCTCATATGTACTTCTGTGTGATGTGAAATGACCTTAAAACACTCGGACTAAGAGCAAAGTAAACGTTATCTCTCTATTATAGTCTTGATGGACAGGAGACGATCATATCGTCCAGATCTCAGGTCACTGTGGTTTAGCTGGTGCAAATAGTCTTTAAGGAGTTAATATGCTTTGGACAAACCTATCCTTAAATAGTTCTTCAAAAGATGAGTGTGATCGATGTATGTGCCAGTGATGGCAGTGAATAAGCACAATACAGCAAGTGATGGCAAATGTATTTAGACTACTGATGGTTGCTGTATAAAAAATTGATTAACATTTAGGGGTTTAAAAGTAAAAGATTGGATTGGGAGAGAGTTCCCTGTACTACAGCAGCCTCGCAGGCTTCATTGTAAAACTGTGTTTGGATTGGGAGAGGGTTGTTGGGGCCCTTGTCCATCCCGGCCGATCAGGGTCGGCCTTAACAAATGAGGATCCCAGTCTGAGTAAGGAAAAGGATATTAAGTAGAATTTAATATTTTGAATTAGAAAATAAATTGACCTATGTATTTTATTCATTTTTTCTATGTACTAAATCACGATCAAATTAACTTTGCTTTACAAGTCTTGCGTGTACTGAAGTCATACAGTAAGTCATCAAAATTCTTGTTTCCTACATAGGTCACGCTCAATAGCAAGAATTGCCGAATTGTTCAATCTATCTTCGTAAATTGTTGACCTCATTAAATCTTGATTATATAAGATACATGATACATCTAGCATTTTCATTCTTATTCTAGATTTAGATTTCTAGACAGGGCAGGTTGGGCAAGCGAAATATATCCAGATTTTGACGGGTCAAAATTTTGTAATGGCATTTTTGCGGTTTCTAAAAATGTGATTAAGAAGTGTATGTTCGGAATAAGTAAATACAACACCGGATTAACGACAGTACATCTCCCATGGGGTTACCCTCCACAAACTAAAAAAAAATGTTACAAAGACAGTTTGTGTGAAATTCGGCCCCCGAAGTGGTCCACCAAGGCTGGTAAATACGCAGGTTTCAATATTTTCAGAAAGAATATCAGAATGAAATTCTATCAAAGACAAATGCCAAAGAAGAATGGAGAAAGAAGGATGACAGATCTTGTGTGGTGTCCAGCGGTCTAGCAGACCAAAGGAAAGGTGAAAGTGAAGGTGAAGTTAGATGTGAACACGGCCTAACTGATATTGTATAGTGAATATCTAATTGATCTAATTGTTACAAGGTCGATTTCTTATTTAAATCCTCAAGAAAAAACATTTCCGTAAGAAATTACGTGTACTTTGTAAGTTTACTATCTATATTAAAGTGCACTGCCGCTCACGAGATAATATGTTTTAAATTATGTCCATCAAATATTCATACTAAATAGATTTTTCCTCTTTAAAAAAAAAACTTTAGTGTGTAAATGCAGTAGTTAGTATGACAAAACTTGGAACAAAACTTACATAACTTAGCAATACAAATGTAAAAAAAAACAATATTACAAAGAGAGTTTGTGTGATACACAAACTCAGAGGCGGCCCCCGTCGGAGTCGGATCCCTGTCAGATCCGCCTATTCGCAAGATGTTACGGATGTTCCTTCTAAGTTGAAAATAATTAACTTCTTGCTGGACGACGGAGGATGGCGATAAACCTGCCTTATCTTGATGTTTGCGCATTAGACTTTAGTTCGGATTTATCGTTGGTCCCTGGCTCAATTCCTGTATGCTCCCATCCTTAAACTATCGCAATATTTCTGAAAGAACAGTAAAGGTTAAATCATATTTTCAAAAGCCTTTAGAGTTTTTTTTATCTTACCGTGACAGACCAATCAACAGACAAAACGCACAAAAATATGTTTCTTTCATTCTAATGGGGGCACTTAAACAATTTTTTTTTAAAATCTTTTTTTTTTTTTTAAATTTAAGAAATTAGTTTAGAATCATGTCATTGCCGGGCTTTACGCTAGTACACGAAAGTCATTTTAAAAAATGTGCGTGATATTTCCATGGGCAGTGCATTTCTTACAGTAACATTTCCTCCCTTACATTTACGTAATTGTTTTAGAATTGGTGTTTTGTTATTAAAAAATCGCTTGCATAATTAATTTTATAAATTAAACGGTTAGCTTTTAGAAAACTAAAAGTAGCCGTTGCACCTAAACTTTTCAAGCCGCATTTAATGGTGAAAAAATATTTTTCGTATCTCTTCTAGTTTTGGCGCTCTGAGTGTGACAGACGGACATTTGCACAAACCTAATAGCGGCTTTTTCCCTTACGGGGGTCACTAAAAATTGACTAAAAATCTAAAATCATTTGCATAAATATGTTAAAACATATGGCGAACGGTTGTCTCCCTTTCTAAAGAGTCTCCAGTGGTTGTTACTATTAATAGTGAATAGTTTGAAAAGTGGTGTATTTTTATGAAAAAAAAACTGCTTGCATAAGTGATTTAAAAAACTTTTTCGCTTTCAGAAAAGAAAAAAGTAGCCGTTGCATCAGAACTTTGAATGATCTAAAATATTATGGTGTCAGATTCTCACAATCTTTTCTAATTAACGAAGATCTAAACGGGACGGACGGACAGATATTCCACACAAAACTAATAGCGTCTTTTCCCCTTTCGGGGGCCGCTAAAGATATATACTTTTTAAATTAAAATATGTATAGGCCTACTAAATATATTTTATAATTTTTATTGAAAGTGAGATTAAAGTTACAAGAACTCTATTTCTTGTTTGTTTTATATAACTTAATATAGTAAGATTTTAGATGCAAGTATTTTCATTCATAAGTGGATCTTAATTAAAACTTTCGAAAAACATATAGTGGCCTTCAACTAAATTCTGCCCCATAGTCTGCACCTACTTAAATCCGGCCCTCTTTTTAGTAAATTTAAAAATCGCTTCTGATTTTGTTTTAAGAGATAGTGATATGCCAGTGACTATTTGATGAAATAAAGTATTGGATTTTCTGGTTTTGGCTAAAATTCTCCCTATTATTACCCATTTTGGCAACCCGTTATGTGTTTTGTTTTGCTACCCTGTTGAACTAAACGTCTCCTCTAGCGATCTATTCCACTACTGGGCACGATCAAACAGTGAAGTATTTTCCAGTCAGGTGTTCAGCCTCTTTTAACCAAGTACCAACCTTTTTTTTAGATCCTGTAAGCCTAAGACATTACGATGCCAGAATATACAGGGACGACCCGTTTTTCGGCCAGAAGTTGAGTATCAGTTGGGCAGACCTCGGCCTGCTACTTCTAGGATTCTTCCCAATGTTGATAAGTTACGTTTAGCCTCTTTCCCAGTCATGCGATGTCAACAGAGGTTATAAACATCTTTGACCTGTCATTTCTATGGTAGGGAAGAATTGTTAATTTGTTGTCACTGTTTCATGTCAAAATAATTTGGATCTATATAGATCTACCTAATTAGCACAAATATTTAGTCTAGATAATTATATAACTACCTAACTAAGTCAACTAGTGTAGTTAGCACAAAGATCTAGTCTAGAATATACATAGTCTAGATAATTATAGAACTACCCAACTAAGTCTACCCATTTTGTTAGCACAAAGATCTAGTCTAGATAATTATAGAACTACCTAAGTTTATACCCATCTAGTTAGCACAAAGATGTAGTCTAGATAATTACAGAACTACCTAACTAAGTCTATACCCATCTAGTTAGCACAAAGATGTAGTCTAGATAATGAGAGAGCTATCCAACTAAGTCTACACATCTAGTTAGCACAAAATAGTCGAGATAATTTTAGAACTACCAAAGTCTACACCTCTAGCTAGCACAAAGATGTAGGTTACTGATGTTCCTAGCCTCCGTCCACTACGTCTCTTGGAACTTCAATTTCTTCTAGTTCTTCATCTACTTCTTCATCATCGTCTCTGGAAAATGATGATAACACTAAGATGGTCGATAATATGTCATTAGTTTTCTACCATGATACTAAGATGGTCGATTCTATTATGTTATTAATTTCCTACCATCACATTATCCTTGGAAACACAGTGCCTACATTAATGTAAGTATAATGTTTGTGAACTGATTCTGGGCTGGTTTGAATAAATATAAATTAGAGTGGTCGCAAGAATCAAATATGAAAACTAGCCATTGGCCAGAGAGAAATCTCCATGCTTTTACGTATAAGATCAATGAAGGATTCATGCCTGCAGTTAGTGTACTATTTTGATCATGAATTGACATTTTCTCTGGAACATTATTAATCTTATATACTTCTATAATTGAGACGGCCTGAACGTTTGTATACTTAGAGTAGAGCAGTAACACAAAAGAAAGCACAGTACCTTCAGATGTCTCAAACTTTAAGCTTGTGACAATCTTGAAAAATTCTGACATACGTTAGCCTCGACTAGAGCTTTACTTGGCTCCTTACTGTCAACACGTTTTTGTTTTTAACTTACTGTCACAGATGCTATTATAGATTTAATTTATATTTAAAAGCTTGTATGTAAATTAGTATTAGAAAACCCTAACTGAGCCTCAAGAATTACACAAAAGGTCTAGTCCCTTAACAGAGCCGCAAGTTTAACTCAATGACGTCACAATGATTGTCGCAAGTCTATTGGTTGATTTGAAAATAAATATTCTTTTTAAAAGAGTTAGGTCAGCTGATATAGGAGGCGCAAAAGGCCAGTCTGAGTTTTGCTTTGGAAGCGATAGGTTCATGTCTCTAGTGTGTTCTATAATAGTATTGAAGAAAGAGCCTTAATATTATATTTTGATTTTTTATATGCACCTTGTACATAAGCTGTACTTAAGTTGTATTTGAATAAAAGTTTCTAGTGTTTTATTTCTATGAGGAAGTTATTCAATTTAATTCCTAGATCGTCTGTGTTCATAATTGTATCTAGTTCAAGTTAGACTCCCCGGCAACACAAGTATACTCTCCTATCGTACAACAACTTTGTTATTGCATCTCAAAGATAAAGTTAGACTCGCTCGTCATCCACTTCATCAGTACATTGTGACATATGACACCTTGTCGATAGGAAAGGTCTTGTGACACTTACTAATGTAAAATAGTATGTGGAGTTCCCTAATGGTTTTAGATGTACATATGGTGTGTCGCTAGTGATACTACTTGCTAGTCCTAATGTAAAGGATTTTGTACTTATAGAATAGATAAAGAGAAAATATTTTCAGTGGCCTTTGGATTTACAAAGAGAAGAAAGACTGAAGGAAGAGGCTCCTCCAGATCTAGTCGAATTTACTTGTGGTGCAAGAGGACCAGTGATAGTAGTAAGTAGGTCATTGGCCCCATTCTGTTGAATGTAACCCTGGCATGGACCTACTGGCATACGATTGGAAGACTTGATTACTGGACAACACAGAGGAAACAGGACCACAAAGCTCTTTGAAAGAAAGGTTAGAAGTAAAAAAATAAATAAATTAATTTTCATGTTTCGAATTCCAATAAAAAAAAAGTTAAAAGCTGAGTAGTTAAATTGTTGAGTACGATATATAGATTTAAATAATCACACAGACAATGGATAGATCAACGACACTGGCAGATCCGGGAGGGATGAGGGGTAGAGGCGCCGAAATGAAGTCAAGAGTGCTTAAGAGAGGCAGAGAGAAGAAGACTGACACGTCTAAAGTAAGAGAGGGTAGGCTACTATAAAAAGAAATAGCTTCTTACCTCTGAATGACTCCTCCATAGGCAAAGACAAAGTAGAGAAAGTCGTACACGGCATACATGGTCACAAAGGAAGCAAAGGGGAACACTACAAAAACTATTGGAATCTGGCAGACACAAAATAGATGGGTGCATAATACTATCAGCCACGAACATGTATTTTTAGCGGCTCTGAAAGAGGAATAGCCGCTGTTAGTTTTATGTGATCTGTCCGTCCGTCTGTCCCGTTTATGTCACAGAAACTAGCAAAGGTATTGAAAATCCAACATCATATTTTAGACTTTTCTAAGTTCTGATGTAACGGCTAGTGTTGTTTTTCTTTTCTTAAAACTAATTATTTTTTTTTATGTAAATATGTGATACTATGTAAGTCCAATACACGGGAGACTACAAAGAAGCTCGTGGACATTGATATTTTACCAATATATACATGCAAAGGTTTTGTTAATCTAAAAATATTTTAAACAATTTTTAAAAATATTTTCATTACTTAAATTAAAAGTGTTCTGTTACATTTAATAAAATATTTGCTTTTGTTTTACAAGGAAAACATGAATTTAGTATGTATCTAGTAAAACCTCATTTACGACATCATTTAAATAAGCAATTTTTCATAGTATGCACTTGCAATATAATATGCTATATTAAGTATTAGTTTAGAAATTTAACCAAAGGGAAAGATAATTTCCTCAAGAGATTCGCCAATTACAAAACGATCAATTACCTAATCATTCAATAACATCACATAAACCAGATTGACAGTGCACCATATCTTCTCAATCATCAGTTTATTGAATACATAGGAATGTTAAACAGTTTAATGTCGTCACTCGGCAAAACAATAGGCCTACAATAACATCGGCAAAACTTTCGATAGTCCATCTGATCTACTTATAAGTATAAAGTCTATCTAATCTACTTATAAGTATAATAAGTCTATCCGTACTACTCATAAGTATAAGTCTGTCGAGTTACTTACTCTAATAAGTATTATAAGTCCATCTGTCGCAAAAAACCAAATCATGTTGAGGAGTAAAAAGACGAGGCTTGACTTCTGATCAAACTTGGACAGATCTTAAACGACAATTTCAAAGAAAACAACACAAACAAATTTATCATGGCCTTTAAGCATAAAGTATATTTTCATTTCAAAATGTCTACAAGTCTACATCTTTATTAGATTATAGATCTAGATCTACATCATTGAGTACAAAGGCAACGTAAGGCATTACCGACATGGGCGGACAGCTATATGCTTTGGGTTGGGGCCTAGTTTCTCAAAAGTTTGAACTAGCATAAATATCTGGGCCTCTCAGAGTCTGGCATTTAAGGGTTAAGATAATGTCTTGCAGTTCTAGCTACTTCAAGTTTTGTTCAGATTGTTATCCAGACTTGAGCCTATGTTACCGATAAAAAGATGCAAATTATTATTTGCTCGACTATACTAGAAACTCTTGATTGGAAAAAAAAAGATCTTATATAAGATTTCTTGTGACATGCATGTTAATCAATGATTTAAATTCTGCTGAGTCAGTTCAACTTTGCTAAGTAAGTTATCTCAAGATTTTGTATTACATCAACTTGCACAATGGAAGATACTCGAATTTGTATTCATACGAAGGACCTTTTGGTTAGATTTACAACTTAGAAATGATGGGAAGATTAGCAAAATAAGTTCAACACTGTATCCTTAATTTACCCATATTCATAAATATGTTAAGCAGCTAGATCTAGATATCTGATGTAAAGTTAATCTTTTTCTGTGTCACGCGGTTAACGAGTGTGTCATGTGGCCAGCACAACGACCAACCTCCTTTACTTTCCCCAACTTGTGTCAGGTACCCATTAGAACTGGGTGGACTCAGAGGCGCCCAAGGATCCCCAAAAATAAGGGACCACAGGTTCGGAAGCCAAGCGCTTTAACGCTCAGCCACCGCGCCTCTAAAACAAAATCTAACTTTATACAAAAGTAGCCCAAATATTGAAATTGTCTTTCGAATGTTGTTAATAATATCCTCCGCTGCAAGAACTTTTTACAAATTGAAACAACAAAGTTATTGAAGAAATTAAATGGATCTAGCCTTTTGAAGTCACTATCAATCCTTACCATTGACATTAAAACTGGATAACAGAAACCGGGCATACGTTCTTTCCATTGCTTTCTTTCTTCTTCTTGCATTATACATTGATTTTTTTTTTTTTGATTTTTTTAAATAGATTTTAAAACTTGTTGATGTTCTTTTAAATCATTACTTTTTTTTTCTTTAACTCGATCTAACTCATAAGTGTGCACTTACGTTTGTTAACACGTATTTCCAAATTATTGAGCGTAAAAATATGTTATTCAATGCGCATTTTTCTTCCATAAATAGCTGTTAGTGCTCTTAGGTCTGTGAAAACAATAACCGTGACTCTGAAATCCCAGAATCACCTTCAACAAGGATTAGAACCAGGGATGCCCAGCTCAAAAATCTATTGCTTTACCAATGAACCACCTAACAACGATTTGAGAGTCCTCAAACGATGGTGAATGTTCCATTGAAATCAGTTTCCCGCCATTTCTACAAGCCAGGAGAACACTTTGTTCATGAACTTACACGCTAGTATTTATGAAGGTCACGGTCATGGGGTCAAGACTGAGCCATTAGTAGACTGTTAAGGAGTACAAAGAAGACCAGGTCTGACTCTAGTTAGTAAACTAATGAAACTCCGATTTACAAAAACACTACAGTCAACAGAATGATCTAATTGTAGCCTAATAGTAGGCGTATATACACGCAATAAAGACAGGAGCATTTGTAAAGCAAGGTCAAAATGCTGAATGCTGCTGTACTTTTTGGAGAAAAAAAATGGGGGGGGGGAATCTGTTTAACTTAGCAAAGTAAACCACAAAAAAAAATTAATAGTAAAAGTAGGCCAAACTCTTTCCACCAGCAGGCTCTCTACTGGCAGTAGAAAATGGTGGCGTTCTGAGCGCTACTAAATTGTGTTCCTTGCTAAATTTTTGTCATTTGCAAACTCAAAATATACTTGTTTCATAAATTGGCTGACTAGATTTTGGTATCTTTGTCAATATATCACTAGCAGGTAGATAAATAAAATGTTTCTGCTATTTCCTAAATCAGAAATGCTGTTATGAAGAGGCTGCCTGATTGTGTTGCGTGTGTTCTGGGCTATCGATCGATAGTCGCAATAGTCCTGGGTTCAAACCCTGCCCGCCTTCCCCCCCCCCCCATTATCCTGCGGATAGTTTGGATTTGATTAGTATAATCCGTAATCTGACGGAATCTTCAATAAAAGAAAATAACCTATAATGTTGTTTCACCGACTCTAACAAATGAAATAAATATTTGGTGAGATTTTCTACAAACAATTTACGTGCTATGGTGTTGAGTTATTTTACGCGGCTTATTTTACCTACGCCACAAAACACACATTAATTATTACCAATGATAGCCCTGTCTAAGCTCTACCATTATTAATCATTTCTAAGACAAATGACAAAGGATGGTGTTCCTAAACACGCATAATTTTTATCTATATAACTTTTCTCAGGAAGCAACACTGATTTCCCCTCAAGAATAGTTCTTCACGCACATCAATTTGATCAATAGCTAATTTCGTATGGGAAGTTTTAAGAACCATTATTAACGATTTCATACTCGCCATTTATAGATGTTACATTTTTATTCTCCTTTCCACAATACTTCAATGTTCTATCGTTTTATTCTTTTTCATTTCTTATATTGATTTTCATTTTTAATTGCTTTTTCTCAGATGTCATATCTTTCTTTAGTATTGTTTTTCAGAGGTCACATTTTGTTTAGTATTGTTTTTCAGATGTCACATTTTTCTTTAACATTGTTAATCATATGTCCCGTTTCTTTCATGCTGATTCGTTGATGTCAAATATTTCCTTCACTTTGTTTCTCAGATGTCACATGTTCCTTTAGCATTGTTTATCAGATGTCACAATTTTGCACTGTTTCTCAGATGTCTCATGTTTCTTTATCATTGTTTCTCAGATGTTTCACACAAGCTAAGCCCCACTTGTAGCTATGGAAACTTTCTGCCTTTCCCTGAGTTCCTGTGGATCCTCGACTAGAATGACAACCCTGTAGAGTCAAAGATGACAAGAAAAACAAAGAAAAAATCTTACTGAAACCATGACAAAAGCAGCTCAAGTTAATTAGACTTTCACTTAAATATGATGCCTAGTAGGAACATTGTGTTTAGGTTGAATTTAAAATTGGCCAAAGGTTAATGTCATTCTGGATCTAAAATTAGATTTCCAGCCTTCGTTTATTAATAAATGGATACTTTTGCTGGTAAACATTTCAATGATTATTAATAGTTTGTGTTTTTAATGTCATATTTCTATTTAAATGTAAAAAAAAAAAAAACAATTACATGAAAACAAAAGATTTTACACAAACTCATAGCCGGTACCAATGGGTCCATATAAAGTAAGCAAAGTAAGTAAATCTTATTAAAAGGCCTCTTCGCTATTTTGAGCGTGACGAACATAAATCTGAAATAGGATTCCAATAGCATTTTTTTTTACAAATAAATGTTTCAATTTAAGGCTAGAAGTAATTGTCAATATAAAGATTTAAACGTCGCTTTGTGTCATAGGAATCCATCAAAAAGATTTTATGACTAAGGTCTAGGCTTTTTATACCCTTAGACAGTTTCTCAAGTGTGCTTGCACTACTGCCTCAAATGTCTCTCGCTCTTCAGTATCAGCTCGCTCCTCCTTTTTACTTACCTGTAATGTGCAAACGTAAATGTTTTTGGGGGGGAGTGTCACAGGTCAAAGTTTAAGAAACACTTTCATGAAGAAACATAGCAATAAAGAAACATTTGCAATGAAGAAACACTGCGATGAAGAAACATTGTCGTACGACCTTACGTTAGAGCTGAAACAAATAAAACTGATAGGAACCTAACCTAAACACGATCTGTTAAATTCTGGAATCGGAGTAGATTTAAGAGGAAGGCGACAATAAAAAAAAGCTTTCAGGATTGGCGTGAGATTTTAAACAATATTACTGTATGTCAGGTCATTTGCATTCTATCTATTCTTGTTTTTATTTTTTTTTTTAATTTTTATCTATATAACTTTTCTCAGGCAGCAACAATGATTTCCCCTCAAGAATAGTTCTTCACGCACATCTATTTGATCAATAGCTAATTTCCTATGGGAAGTTTGTAGGCCGACAAATCTACAGAATCTAGGGATGACCAAAGCAGACCTTGAATATCAGAGCGTGACCTATGTGAATGTAGGATAGTACATTGTCCTACCATGAA
This sequence comes from Biomphalaria straminea, assembly GCA_021533235.1. Classification (NCBI taxonomy): domain Eukaryota; kingdom Metazoa; phylum Mollusca; class Gastropoda; family Planorbidae; genus Biomphalaria; species Biomphalaria straminea. Next base: position 20,739,601 of record JADKLZ010000167.1, read on the forward strand.
CAGGACAACAGAAAATATTGCTTGCAAAAAAAAAAAAACAGGCTCTAGACTACAACCGTCTGTGGGGCATATAAAGACTTGGAAACCAAAGCAAATATGGGGGAGATGAGTAGACGACCTGAAGGGATGGTGAACTATTGCTCGGCTCTATGTTCCAATGAAAGTGTAAAGGATTAATTTAAGTAAATGGACTGTCTACAGTCCTCTGATAATGTCTATTCTATATTGTTGCATGTATACCCATCTATATTTCTATCTTAATAAAAATTTGTTAGGTTTTATTTTTAATAGCAGCTTATATTTATCTAAATTTCTTGACCTTGCCACAAAACGTTGCATCAAGAGGGTACTTAAGGACCATTCCACTAAGACTTGAATCAGCAGCAATACTCCACAAAGAGCTAAAGCTCCCAAAGGTATAAAGATAAGCTCTAAATGATGTCTGAAATAAACGACAGAACATATATGTTTAATCGTACAGAAGACAAACTCCGCCGCAATGACTATCAAAGTACATCTAGTGTTGATCTACCCTAGGAACTTTATTGTTAGTGTCTATTGGTCGTATTCGTATAGCTACTTTAAAAATCTCTACTGGGAATATTTGTAGACATTCCACTTGGGACTTTATGATTAAATTAATAAGTTGAATATTACTAAATCAAGATCGAAAGCCTATAGGAATCTTTAAATATAAATTGAGCTATTTGTTCATAAAAGATTAGTTCAAGTTTGTGTGTGGCGAGGTATCACACACACTTACAAGATGCAGTTGGAGAGTTATCTGGGGCTGCATCTGAATATAGATCTTAAGAACACCCACCTACATTTTGTACATCCATCACTATTAATGTTCAAGGTATGGAATTAATAATTCCATCTACTATATATTTGCGAGTTACCACTGACTCATTGATCAAGAGATCTCTTAAACTGTCGTACTGATTCGCATAAAATTTCGTACATAGGTTCTTTCTATACGCATGCTACGAACTGGTTTAGACAAATTCGCAACCTGACCACCGTAAAAAATAAACGAAAAACGCAAGCTTTCTCTCAAACCTTTGTGTTATATATTTTCCAAAAATGCCCTCAGTCCATGGGCGCCCGCAGGGGGGTGCAAGAGGGCGCAAGTGCACCCCCCTGGATTCTGAGAAGCCTAATTCTAGCTATTTTTTCGCACCATCAAATCAATTAATTTCTAAGTAGCAACTGAACAAGTAGTGCTTCCACTGGTTAATGTAGTAGTAGAAATAAGTAGATAAGGTGTATGGAATGGATGGCCAACCATGTAAGTGCGTACCTCTAAATTCTCAGTAACCACATTTTAAATAATAAAATACATCTTCCAGATGTGTTTTCTTTTTTACTTAGATGTAGATTCAGTCAGAATCCAGGGGGGGGGGGCGGTTTGCAAGTGCACTTTCATGTACTCCGCTAAGGATGTCCGTGCATTATTAATGCAAGAGTTTAATAAATTAATATTCAGGAAAATTTGGTCTTTTAAATCTAAAAGCCTATCATTAGAATATTATAAAGTGAAGTAATTTAAAAAGTAGTGCTTCCACTGAAAAACAGTTGTAAATATATGCTATTATTGTTACTAGAATAGGCAAATCTGTAGTTCATGTTCGACCATGTACGATTTTTTATAGGCTTGCTTTTCTTTGCACAAGGAAGGGTGTCAAATATTCTATAGCATGTTAGTCGTGACGATTTGCACATAGACTTAGTTATTAGGAATGCCACAAGGTCGACTTTCACAAAACATTATGTGTTGTCATTTAGCAGAAGGCATGAGATCCGCTGGTCGTCCACTGCTGATGTATACTGATGTATGCAAACGCGACATAAAGCTCTTCAAAATCAACACCAACAGCTGGGAAAAAGTGGCACTGGATAGATCCACACGAAGAGCGAGCATTTAAGGAAGGTCCTGGATTGCAGATGCCAGACACAATATTAGTAGAAAGAAAGTTAAAAGTACAAAGGATTGACCTCTTTAGTCACACAAGAAGTTGCAAAGGAAAAAAATCGTCTCGAGACGTAAAATGCTACAATTTTTGTTTATATTCAGCTAAGGTCTAGAAACATTTTTGTCGATGTGATAAATGTTATAGTTGCGGTCGGTATCAGCGTTCGATAAAAAAGCGGGTTAAACACGTGCACCAGTTTACAAAAGAAGAGATAGGCCTACAAGAATGTCATTCGAGTCAAAACGTTGATTTGGATCAACGGAGCACTGGCAGCAGCAAGAGCCCAAAAACTACAAGCTGCAGCATCATAAATTAACTGGTTTGTTGGGTATTTTAGTGATGAAACTGCAGATATCTCAGGCACCGAGCAGATGTCTTTGAGTGTTCGGTTTGTAGATTGCGATTGTATTCGATCTCATGAGTTTAGTTCCTGTGGTTCAGAGAGACATGCTACATGTGTCTAACGGCATTGTACAGTCTAGACATGGACAAACTACTCGGCCAAGGCTGCCCCGTGATGGCTAGAAATCTTCTTCCGTATCAATCCCTAGAAATAGCGTTGGTGCTACATTTACCTCTTTGTGTGAGACACAACCAATTGAAAAATACCGGTACGTCAATTATTCATCTGTTCTTGAACCAGTTTCTATGGTGTTGCAGTCTTTCCAACTTAACATATTGGCCGCCGAACAGCAGCTCAGCAGTAACATTTATGGCATAATGAAAAACCATCTTGACCATCCTGAGGAACACGTCAGAGATGTCATCTTGAGGAAGGCAGAAAAACATGATATTGGATATTGAGTTGTTATTGCCAAAAAAAAAACACGTTTGGATTTTGGGAGTTATTACAGAATACGGCTTTACATTACACATCTTAATTTTTATGTCTTTTTCATTACTTCTCGGGGGGTGGGGGTCGGCCGAGTGGGGGGGGGTGATCGCTCCTACCGCCCCCCCTCCCTGGATCCGACAGTGCTTGCCTCATGCCTCAGTCTACGTATAAAACATAAAAAGAAATAACATACTAAAGCAATTCTTTCTTTCCCTTACGCCTACTTATTTTCAATAAGTAATTTTCTCTTCCTTTTAGACTCAGCCTAAATACAAAAAATTTAAAGTAAAACAAGATTACAAAGAGATTTTGTGTGATACACAAACTCAGAGGCGGCCCCCGTCGGAGTCGGATCCCTGTCAGATCCGCCTATTCGCAAGCTGTTTCGGATGTTCCTTCTAAGTCCCTGGCTCAATTCCTGTATGCTCCCATCCTTAAACTATCGCAATATTTCTGAAAGAACAGTATTTTCAAAAGCCTTTAGTGTTTTTTTCTAACCGTGACGGACAGACCAACCAACAGACAAAACGCACAAAAATATGTTAGTTTCATTTTAATGGGGGCATTATACAATTTTATTTTTAAAAATCTGATTTTTTTTTACATTTAGAAATTAGTTTAGAATCATGTCATTTCGAGTCTTTACGCTAGTACACGAAAGCCGCTGCTAAAAGTTCATTTTAAAAAATGTGCGTGACATCTATGTGTCTGGAGCATTTCTTATAGTAACATTTCCTCCCTTACATTTACGTAATTGTTTTAGAATTGGTGTTTTGTTATTAAAAAATCGCTTGCATAATTAATTTTATAAATTAAACGGTTTGCGTTTAGAAAACTAAAAGTAGCCATTGCACCTAAACTTTTCAAGCCGCATTTAATGGTGAAAAAATATTTTTCGTATCTCTTCTAGTTTTGGCGCCCTGAGTGTGACAGACGGACAGACGGACATTTTGCACAAACCTAATAGCGGCTTTTTCCCCTTACGGGGGCCGCTAAAAGCATTATTAATAGCATTAAAAAGTTCTACAATCGTTTTATTATGATTTAGATATTAAAACAGACATAAATGCATTATAACTAGACTGGAAAACGGAAGCAAATTTTAATCCGATCGTTATTATATACGTAACTCTTTTTCAAACTGTAAGGGAAGTCGCCGTGAATCTTGGGAAATTCAAAGTTTAGAAATAATGCGATTCTCAAATAGAATGGTGTATTAATGACAGAACTATTTGTTCACACAAATCTTTGATATAAAGTTCATTTATCTTATATTATATAGATGTTACTCCAAAAAAGAAGATGATTACGCCCTACCCATCATGCATTTAGTCATGCATATTAACCAATGACTTAAATTCTGTCAAGTCACTGGTTTTCCTGGCTGGCTCAGGCAACCCATTCCATGCTCTAAAAGCATTAGGGAAGAATGAGCAATTGTACAAATTTATCCTAGCATATCGAACGAGGAATGTGCCCCATCCTATTAGTTTCTGTTTAGATAATGTTTTGTAAATCCTAGATCTTGTATAATACAGACGTTACTTCAAAAAAGAAGATGATTACGTCCTACGGTACGCGTTATGCATTTAGCCATGCATATTAACCAATGACTTAAATTCTGCCAAGTTACTGGTTTTCTTAAATAATTTAAGTATGTTAATTTAAAACATCTGATGATTTTAGCATGTACATTTAAATAGATGGATTATCTAGATCTTTATTAACTTTTGAGATCTAGATTCTGGATCTAAAAATGGCAAAATAATTATTTTGAGACGACTTTACACTTATTTACGTCTAAAATAGGATTAGCAAAAGAGATACTAGAAATCACAAGCCAAAGGCATATGTGTGTGTGTGTGTATACTAGGTAGGGCGGGGCGTTGAATTTCATATTAAGAGTTACACTAATTCACGGGCTAAAAATTATGTTAAGGGGATAATGTATATATATATATATAGCAAGGTGCTTCTAAATCATAATTGAAATCAAGCAAAACTCACGTGATTCACAGACCATTAGGAACGTGTCTCAAAATGTAATAAAAATATTAAATAACAAATGTAGACACAAAGTAAATTCTCAGCAAGTTGCTGCGCGTGGTCAATAAAAATGTTGTTTCAAAAGATGCGAATAGCCGTCTGGAGTCTGGTTCAGAATAGCTGCAGACTAGAATAGATCTCTTCGTCTGCCAAACAAAACCCATGTCTACCTTGCAATTGTCTTTACCACTTTTCAATATGGCTCTGAGACCTGGGCGATACCTAGAGACTAGCAACTTAGGAACCTCCAACTTCTGTACCAAAAGTGCCTGTGTTTGGGCATGTGCCTGGGCATACTATGACAAGACTGCAAGTTTAATGAAGATGTTTCTGCGAAGGTGTGAAGAATGTATATAGACATCGCTTACAGTTCTACAGCTGTGTTGGACCCGGCACCATTGGCGAGCTTAAAACATGACCGCTTTACGTGCGTGCTCTAAATGGAATATAGGAAAACACTTGTCAGGAAATAGTTTTCAAACTAAACTGCTACATTACTTTTACAAAGTCTGCAGTACACATTTGAAACCAAAAATAACGTTACACTGTAGACGACAAAATGAGAACTTAAAACGACCACCGCAATGGTTGTGTCTGCATTGAATATGGCAAAATGCATTTGGTATGTGTCTAGGTCTGCGAAGCTACCTGAAATGCTGTACTCTTCTAGATACTTGAAGACAAGCCTTATACTACTTATTTATATATACAACTAGATCTAGATTTAGAACCAGTGGCTTTATTTTAAGATTGGCTAATTAATCACAGTTTGAACGCACCTTTTCACTGACTGAAGTTCATTCCCTATGTGTAGAGCCATTGACTGTAGTTCACTAAACCCCGCTAGAGACATAGCGTAGAGAAACAGAGACACTAATGTTCTAAAATTGGATGTAAATAGGAAACAAACAACAGCGCTTCTTCGAAATCTACGGTGTCAGTGTGAATAGATAAACACAATTTATTATGTTCTTTTATACATTAAATGTTTTCCCCATCTAGATAAAACATTGTATTCCATGGAAGTGCGCAAAATTCTTTGTGTTGAATTCTTAAGTATTTCAAGATGTCTCGCATTACTATGGCATAACCATTTTATTTAAAGTCGAGTACCAGCTCACATCTCTTGCTGTGTCCTGCCAACTTTGTCGTGTCCTAACACATCTCTTCCACCTCTTTCATACCTCTTTGTTTTGACATTAGATCTATAACAATTTTTGTTTGTCTTGAACACGATATGAAGAGACAGGCACCTTAACTCTATACTTGGATATTCAATACTGCGTAAATTCATACAAAATATTGACCTTAAAATTTTTACAAGCCTAGTCTTTACTGCTTCCTCACCATAGACTAGGTCTATTTATGTCTATAATGTTCCTCACAGACTTCATTTTTATGAGTTAATATAAATGTGAAGCCAAGTGCTGAAACAAGTGAATGATACATGGAGAGTTAGGGCAGAGCTATCTGGGGCATGTGACCAATGAATACGGGGAGGCAATTGCATAATAAAAAAAAATACAAAAAAATATATTTAACGCCACTGTCGATATATACGAATTGTTTGGTGTTCTCTAAGTTAGTGTGTATAATAGGCTACAGATGTTTTGTAGCATATGGGACAAGGAATGTGCCTTTATCTTTGTGTCTTTCTGAGTATTTTATTAAGTTTTGTTTTTGTATTTGAAGATTATGGTTCAGTATTTTGTGTATAATCGCTACTTTACTTTTCAGTCTTCTATTCTGAAGGCTTTCTAAAGTTAGTGATTTTATTTAATTTAGGTGTTACTCTAGTCAAATGTGAATATTCGTTTGTTATGAATCTCACTGCTCTATGTTTTGTATGTTCCAGTTTCTTAATGTTTTCTTGAGTTGATTTTTTTTAAATAGTTTCATCAATATGGGAATTCCATGACAGTTTTTTCATTTATTATAACACCTATGTTCTGTTGTCACAGATTAATAAACTACTGTAGACTTTACAATTTAACAAAAAATAATATAACGAGACTTGTCTTCATTAAGGTAGACATGGAGAACTCTTTTATTTCCGCTCTATCTTTTACGTTCACTCAAAAACATAAACAATAAACAATGACGTAATATATTTTATATTAGCACATCCTTCCTTTTAAAGTTCTTAATAGGGCCTACTGATATCTAAAAGGAATCTTAACAAATCGGCCACTTCTGGTTGTTTTGACTGGCACGACAAGTTCTCTAGACGTTGGTCTATAACTGTCTGTTTCGGTTGTTCTAACAGTTTGTTGTTCATTGTCTTCGTCAGTATCATAGTACCCAGAGATGTCTTCATCAAAACTCTTGTTCAAAAACCGTTGGTTTCTTCTGTAGGTTTTTCCATCATTTGTCTTTATGATATAAGATCTGGGTAATGGATGTTTCTTAATGACGACAGCTTTCTGCCATGTTTGTCCTAGACGCACTCTCACCTTCTATCCGACAGAATAATCTTTAGGTAGTCTTGCTTTTGCATCGTATTTTACTTTGCTTTTCATCTGTCGTTCGTTGAGTAATCTCTCTGCATTTTCAGCTATCGATGGTTCAAATAGTTTGGGATCAGTTGGAATTATGTCCCTGAGTCTTCTACTCATCAGCAGTTGTGATGGTGAATACGGCAGTCCACTTATTGGAGTATTTCTATACTCGAGCATAGCGAGATATGGATCTTTCCCGCTTTTGTATGCTTTGTTGAATATCTGCTTTACGATACCAACATACACCTCACTTTGACCATTTGATTGAGGGTACCTGGGACTTGATTTAGTTATCTTGAAATTCCATTCAGAAGCAAACTGTCTATATTGATAACTGTTAAATGGCATATTGTCGCTCACTATTTCTTCTGGTATGCCATGTCTAGCAAAAATTCCTTTCAGTGCCCTGATAACACATTCTGCAGTTTTGTTCTCCAGTCGTTTTATTTCAGGGTATTTTGAGAAATAGTCCACAACTAGCAAATAATCATTGTTTCGCCATTCAAACAAATCTGTCGCAACCTTTTTCCATGGTCTGTCTGGTACAGCATGAGGTAGCAATTTAGAAACCACTACCTTCCAGATCTGTCACAAGATCTGACACAAGATCACAAGATCTGACTCTTCTGACAGCAGATCACAAGATCTGACCCTTCTGACACCATGTTCTGTTGTCACAGATTAATAAACTACTGTAGACTTTACAATTTAACAATAAATAATATAACGAGACTTGTCTTCATTAAGGTAGACATGGAGAACTCTTTTATTTCCGCTCTATCTTTTACGTTCACTCAAAAACATAAACAATAAACAATGACGTAATATATTTTATATTAGCACAACCTAGGTAGGCCTATTTTGCGTTTTTAGTCTGTGTTACTGGTTTACCATGGATAACATAAGTGGAATTAATTTTATTTTTGTGTTACTCTTAATAACTGACATTTTTCTGGTTGGAAAGACATGCTCCAATTTGATTCCCATTTCTGTAATTCATCAAGATCTAATTCTCTTTGTAAAATTTCTTAATAAAAGTATCTTAAATTGTGTTGTTTTTATTGTCCTATATATTATGCAATCGTCTGCAAATAATCTGACTTTTGTTCCTGAACTAATGCATTATAGTTTATAGATCCAGTGTGCCCTCCGCAGTGTGAGTCATGTAGATCGAGATTTAATTAAAGATACCTCTAGTTTAGACAAGCCTCATTATTAGTTGATGTTTACTAAGCTTGAGTTTAAACAATTTAAAAAATGAGAACCTATTTAGATTTTACTAAAATGTAGATCAAATATGAGTAGTATAAGTTTGAATTTATTTCTTTGACTTAAAAAGCAACTTTGCGAAATTACAATTTCAGTTTCAGGAACTAATTTATTTTTAAGTTTCCGCCATCTTGAATTTTTTATCCGGACATTTTTGATACGTTGAAAGAAACAACAAAATGGATCTTACACGCTAATAACGATAGTCTTTTAGCCAACCATTCACATATACCTAAATGTTAAAGGTAACGAAAATATATTTATGTTTATAATTGTCAGAAATCTACATATAACATGTATAATAGTAGCATCATATACAGCATCAAGCGTCCGTCTCCGAGCAACACACAGTTGCAGAGGGCGCTTAGACGTTTAGAATGAGGGCGCTTGAAGCATAGACTGTAGACACCCCTAGCGGTGGTACTAATTCGTTTCCCAAATAAATAGATCTGAGATTCGTTTCAATCAATTAGAGTACCTCCTGCGAGAAGTAGACTCAAGCTAGATGGGACCCATTGACAATTTCAAGACCCACGCCTCTTAATTGCATTTCCCTAGATGTACAAGAATTATGTCCACCATATTGACCCAAATTTGCAAACCAACTTTCAACCTCAGCACAACAATTGCCCCAATCCCCTCAACATAAAAGTTCATTTAAATTTCCCTGAACTTAAGAGATAATATTATCATCATATAGATATAGATAATAGATCTAACTTATTCAACTTTTGTTTAGAATATTTTATCTATACTAAAGATAGTTTACTAAACTAGATTGTAGAGATAGAATAGATAGTCCAAGATCTAGATTACACTTGTATATTATTTATATATATATTAAAAAAAATTATATACTATAATAATTAGACTATATTTTAATTAATATTATATATTATATATAAATATAGACTCTAGATATTTTTCTTTTTGACGAGGTCACTTCTAGTTCTAATGATTCTAGATCTACTTCCAGAATATATCTCTACTCTAAAAAATACATATTGTCACAATATAATTATATATCATTATATGTCATGTTACATCACAAGTCTCAGAAGACAATCTATAGATCTAGTCTAGATATTTCCACATTTTTATTCAATAGAAGACTCTTCTATTTAGAGAGTCTCTCTATATATATTAATATATAATATATAATTTAATATAAATTATAAATATATTATATTTATCGAAGTGCCTATTCCCAACCAGTTTTGAATAGGCTTTAGCCCTATTCCCAACCCTCTGTTCGGGTCAAATGAGGTCAAAACCTTATTCCCAGTTAACCGAAGTCATAGATTTTACATGCTCTGTCCACAGTCACTGATTTGATTTAGTGTTTTAACATAGATCTAGTAATCTAGATATAGATCTAGTATTGTTCACTTTATCTAGATCTAGAATCTAATGTTGTTTTATTACATAAAAAAATTTAAAAATTTAGCAATAACAATTAAATTTATTAAATGTAATCTTGTACTAGTATTTCTTCTATTTCTATTATTTGCTTTAATAAACTTATGTCATATATATAAGACCAAAAAAAAAAAAAAAAACAACCAAAGTCTCTGTTGATTGTGTTACTGTTATATGTAGGAGATTTAAAACTGCATGGCTAGCAACAAGGACACATTGATTTCTAGCTTTTTAAATGATTTTTAAAGGTTTAAATACAAGAAAAGTAATAATTTTTCTCCACATTCAAAAAGGTGCTAGTATGTCATTCCGTGCGTACCGTCACAAAAAATAGTCCCATTGCCCTGTAATTGAATTGTTTAAAAATGTTCATAAATAATAATTAGTCTATAGGTCATTTATAAATAATAAATCAAAATTATAAACATAAACTAATAATGCTAACAAAGAAAGATTTAATAATTTTTTTTTCTCTAATATCCTCATGTACTATACACAAAAGTGTATAACAAACCAAATAAGTATGACATAGTAAACTTAACTAAACTTTTGAATGAAGATGGGACATTATAACATGTCAAAATAATCAACAAGCAATATTTAATAAGGCATATAAACAGGCAGTGATTCTCTCAACCCTTCTATATGGCTCTGAGACATGGACACTATACAGAAAAAAACTAAGACTTCTTGCGCGCTTTCACCAAAGATGCTTGAACTCCATCGTGGACATACGGTGGCAAGACCGCAGTACAAACAGCGTGTCCTTTCGAACACTGGCATGGACAGTATATAAGGACTTCTTATGGTCCGACAGTTACACTGGTCAGGGGGCATATTACTGACATCAAATGAGAGAAATATTTATTTATTGAAATGGTGCTAAGATTGGTTGGATAATGATCATAGGGTTGGTGCATGATCCATTGATTCTTATTGCGGTACAATCTCTCAAAGATATCCACTACTTCCACCACAACTTGGCCCTAGGTTATAACATCCTGTGAAGGTTACATCCTACCCACCTGCCTCCACTATTTCTCCTTAGTGGGAAGAATAAACTTTGATATCCCTCACATTAAATAGAATCAAAATAAATGAAAAAACTCTCAACTTTACAATATACATAGCATTTTACTATGTGTTTACACATAGGGTTACATTTCTCCTTGCAGTTACACATGTTATTCAAGTTATTGCTTTGCAGCAAACTTTAAACCCCCCTTCCCCCATTTATATTTTTTCTCTGCCTAGTTTTGATAGTTCCTCTTTTTTTTTTATTATAGCCATCCTTAATGTGCTTAACTTTATAATGAAGATATGGGAGAGGGAACATTGTAAACAGATGTCAAAACTATCAACAAGAAGTATATATATATAGGCCTATAAAAAATGTTGAATTGAGTGCTTAAAGTCAAAGCCAACTCAAAAAAAAAAAATTTTTCATTTGAGATGATGTGACCAAGAATGAAAGAAAAACAAAAACAAAAAACAGTGAATTAATATATTTGATTTATTTTACAGCTATTACAAATATTCAGCACAAAGATATAACAAAAATATTACCTAACAAATTCTATAATAAAATAACCTATTTAGATTATAAAGTACACATATATATATATATTGTTCCAATAAATACATCAGGGAAAAAATTATAGAAGTTTAATAAATTTTAACATTTGCCATTTAATTCTGTAACTGTGGATAGGATTTGACCTAAACACAGTCTAGCCAATATAGTATATTTTTCCTTTAATTACAAATGGGTAAAAATCATAGAATTTAATTCTGTAACTGTAGAATTTGACCTAATATGTCATAAACACAATCGACTGGGAATAAGGTTTTGACCTAATTTGACCCAGTTGACTGTGAATAGGGTTTGACCTTATTTGACCCATCCAGTTGGGAATAGGATTGAAGCCTATTCACAACTGTCATTCCAGTACCCTCAGCTTCACTGATGACTGACCTCTTCCAGGTTTGCTTGGGTCTGCCCACTTTCTTCTTTCTTTGTGGGTTCCAATCAAGTGCCTGCCTTGCAACATTAGTAGCTGGTTTTCGCAGGGTGTGTCCTATCCAGCTCCATTTTTGTTTTCTGATGTCTTGAGCTATGGGCTTTTGTCTAGTTCTCTCTAGACAACTAGAGAACTAGACAAAAGAAGAGAAGAAATTTACCTTGGGGGGGGGGGGTCTTTTTTATGTAGAAAATGAATGTTAAACTACAAAAGTGCATGTTTTCACAAGCGACGCTGTCCAATACAAACCTATTTTGCTACAACTAGCCTTGAAAATGATAAAACTGGTGCTTGCAGGGGTCTTGTACCTATTCAGGTAATCCCTACAGAACATGTCCAGTTACATTGACCGTGCTTTAAGAGAGTAAAAATCTCATCATAAAGCCTTAATGCAGGAGGCTTGCCGATGCTATGGAGTGTGTATGTGTGTGTATTTCCAAGGTTACAGTGAGATGTTCTTTAAGCTATTGTTTGGCAGCTGTACATTAAGTATGATTAAATTACAATAGAAGGGTGTCTAGCATAATGTTACGGCTTTCTCTATCAGGCTTTCTCTAACAACTACTTAACACAACACAGCACATCTAACACAAGAGTCCCAATAAACACAATTGGCTCCAGTAACTACAAATGCTTTTCTACACAACATAACTGAGAACTCACACGACAAGTCTCTCTAGCTCGTACAGCTACATTTTTGAAGACTCCGTTTTCATGCACAGAACAGTTCTAACTGCTGCTCTCCGCTGGACTCGTTCTCTGTCTGTAACACATTCCTAACACATTGCCCCCGTCTTCTAAAGCTTTCGGGCCACATGCGCACAAGCACAGGTCATATTAGGGACAGCCATTGGTTGACCTGTGTGACTCGCCTAAGTCTGTGTGTGTCAGTGGGTCTCACACATTAACCATTTCAGTCCGCCACTGGAGTTATAACAATAATATAAAATATGTGAATAGAAAGACGATCTAGTGACATGAAATAGTAAAGAGATGTGTTTTGTAGTGAATTAGATTTTGTATAAATATCAGTTTATTTCATTGCCATTAAATCTCTTTCTCATTTCAAGTTTAATATGTGAACAATGTAATAAATACAAGAAGCGATTGAGATTTCTAGGGATAATAATGTATAGTAGCAGAAGGCATTTATTTAAATGTCAACTGTAAAACAGTTTAAGCCAAGACAAAGGCAATGTTCCAATGAGTAAGTCCAACAGACAGTCTAAACAGGAAGGTTGAAACTGGATTAACTAAGTTACAAAAAGGAGCTAGCTAGTAGGTCTATTCCTTGAGAGGGCAAAGTGCAAAAAAACCCCACAGAATCAGCAGAGAGTAGCAGTTATACTTGAATTCATGGGCCAAAAGTAGTTGTGAGGAGGGAGGGGATGCCTTTGCTGTTCACAGCATAATAACAGATGACAATAATTCACTAAGCAAAAATATAATGCTAGATCAACTGGTATTACATTACACAGAAGATCAAAATAAATATATAATGGGCATAGCCTAAATTGTCTTATTATTAATACCTCATTGTATTACTGATGGATTTTTAATATTTTGCTTGTTGCCTTATCAAATTAGTATGAACTTCATTTTCTTGACTTGAAATGAAGTTGAATGAAATTGTCAATTGGTATCCCATTAAATAAGTTTTAGTATTTTATTTTATTTCTTTTTGATTTGCTTTTCAAAGCTTTCATTTTGTTTCTTTTTCTATTGCAGTGAAAGGTTATCTCTAGCTTTTATCCTTTCATTGTAACATGGATCCAGTAGATGAGGCTGGGTCAAGTGGTCAGGGGCAGAGCCTTCATGATTTACAGAATTATCTGTCCACCTTTAAGAAGGAGATAGAGCCAGGTGATGACATCTTGTCACACATAGATTCCACCTTTAAGAAGGAGATAGAGCCAGGTGATGACATCTTGTCACACATAGATGTTGACAGTGGGGATGTCAATGATCTTTATAGCTCCACAGGTGAAAGTAGTGTGGTATCCCAGTTTACATCTGGTTTCTATTCAGAGCAAGGTAATTAAACTAGGTAGTGATTGAAAATAGCTTTAGTTATGTAATCAAAGCAAATAATGTTCATTGCAATACCTTTTCTTTCATATGTGCATAAATCTTATTTTACAGCTCATGTTTTCCAAATCAATAGCAGTATTTGTTTAAGATTCTTACTTACTTACTGAGACTTAGATCCTCCCACACCCTTTGGTGCATTGGGCAGCAAGCTGTCTCCATAAAGAAGAAGAAGTCTGAAAAGATACATCCTACATTTAACACTTTTTTTTACTCTGAGCTTGATGATGATAAAGCTCTTTTTGTTCATTCACATTTCTAGCTGTATCACATCACCAATTCAGCTAGCTTTTCCTCTGTTCCTGCCAGTCCATCTAGATGTCATTCTCAAATTAGTAGTTTTATAAATAGTTGAACTAATCACAGATTGCAGATGATGACATTAAATTATATCTCTTCCTGTTAATCATGGCAAAAGCAGGTGGATACAAATATCTGTTTTCAATATTTTAGTCTTCATTCCCATGGTAATAGCCTACAGAAATTAATTGTTTTGGTTTTGTTACAAATTACTAAGAGATGAATAATTATATACATTTTTTGTTTGATGGTATTATAAATAGTAGTAATGTGATAAATTTGTGATTTAACCCTTTGACCCCGCAACGACGCTCCCATCGTTGATTCTATCCAGTTATAAAGCTAGTAATTCCGTTCAAACGTGGAAATAATTTCGGTATCAAAGAGTTAAAGCTCAATTTATTCATTAAATTGTTTTTAAAAAGGGAACCTATTTTATACAAAGCAATATTTCAACTCACTCACTCTGTCTGTTTGGTCAAAAGTTTAAGCACATTATTTCACCCAAACCCATTCTGGGATTAAGTTGAAACTTTGCAATTATTCATTGGCATAGATATAGACAAAAATAAATTACAAAATTAATTAATTAGTCAATTATTACTGGTTATTAATCAATTAGTTTGATACCATCAAGGAAAATTAATCCTTCAGTGTTCTCAGATATTGTTAAATATGTCTGGTTTTGTCTCCTTAAATAATAGTCCATGTTTTGTTTTCTCCCACGCATAACAAGCTCAAACTTATTACACAATTATTTATTGCACCTAACAAAACATTAATCCATTAAAAAATTAACCAATTAGTCCATTCATTTTTGATAATTATTTTCTTTGATATTGAAAAAGAGAAGAGAGATATAGTTGTAATTGTGGAGCTATTCCCTTTAAATAAGGTTTGCTTTTTTTAAAAAAAAGAGGATTTTTTTCTATTTCACTTGTTTCACATTATTGTTGAAATATTGTTTTAACTGAATGACTACACTTGTATTGACAGGTCTATTAGACACACAGTTAAATGAAATATTGTTCTAACTGAATGACTACACTTGTATTGACAGGTCTATTAGACACACATTTACATGATGACCCATCCCAACAGATTCAAGGAATTGTATCCACTGCTGAAACAGATATGTCTTCTGCAATGAAGGATAAAGTAGCAACACTAGATCTTAGCTCAGTGCAGACTCAGATGGTCAGCTATGGAGATTCTTCACTGGACCATGGAATTGCTGACATCCAAACAAATGGGATGTCTGGTGTAAGTTATCCACTTTATACCATTATATTTTTGCCTTGTGTTGAAACTGAAAACTATAACTACTGATACTGTTTTGGTAGAAATGTCATAAATTTTACACTTACAATGTCTGAGAGGTCAGATTGCATTTCTATAAATTTCCCAAATTCCACCGAGATGATCCATATTATCAACCTGGAATGACTGGTTCAATTCAGCCATTGTATAAATTTCACCTTAAAATAACATTTTTCCATAGCTATTGTGTGGCATCTGTTTCTTTAACCTGATATATATACTCTGGTGTATGGTAAACTGTTAGACCCCTGAGACCTAACAGATAACTTAAATTGTTAACTTTTATCAAATTGAAACACTCAAAGCATCACAGTATTCAGTTAGAAGGCACTGAATTATAAAGACCTGTAATATTTTAACTCTTAGGCTCCAGAATTATTTATATGAAATATTCTTTTGTTTGTTGTAAGAAAATTATATATTTGGTATTGAATTAAAGCAGAATGCATATCCTTTTTATAAAACACAAATTAATACTTATAAAACAATAATTATTTAATATTTGTTTTTATGTAAATTTGAAATGAAAATAAACCGACTGAGAAAAAGTCTCCAGTATCTAGATCTAGACCAGATCTATGAAAAACTTTGATTCAAATTGAAAAAATTTTTTTATCATATTTATTCGTATTGTTACAAAAGTTGGTCTCATTACCATATGGAACATCAATCTAAAGAAAATAAAACTTTTTTTACCCTACCGATCCTATTGTGGTGTGATACAGTAACCTTTCCTGTTTGAAATATTTGATAGGCTCTGATATTTTTTGGCGTAGGCCTTTTTGTTTTTAAATTGCATCTTGCAAATCATAATTAAACCACTGCCGGTTATGATTGTGAAAGGTGCTTAGTTGTTCTAAGCAAATAGAAAATAATAACAGGTTAAATTTCCAGATTTTTTCATCCACTAGAATATATATGGAAGAATTAATGATGAAAGAATCAGGGCATTCGCATTTATAATATAGATAACATCTTTTAGAATGAATTTAAAACTTGCGTAAATGAACATCAGTTTTGAATTTGTACTATAAG
This sequence comes from Biomphalaria straminea, assembly GCA_021533235.1. Taxonomy (NCBI): domain Eukaryota; kingdom Metazoa; phylum Mollusca; class Gastropoda; family Planorbidae; genus Biomphalaria; species Biomphalaria straminea. The sequence continues at coordinate 20,756,408 of JADKLZ010000167.1, forward strand.
TGTCACTGTTTGTTCATAACACGTCTCCATTTATTCCCTAATTGCAGAGTCTCATTATGGCATCACTTGGGGACAGTCTTGACCCTACTGGGAGTAAGGTCATCAGGATTGTGTCATTAGATGAAGATGGTCAGTACCTAACACTTGGGGACACCTCCCAAATGTTACATCAGGATCTAGATATGGTAACTGATACACTGACCTCAACAGATGGAGTTTTAACACTTCAAGGGGTAAGACTTTTTTTTTTCAAAACTTTAGTCGTTTCATAGTTGTTTAGTCAAATGAAACTTTTTTAAAGATCTGTGCTTTAAATCTTTGTCACATTATGGCATTTAATTCAAATGAAATGCAAGGTTAAATTAATATGTATCTTTCTCTCCTGCAGTACAGTTTTTTGTAGCCTGAATAATAATAATAATTTTATTTATAAAGCGCTGTTAACAAAGAAAATGTAGGCTCAAGGCACTGTAAAAACATTACAAACACAAACATGAGACATGACAAACTAATCTCAAAAAGTTCTTAATGTTCTTCTTAAAAGTGGTATATATATAGTGAATCAATTTATATGACACCTTAAAACTTGAGAGATGTTTGAGAAATAACTGCTGTTTGATCTAGTATTTTATTCACATATTAAATAATTATAATTTTTTGTTAGTTTAATTTTTTACAGCCATTAACTAGTCTCAAGGTACAGTCAATTTTCATTGATACTTTTGTTAAGGATAGCTCTCTTCGGTCCATACAAACATCTAGAGGTCTTGTATTACCAAGCCCAATTACCTGTAAAACTTTGCTGCTGTGTCACCTATATTTCAGTAGAGTTCTTTCCCTTTAAATATAAATATATTATTATCTGCTTGAAAAAATTGTGTTTTATTCATTTTATAGTCTAGTTCTACATTTGTAAGTGCTGGGTCTACTCATACTACACCCATCTTGACTTCTGCTTTGGGTTCTGGAGATGTCATGTCAACAGATGCAAAGTCATCCAATGAAAACCAGATCATTCAACTTCAAACTTCATCAGACTCCCAGCCTCGTATCATAACTCTACCGCAGGGAACACAGATCAGTGCTGAGGCTTTACAGGTTTGTTTTGTGACCTCTGTAAGAGTAAATATTCCATTTTATAGATTTACACAATTAGATCATCATTCAGACTCTTTGATGGATATTAAGTATTGGAAACAAAAAATTAGAAATCATGAATCTTGTTAGATTTGTAGACCTTTCTGTGTCATGCAGAGGACTACTATGAACAAATCTAGTATAATCCATTATCCTTCTCTAGTTGTATAATTAGTGCTCTTGTGGCATAAAACCTTTAATTACTTGAGTATAAGAGCCTAATTTTGTTTAATATCTGCAATTTAATCAAATGTTTGGGTATTAAATTGAAATATAATGTGTGGTTAAAATAAAAAACAAATAAACATTTATTTGAATTATTTAAGCTTTGGAAAATTAATTCAATATTAGTGCATATAAAATGTAGAAGTACAAAAGTTACTGCTTTATATTCTCTACCTGTATGATGACATGTATGCACTACACAAGACAGCAGGGTTTCTGTCCAGGGCTTTTGCAAGAGAGGATTTGAGCCTTTCAAGCCCTCACTCAAATGGAGTTTGATGATGATGACTGTCCTGTATATTTAAGATTTGTATATTGGGAACTGTGAATACAACTAAATCCCTACATTAAAGTATTTGAACCTCAATTAAGTCAATATGTCTAAATTAACTTTCCAACAATGTATAATTTAACATGTGCATTATTCTGAACAGTTTCTTTATATATATATATATATATATATATATATATATATATATATTCATCTTTTTTTTAGCAAAGACATAGCATTTTATATCTTTGAAGACAAGAACCTAGGTTTATTAAACATAATGTTTTTTCATTTACAGATGTCTGTTCTATTATCCAGTGATGGGACTCTGAATCCTGACCTGGGTTTCCAGACTATAACAATCATGCCTCCAGAACTTAGCCAAGGTGGTGAGATGAATTATGTGATCATGGCTCCACAGGATGGATCTAAGGATAGCAACCAGCAAATGGCTGAAATCTTGGACATAATGGTACATGCACTTGATAGTCAAAAAACATATTAATCCTTTACCAAGAACTAAATCATGTTGCAGCTTGGTTTTTATCTAGAAATACATCTTAAGAAGGCAGCCCAAAGGTTAAGGAAGACTGCAGTTTAAGGCAGCCCAAAGGTTAAGGAAGACTGCAGTATTGACTGTGTCCACCCTGTAGTGACCTACTTCATTTGTCACACTTCACAGAGACTAAACTCCTTTACATGTTCTTTTTGTTACATGAACCTGTCACTTGTTACTCATTTGTATGAAAAGTGTAAATGTTTAAAGTTTTTGAAAATTATTTTGAAGGTCTTTTTCAAGTAACATAATGTTTTATGGCATTTTTGTTGAAACCCAATAATTTCTTACACAATTAGTTCTTCCTAAACTTGTAAACTCTGTGTTTGACATTAAAGAAAGTCAGTACTAAACAAATTCTTGTCTCCGAAAGGTTCTTGAAATCTTGAAGTTAGCTCACTTGGAATGTACTCAACTCTTAAAACACATTGAAGTTAGTCATGTCTAGAGTGTAACATGAGCATTTAAGCTTCTTTAGACAGCTGCTATATTCAAGGATATATTAAAATAATAAATGCATACAAAAGGATTCAATGTGTGTTGATATTTAATATTGAGATGTGTTATTTGACATAATTGGAATCAGCTCAATGTTAATCTATAGAGAAACTCAACTTGAGATGTATAGTTCAATACTTAAATTCAAATGACTTCACTAGCTTTAAGAGACTTGCTGTATTCACAGCATGCATTGTTTGTTTGTATCATTTGAATTAGAAATCTTTAGTTCTAGACTTAAATACTTCTCTAACACTTTGTTTTGTTGTAAACAAAAAATATGTGACCAATGTTACAAGTTCTTTAACTCTCAAGTTTCTAATTATTATTTGATAACATGACCGTGAAAATTGCAAATTATAGATTTAGAAAAAAATTTCTATTTTAATTCAACAGAAAGAAAATCCAGACTATTCAGAAGGCTTACTAGAAATCAATGGGGAAGTCAAACATGTTCTCAGGGTTGTGCCCAAGAAATTTTTGACAGCTAATTTTGACATGCAGCTGGTATGTGATTATTGTGATTACACTAGCCCCAAGCGATATCTCTTGGCTAGACACATGAAAACTCATTCAGATGAGAGGCCCCACAAGTGCAAGGAGTGTGAGCGTGGATTCAAGACTCCTGCTTCCTTGATGAACCATGTCAACACACACACAGGCATACGCCCACACAAATGCAAGGTAATGATTTTGTGTGTCTTAACTAAGAAGCTTTGTGTCACTATAATCATTTGAAATAGAGATTTCAATTTCCAGAATGTTGCACTCATGGCTCAAAAGCTATTAAAAACTTTAGAATAAAATGTTTAACGTACGTGGCATACAGATGCTTTTTTTGGTAGTGAAATTTTTAAACAACATAATTATGGAAATATACTCTAAGATCTTTATTCAAAGTATTTTGATATCCATCTGCATAATGTGTGTTATGTATTCAGGTCAATGTTGGAAATCTAGGTGACTTATTGTTTTAGTTTAGAAAGACACAATCAATAAAATCTGAACTTTCTGGGAAGTTGTATGTTTATGAAGATTAAAGTTTTCTTGAAATAGATGGGAAGTCTGTCATCATGTTCTTTGATTACATTTGATTGTTCTTCATGTTTTATTTGTCTTACAGGACTGTGGGGCTGCTTTTACTACTTCTGGAGAGTTGGTGCGACACATTCGCTACCGCCATACATTTGAAAAACCTCATCGATGTCCTAACTGTGATTACGCTAGTGTAGAGTTGTCTAAATTGAAGCGACACATGCGTTCACATACAGGGGAGAGACCTTATAAGGCAAGAATGAACATGGCTAATAAGCTCATCCTTTTTTTTTTATTTTTTTTTTTTTTACTTATATTATTAGCAGAATCTCATTCATTAATTACACATCAAATATTAAAATTTTCTTTCTCTTCTAATACAAAGACCACAATACAATTGTACTTTGGCTTCTAATTTCTAAGTGTTCTGTGAACATTTTGAAAACCAAATATTTCTCTAAGACATTTCAATAAATCTTTCTTGTTCATGACAATAATTCATGCATGGTATTGGCTATCTGTAAATATTTCTCTCCTAGTTTTCTAAATAAAAGAACATGAAATATATGTAGTAATACACAAAGGTAATTTTAAATTATAGCTTTTATATAGCGCTACTTTCATGCATACAGCATTCTCAGAGCGCTACTTTCATGCATACAGCATTCTTAGAGCGCTATGGTCTAATCTCATTTGTGGACCAGTGGGGGGAGATGGTATCTGGAAGAAGGTTTTACCATACTTTAGGTGCTCAGTAAACACAAGTCTGCTCGAGTCGAGTTCGCACCTCAAGCCCCCTTCATAGGTAGCCAAGACAAGTTTAAGTGTTCTTAGCCTCTCGACCATGCATCCCACAATTATTCATTGGCATACACAAGACATGAATCATTAAAAAAAATTTAACCAATCAGTCAATTAATTATTGGGAATTAATAATTTAATTTGATTAATTGAATAATTGTTGTTTTTTTATTGATTCATGTTCAAATAAAGTGTTCAATTATTTAAGGGGACTAAACCCTACATATTTAGCCATATATTTGAATACTGAATAATTAATTTCGCTTGTTGATGTCAAACTAAATAATTAATTACCAGTAATTAATTGACTGATTGATAAATTATTTTTTTATTGATTCATGTCTTGTCTACTCCAATGAATAATTGTTCTATGTTTCAACTTTTTCTGAAAATGGGTATTGGAGAAATAATGTGTACTAATTTTTTACCAGACAGGCAGATAGACAGAAAGAGTGAGTTAATATAAGCTTTCTAAAAAAAAAATAATGATTTTCCATTTCTTTCTAGTGTCCTCACTGTCCATATGCTAGTCCAGACACATACAAGCTTAAGCGTCATCTACGTATTCACACTGGTGAAAAGCCCTATGAATGTGATGTCTGTCACACTCGCTTTACTCAGAGCAACAGTCTAAAGGCTCACAAACTGATTCATTCTGGCAACAAGCCTGTCTTCCAGTGTAAGCTCTGTCCTACCACTTGTGGACGTAAGACTGACTTAAAAATACATTTCAACAAACTACATTCAGAAGGATCACCTCTAGAGTGTAAGAAATGTGGCCAGATGTTTTCTGACAGGTATAATAACTTGCCCAAAAAAATCAATACATAAATTTAGTCCTTGTTACTTTTTAAAAAATTAACTGTTATATAATTTTATTGTTTTTATTTAACAATTTTGCTTATCATTTCATTTATATTTCAATAACAAAATAATGTATTTACAAGTAAGTGTTGTTTTTCTGAATGTTTTGAAATATAGATACTCATACAAACAGCATGTTCGAAGCCATGACATTGAAAAGTGCTTCAAATGTGACAACTGTGATTTCATAGCCAATACTGAGCGTAGCTTTGATGCTCATGCTGCCATCCATTCCAATGGAAAGAAGTTTGAATGTGACTCCTGTCATGTAGCTTTCAACTTGAAACAGAGCCTGGAAAAACACAAACTGGTTTGCCAGATGGAAGAGAACACCTCTAGGGATCAAGAAGTAAGGCATTGCTGGATTCTAAATCATCTTAACCATTGAGTAGCACAAAGTTGATTTTTTGTCATTCTTCATGTTAAATCTTGCTTTCATTGATGTCAACACAATGTCTAATGTGTATGGTATCATTGAGTTGACTATTGTCATGATAAGAATTAAGAAGACTTCTTTTTGTTTCATAAAACCTTTCTACTCATACTCAAACACAAATTGTTTTCACATTATACATGTGAAACTAATAGTTTTCAAATAAACTAGTTGACCCGCGGAACAGCTTACATGGCTATATAGTGATGAATGAACACTTCCTGAAAGACACAGTTGTCTAAATGGGTTTGGTTTGAATGCTAACGACTGTGTATGCATTCCTGGAGAGTGAGGAAGGTGTGGGAGGGGGCAGGTTGAGGGTTAGAGAGTCGGCGTGTGTGAGTGGTGTCTCACATATGGTTGGGCAATGTAGGGAATTATATATTTACAGAGAAGATAACTTGTTCCCCCCACCCCTTTTTTTTTCTTCTGAGCTGCACTCTCTGTCTCTGCCAGAGTTACGTGGGTAACTCTAGTCCAACTAGCAGAAATAGAAGAGTTATCTTTCTATGACTTTTTCATCGAGGGTTAGAAAGTCTGCATGTGTGTGTGTCCACATGGTTGGGCAACATAGAGAATTACATATATATATAGATGTGATACTATCTAATTCTTTTAACATCATACTTTCACAATGTTTTAGATAGGGAAATATTTCCAATTGAGCCTCTATTATTTTCTGAAAGTCTCATCCATTTGAAGTCAATGCAGTTTGGATCTTTTGAATCTTTCAAATTTTAAATATAGTATATTAGGGTCGTTTATATTTTATTAACTTTTTTATCAAGTGACTGAAATGTTTAATAGTTTAATAATAATCATAAATCTAAAACAATGAAAATGTATTAAAATCTTTTAATGGTATATTGAAAAACATTTTTTTGTAAGAATTCCTACCAAAATCTCTTTCATAAGATCTAAGTTTAGATATGTTCCTGACAACACTGATTTTATTCTCAAGTACCAGTCATCTCATGTTTCATTAGTTTATATCTGGGTCATTTTTAGAGTGCAGAGCAGACCTCATCTAACGGACACACCCACCAAAGTAAACATGATTTACTACTTAGTCATGAGTCCAGCTCTAATTCTAGTCACCTGATCAGTGGTCCTCTGGCCTCTGGTACACTACACAGGAACCTGCTGCAGGACATCAAGGATGGAAAGCTTGGAGATGTGCCACAGGTTGTCATTGTTCACCCTGATGGTACTCTGGAAGAAATCTCCTCTAAGCTACCTATTGTAAGTGAAGTTTGTGTTTCAAGATGTACCATGTTTTTCATTTTGTTCTGTTTTTTTAGCCACATGTTGAACTGATATGTTACCACTGAATATTTTAAAATATCTTTTTTCTTTAGACATTATTCCATTGATGTAACTCATTCAGCTCTGAGTTTCTTTTTGTTTTTGAAATATAAGACCAGACAACTATTTCTTTCACCTGGGACTTCAAAACATACAAGCCTATTTTTTTAACCCTACCAGCCCCTGAAACAGACTATCCCCCATGTCCTGAGGTCATGCCCTTCTTTACTATCTTTGAAGGTCTAGATCTAATGAAATTCACAATTTTTTTTATCAATGGATCTCTCACAGCATCATTCATTGCAAGTAAAAATGTTTATGAAGTTTCTATTTCTAAGAGTCAAAGTCAAATAAAATATCAATCAACTTTAAGCTTATTAAAATTTTAGACCTACATTTTATATTCCTTATTCATGTTTATTTCAAATTTTCTGAAAATTTTCTTGCAAAACACACTAATTGAATGTAAAAATATGGGTGCATATAGTTTTATTATGATTGGTTGGTTATTTTTAGATTCTGACTCATTTTTTAAAAAAATGAAATCGTCACAACAGTCACCAGCATTGCAACCGTTTTGTAAATTACAGAAAAAGCGCTCCACTGGTCTGTTAGTGTTAATGGGCTCAAGTAGATAGAGATGCTTCATAGTGTCTGTGATATTTATCTCAAAGCATAGGGAGGTAGTAACTTTGTTTCTCTGTCAAAAATAATTTTGGATAAATGGCACTGAACTATTTTGTATCCCTCAGGGAGACAAGTTGAACATTGATGATCTGTTCTCTGCCCTCTCCAATAATGACAAAAGCCACGAGCTAGAGAACTGTTCAGATGTCAACTCTGATAAAGAAAGTGCAGATGATGATGACAGCAATGATCAGATTCTCCAGAGGTCACCGGTGAAACATACTCACCTTAAGAAGAAAGATGCAGCTAACCATGGAAATGATGATGATGTTACTTGTGGGGAGTCATCTCAGGTTAGTGGATGAATAGCAGGCAGTCAATATTTTATCCAATCCACTCAGATTTGAGCAGGTTTCACAATCACCAAAACAAAATCATTAAAATTTCTTTCATCATCTTAATTGCATGTAACAAATAGACTAGTTCACCCTCAAATAAAATACATTTTACTTGATCAAGTAAAAATAACAAAGTTTAATACTATATAACATTGGTCTGTTGAACAGCTTTTTAGACTGTTGTTTCCCTTCAGTATCTTTATATTTCAGTTAGGATTCTACTAATTTATTAGTTCCCTTAAGTTTGTTAGAACAAATATCAATATAATGTAGTTGTCATTCTTGATATACATAACTAATTATATAAGAAATAAAGAGGACAATTAATGAGTATTGCAAAGCTTTTCAGTAAACAACTGTAAGTATTTAATACCTGTATGTCCACTAATGTCCATCTCCAGTGTGAGGCCAGTACACAAGCTGAACTAGAGTCTGAGACAGAGACAGACTTTGTACAGGAGAAACAACTGGAGAATAAAACTTCAGTAAGTAGCTACACTTACAGATTTATCAATAGAGTTGCTTCGATGATGACCACTTTTGTCAT
>JADKLZ010000167.1:20770104-20784682 GCA_021533235.1 Biomphalaria straminea
TACAGATTTATCAATAGAGTTGCTTCGATGATGACCACTTTTGTCATCCTGAGGGCTTAGCACTGGCGTTTTGTGCCTGTGGCTGGTGTGAGCTATTTAAGCCCAGAATGTTTGACAGCACACTGCACAGGTTATTCCAGCTGGAGCTAGTGTCATTGGCCTGGCTTATTGTTCTCTGACACTTTACTTCTGCTTGCGCTATTCCTCTGTCCTTGTGCACCAGTTTTCACTGCAGAACACCTTGATGCCTATCATGTGCTTCTGTCTCCCAGGTGGTAGGGTCAATGCTGAAGGCTTTTGTAGAAGTTTTGATGGTGTTTCAAAAGCGTTTTCTTTGACCACCTTGTGATCGCTTCCCTTTCCTTAATTGGCCATAAAGGAGTCATATAGGGATGTGGACATCTTTGCAAATATGGCCTACCCATTATTGCAGCTGGGACTTATCAGGTTTGTGTTGATGCTTTGCTTAAAAATATTACATCACAGATCTCTCAACTTATAAAACAGATTTATTGGCTATGCATAATTGTAGGCAGTTCCAGTTGCACCTCAGAACTAAAGAAACTAGATTCTTTTTAAATATTTTTAATCTAATGAAGAGATTGTGCACCATTGACCACACACTACAATAAAACAAGATGAAATGATGATGTTGATTGAAATTAACTTTAATCACTTGCTGCACTCAAATTATAAGTTCTATTTTCTGCTATCTTCACTGATTAATTTAAGGAATAACAATACTATGGTTTCCGCAATACGTCTATAGCTACAGGTTGGATTAATACTCTTAGAATGTGGAATAGTTCTCTTTTTTTTTTTGTTTAAAATAGTTTTCATGTTTTATATCTTATATAGGTATCGTTTAAGACTTTGGGAACTATGGGAGCTGATGTATTGTATTAAAATATCATCTGTTTCTTTATCTTACAGTTAAAAATGTTGTCATGTGACCAGCCCAACACCTTACTGTCTCTACTTCCCCATCATATGTCAGTTACACATTAGAGTTTAGTGAACTCAGAGGCATCTTCTAAATCCTGAAGACCAACTCTCATTCTTCTTTGGGGTTCAAATTGAGAGCCCTCAATTTGGAAGTCAAACACTTATATCACTCAGAAACCATGGTCCCCCCACATGCTAGATCTGGTCTAACTGCTTATAAATAAATCACAAGATGAGACTTCACAAAATAAATCTTGCTGCTTCTTTTATTTCTTTTGTTACAAATTTGAAATTAAATCTAAAATCAGGTCAGCATCATAAGTCTTTATAAATCTTGCATTTCTGACTATATCTTTACTTGCATACTTTTCTTACAGCTTACTGAAGAGTTTCTCACAGAGTCTCACACTGATTCATTGCTGGATCAATCAGAAATAGCAGAGCACATTACAGAACACAATACATCAGAGACTCTTTCCTCCATTATGCAGGGCATTACTTCTTCCACCATGCCTCCCACTCTGCTGACCACTGAAGCAGACCAGCCTGGCACTTCGAGTGGCCCACAGTATGTGGTAGTTAAAGGATATACTTGCCTGTCCAGTGAAACTGGTCAACCTACACTGGTTAATGTGGCAGTGGACAAAGACTCCTTGTTAAAAATGTTGGCTTCCTTTGGAGGTAGTGGTGTACAGCTGATAGCAGGAGACATGGACACTCTGAATATTTCCTTGGACAGTAAATCCTGTATGATTTCTGTGGCACCTGAACAATTGAGTGACTTTGCTGGTCTTGCCAGTGTTTGTGCCCTAACAGATGGGTCAACTCTGGGTCCAGTTGAGGGAGACTCAACATGCTTGGAAGAAGAATCTAAAGTAAACTCTACATTGGAAACTGCCAAGAACAAAGAGACAGTGAACCAACAGAATAAGTTTGCTACACTCTCTCTAGATGCCCTAAGCATGGGGAAATCTCCCCACAATGTGGACACTAGCCCACCAAAGGAACTGTTATCGCCTTCATTCACATCCAATCCTAAAGTCTCTCCCCCACTGCCATCCTCCGCTCATCTCATTGCATTGAAAACAAATATTCTGTCCAGTGACCAGGTGGAAACTTTACAGGATACTGCTGGTCACTCCAAAGTAGACATGACCAGAGACACTTTGTCCCCAATAGAGCATTTCTGTGACTCTAATGATGTAGGCATGGAGATATTCCCAGAAGTCCCCGAGGCCTCGCACAATGAACCAGATACAAGCAGTAAGACACAAGAAAGTCAAAACAAAAATGTGACTCTGGATGTCCATTCTAACAACTCAGAAGCTTGTGACCACATCCAAATGGAGTATCCTCCTGTAGAGCAGATAGCAGAGAAACACAAAAAGTAAGTTGTTAAGTCATACAAAGTTACTGCTATTGAAATTGTGTGCTATATAGGGCCAGTTGTTAGTGGCTCCTGAAAAGGGATATTAAACTACTTTTATAATTTTGTTTGGTCAGTGGCCAGGAATAAGAGCTTGGCTATTCTCCAACCCCTTTTTCTTTCCATAAAAAGGGATTATCAAATAATATTTTCATACACATCAGTTCATTCATTATGGATATTAGCAATGTCATGATAATAGTAATAATAATATCAGCCAGCCAAACAATACAATCATGTCTCCAACATTTCTCCCTGCACATCTATTTGTATGGAGGCAGATAAGATTGTGGTTCTTGATAGTTTACAGTTCAGTGCCTCACAGTTCAGAGCCTCTGATAGGGAAACTTGAATCCTTCCCTAAATTGCTTACCAACTAGATGACCCATTGGTGAACCCCTTGGGGTGGGGTGTGAAAACACAAACTCTCTTTGTAATCTTTTATTCTGCTATGTATCAATATTTTGTAGTTTCACTACAGTCAAACACTTATTCATTCATAAAATGTACCAACATAATATATACTGTTGTCCTTTTCTGTTTTGACTTTTGTAACTAGTAGAAAAGTGTTTTTCTGTAAGACAAATTCTGTATGCCCACTTTTACAGTAGTATAGTAGTTTAAAACTATTTTTAACTTCTGTTTATTAGTGTAGCATCCCCTGTGACCACTTAGCTACCTGAGTGCATCACTGAGATTCAGTTTGCTGATTTAGTTTATTGGTGTGTTAGTCCCTAAGTTGCCTGGTGCTAGTGTGTATCTGGTTTACCTTTTCATTTCTGGCTAGATTCTTGGTATTGTTTGTACTACCTTAAATTGAATTAAACACATATAAGAACAATAATCATGCATAACAATAATTTCATTGGTCTAGATACTTGAACATATTTTTGTTTCTTCCTGCCAGGTATTCCAGAAAGCGTGTATCAGGAGCTGACCCGTCACTAGTTATGACTGGAAAGCGAGTCAGGAAAGCTCTAGTTAGAGTCAGCATGTGAGCAGAATTGTGTCAAGTTGATGGCACTGATTGTTAAGTTTCAAATTGGTTGAATGGACTTGTCAACATAGAATGGACTAGTGATACTTGTATTTTCTAAATTTCCTCTGTTTCAGCCATCTGACTCCATGGATAAAAACATTTGGCTGGAGAAAGTTTAACTGTGATGGAGTGATGGTAGTGGTCAGCACCCAGCAGATAATGAAAATAGTTTTCTCTAAACTGAACCCATCTTTGAGTGGATACATTTGGTTTGATGTAAACTTAGATCTAGATTGACCCAAAGTTTAGTTCATGATTAGTATTAGTATATATAAGGTAAAAAAAACAATATTCAATTGATTAGTAGTTCCATACTTTTCAGAAATAAAGTGAAAATTTGGAAACAGCGTTTGATATCCAATGGATGTACGTCTGTTTTCTACTTGTTACCTATTACATACACACTAGGTATCTGGCAACTATCCATACTTTATATAGACATGTCTAAAATAAGGAATGTTCCTTAAATACCATTCAGAACATAAAAATATATATTGCCTTAACTAGAGTGTACTCTTGCTATAGAGCTGTTCCAATAGATTGTTCTTGCAACTATTAGACTTGTAACATAACAACTTTGACACTAAGATTTCTCAATGTTTGAACTCTCACTTTCACTTTGTAGTCTTTAGTTGTGTTAGAGACACAAGGTCATTCAGAATATTCCCAGAAAACCTCCCTCTCTAACTTTAAATAGGAGTAAAAGACTTCTTCCTTCTAGCATGGCACAGCCTAAGATGATGGAGCTCTGCACTGTTTATGATCATGATTCTTTTTGTTATTTCTGACCCTTCTATTCACTAGTCAGTGAAAACAATGTACAAGAACTCATTTCTATTTGTAATGATTGAGACACTTCTAGGGGAAGGAATTGAGTTTTAGTCATTTCTTGAATTTACATAGTAGGTGGGCAGAGTGAATGGGATTTGACCTCTGTTACTGTGCTGACAATCTCAAGTGGTTACCATTTGACCAGCCAGTAGTGACGTGTAATAGGAGATTTTAATAGGATGTACTTCGTAGGCAAAGTATGTACTAAATTGAACTATTGGTTATTTGACTGAATGTACATATTGAGTGACGTACACAACATATCATGACATATAGACTACAGTGTGTTCAAAGCAATGGACTTGGCTTGTATGAGATCTCATTGTTTGATTGCCAGTTACTTAAAGTAGATATACAACATAAGGTATAACTGTATTGTCAGGACCAAGTTAAGATTAAAAGCTGAGTTAGTGTGACTGTTAGGTTTAGGGTTCATGTTTAGTGTAGACTTAGAAGTGTGTCAATGTTGTTTAGTCTAGAGACCTATTACCTCCCTATCTAATGAGTGTGTGTGTGAGCCACTGCTAAAGAGTGTGTGTGTGAGCCACTGCTAATGAGTGTGTGTGTGAGCCACTATCTAATGAGTGTGTGTGTGAGCCACTGCTAAAGAGTCACCTTTTTTTTAATTCTTGGGTTCTGGTTGCTGTAAAATATGATTCCTTGGATGACCTCAATTTAAAGATTGACCTTAAAGTTGCTATTGTGACCTGTACCATATATTGTTGTATTATGTCTGCACACATTTCCTTTCTGTTGATGTTGTCTTGAAACAAATGTACAGTCAATACAATTATTTATAAGAACCACTTGCTTCTTGTCTTATTAAATATCTGTATGTGTGTGTCTCCAAGATTTGTGTCTAGTGTCAATAGGAAGTGTGTTGCTGTATTAATAGATTGTGTTGAAATCACACTGGATTCTAAAACATTTCATTCACAAACAGAATACAGACACAAACTAGCTCAAAACAAAACATATTTTAGCTGGTTTTTATTTTAGTTAGTTTGTTGTACCTGAACTATATATAATTAATTATTTGACCCACAATACGCTATTAAATCTAATACTTAGTTTGTAATCACTTGTTGTTTTCGAGTCAAAGCTCATAAGAGACAATTGGTCTCCTCCCAACCTTTTTGCATATTGTCTCTTAGTAAAATACTAAATGATATGATGAGCAAGGATTTGTGTACATAGCTGATACTAAGAAATATCATTGCGTATGCATGTCAAATGAATAAAACGTTTTTGTTAAAAAAATTATCAGAGTACTATGTAATGCGATTATCAATATTCTTATCTGCAAACTACTAATACATAATATTTTATTGATTTTTCCAGACGGATGCAAAAAATAACTCCCATTTATTCTTAACTCTGTTTCTTGCATAAAGATAACTTATGCATTAATATATTGTGTTCAACAAAGTTCATTCCCTTGAGTCATCAAACAATGACGCGTGAATCCTGTACATTACTTCAGAGCTCTCCGTGTTCCCAGCGCATAGAGTTGTACAAAAACATCTTTCAAACAGCATGATGTCTCCATAGCTACAGAAACACACAACAGCCAGATGATTACTCTGGTTTGAAACCAAACAGTTTTTATCAATAGACAACGGAATCTATTGAATTTCAAACTATTTATTTGAACCTACAGAACTTGTCTTTGACGTCTCACACATGCACATTACATAGAGCAACGTCATCTCAGGGTATGGTTGTCATCGAAGGAAATATTTAAACAGGAAAACATGAGCTAAAAAACAACAAACAAATTTGATTTTATTATAAAATAGTAAACAATTGTTCTTTAAGGAATATCAAAATACACAAGTATTTTATTGTACAATTGTTAACATGTAATAAAAAGGGTAAACTGATCAAATACACATCTACTAAAACATTTCTAGGTACTAGTTTTACATCTGAGACATTGGTTTGAAATTGACAATTATATTGACATGATTTGACTATTTACATGGTAGCAAGTAATAATAGTGACATTCAGTACTTCTTAAGAAAAAAACAACTCTCAGGTCTATACAAATGATTGAGTTAATTTGCGTTCCACTTTGTAACTAACAAACCATTGCGTCCTAGGGAACAAACTCAAGCTACAGTAACAGACAGGATTTATTGCACGGTCTCAGTGCACAAGGGGGTCTGACAATTTTAAGCAAGGGGATCAGCATTCGTGACAATACGATTCTTGATAACAAAAATGGATTAACTAAATATTTGGTTCCATCCAGCGATGCAGGTATTTTAGTGAACTGCTGGAGGGGTGGGGAGTCATCATGGCGCCGTGTCCCTTGGTCTAGGGTTACATCATCTCTTGGACAGTCTCACTATGTACATCATACAAACATACATATATATTAATAGTGCAATACGAACACACCGAATACAGTTCAACTGACATCTACTGATAGCACTGGACAAAAATTGAGAGCACTATCCTATTATCCTAAGCAATGAACAGATCACAAACAAAAATGTCGTAGTTATAAAGTTTGAGTTTAGGCATTGGGTTAGATAATTCAATGAGTCGTAAGATCAAACACGTTGATCATTTAATAATTGATACATATTAGGGCATCTTACCATTCTTAATTGAATAGTCAAAATCCAGAACTTTGCGAGAATATGAACTATCATTAATTGATAAATAATGACTTGATTTTTCTACGGGAAATCCACTGCAATGGTTTGAGCAGCAGACAATGAATGAAACAGATACATTCCTATTTAGCCACAGCAGATCTTCGCTAACTAGTGCAGTGTCCATGTCCTCACCAGGGCCGGCCTAGGAACGATTTGATTGATTGCTCAAATTGGGCCCCGAGCCTGGCAGGGGCTCCGCAATTTACATTTAGCATATCACTACCATTAGCACTATCAGTCTTGTCTCTTGTCACAGGCTTTTAAAGATGTAGGACTTCAAGGGTTAACATATTAAAGTGTATCGTACGAGTGACGTTAACTTTTTTTAACCCACTGGCATCTATTGCATTTGAGTTGCTTCCTGTACATAGTGTATAATACATTTTGATATATTGATATAATTCATATTAGGCCCTAATTAATTAATTTAAAAAAAATAAAAGAGGGTCCTCGCAAGCATCCATTAAATTGGGCCCCAGGTTCTCACAGCAATATATTAGAAGAACAAAAGTTCTGCTACAGACAACCCCAATATACAGCAACTACAATAAACTACTAAGACTATTTTGTACAAGTAAACTTCAACAAAGCAAGTATTACCATATTTAAGTTGGCCTATTATCTACTAAACGTTCTTATGCAGAAACAGGTTAAACATTGTAAAATGAAAACTACTAATATTATTGTTTCTCATCTAGTAGCCTACAGAAAAAAGCGTGCAACATTTTTTTATTGACACCAGATATTAACATGTATAATAAATACACCATAAATCCAGTCAAATATAGAATGTTATAGCTGTAACAGTTGACTACGTGGCCAACATTTAGACAGATATTATTAACTCTTTCTCTCCTAACTGACGATACCAACGTTGATTTTACCAGAATGTGGTAAATAATTACGGAGAGAAAGAGTTAAAATGGACTATACAAATCTATTAACTGTAAATGAATAGAAAGGTATGTAGAAAAATATGCATTGCCCTGTAGACTGCTTTACATACATGTTTGCAAAACAAATCTTGACATTGGCCTATCACAGTAGGTCTACTATCTATACTAGTGACGGGCGTTTTTATAAGTGTGTAGATCTAGTTCCTTTTACCAAATTTAGATTGATTTAAAGGTGTATATATATATCAAAACAATAAAACACCTTACATGGAATAACTGTTAGAACGAGATTTCTATAGAGTTTGGAACTTGAAACAGAACTTTTCATTTCTTTTTGGTCGTCTGCAATCTTCCACCCAAATTATGGAAAAAACGATTTTTTTTTTGGTTCACGTCGAATAATGATTAGTGTGTAATGTCATCTCATTAAGTCCGAAAAACTGATCACAAAAATCACAGCCAATCAAATAATATCATAGAACAGCCTGCTCTTTGTTTGAATCAAAACTAGATTTAATATTGGAGAGTAAGCCTGCACATTAAGTCAAGCTCAGAAATGTGTGTGTATTTGTAGGCATGTGTGTGTGTGTTAGGACTAGAGTGTGGGAGAAGTTTCAGGACAGTTAATGAGTTTTATCAGCAGTAGTCCATAAAACATGATCAAAACTTTCTTTGGCAAGAATGAAACGTAAAGTACACAAATCAGTTTGTGAATTAAAACTTTCTAGACATGGTCAAGAACACTTAAGTTCTACTTGCACAGCATAGACATGAAACGTAGAGATAGGAAATCATAACAAATGAACAGAGGACATAATGGACTTTTCTAAATGATGTCTAGCAAGTCCTACACGTAATGAAGACATTGGCCTAGTAATACTACGACTACAGGTTTCAGTCAATGCATAAACAAATATCAATATAACTTGGACCAGGAATATGCACACATTTAGCCGAGTATTGATTGCGTGCTATTTTCGATGCTTAAAGGAGCTACAGGCATAAAATATTTAAAGAACGTGATCATGTTTAGATTCAAGATGAAGCAGAACAAAAATCGTGAGCATGTCATCATCTCTTTTTGTTCAAAGGAAATAAATAATTTCAAAACAAAAATACATCTTGACATTTAGTGACAGTTAGTGACGGCACTATTGATTTTCAAAGCATGAAACTGTGCAGTTCAAATGATTTTAGTGGTAAAGTGCAACCAGGGGAACGAAGCATTGGCCTTCCAATTGGTCAATCATGAAATGAGAAATCTATTTATAAATCATTATAGAATGATAATCATTAAATACATATGAGTGAGCAGTCTGCAAGCATCGCTTTCTATAAAAAGACATTCGTGAAATAACTGAAAAAGCCCAGTTCTAGTTCTAAACTATCTTCTAAGCAGAGACCTCACGTCACTCATACTTCGCTCAGACTCACGTCACTTATACGTCATTCTGACTCACGCCTCTCAGACTCATTTAGTCACTCACTCACGTCACCCATATGTCTCTCAGACTCACGTCACAAATACGTCACTCACACTCACGTCACAAATACGTCACTCACACTCACGTTACTCACCCATGTCTCAGACTCACGTCATCAATACGTCACCCATACGTCACACGGAATCACGTCACCCATTCGTCACTCGGACTCACGTCACCCATACGTCACTCGGACTCGCGTCACTCAGACTCATGTCATTCAGTTGAATACAAAAGGGGTGGAGGTCCTAAAATTAATTTAACTGATTAAATAAAAGTAGCTCTCTCGCATTTTCATGAATAATTTCAAATATTTTCAAACGTATTTCAGCCATGTGACAAACATCACAACACGTGTGTACATATGTCTATAAGCTATACACACCGTCACCATACTTGTTCGTGTGTTACTATAGGCTATAGACAAACACCACTGTTTAGTTTCACAATTAAAACAATGCACACACACACACAGTGACACACTCCTATAATATAACTGTCGAAAATACACAGCATTCAACGAAACAAAACACATGCCTAAATACCAACAAACACAACCAGCTGAACTTACAAAGACAGTCTCGGTAACAGTGATGTGTATTTCAAGACTTCTCTAGCTCATTCTGAGCTCTTGCGTATTGCGTTCTACTCCAGGCTTGTTAAAACATGTTTCATGGTCCAAATGTTTGGACCATTCATCGGGGTATGAAAGAACAAATTGAGGGATGCTTGGATAGTTCGGCCAGCCGAATATCTAGTTTCTCCTCATTGATAGAACGAAATTGTTAAATAGTTCTTATTTAAAAAATGATGCGAGGACATTTTGAAGAGAAGCTGAAAGTAAGGGAACAAGCGCTCACTAAATACATGATAGTGAACTTACCCTGTCAGACATTGTCATCTATAGGGGCAGATCATGTTAAGGTCATCTGTTTATTTGGTCAAGGGTAAACGATCAGGATGTCATGTGGCCAGCACAACGACCAACCGCCTTTACTTTCCCCAACTTAAGTCAGATACCATTACAGTTGGGTGGACTCAAGACGCCCTGAATATCCAGACATTCAATATCACAGGACCTCAGGTTTGGAAGCCAAGCGCGCCTCCAAATACATGATAGAAAATATTAAATATTTGAAAAATGTGAGAAAAAACAACGTAATGTTAAAACCTTTTCAAAGAATGACTCTATGTATGCTTACATTAAAACTAGGATTGGTCTTATGGGACAGGAGATGGAGAAACGTGCAGGATAGACTAAAGAAAAAAAAAAAAGTAGAAATGATCATGACAGCGGTTGTACCCTATGGCTTATGAGAGAAAAACACAAAATGTATTGACAGGAAAAAAATAGAGAAAATAAGAGAGAGAGAGAGAGAAATAGAGAAGAAATTATTGGAAAAAGAACTTGTTGGGAAGAGATCAAAGAGCTGGACATGAGAAACTCTTATATTTGGACTAGTCTAACAGCAGAGAGTAAGGTAATTAATGTTATTCCGATATCTCCATTGTAGACCGACAGAGAAAAGAAGTAATAAACAAAACCAATGTGAATGTAATAGACTACAAACCGGATCAACCAAAACATTCATGTCCTAGTTCTTTGTAAACGTGTCACATTGCTCATGGACTAGTTTGTCCTAGCGTAGGCTAGCGTGTCCTAGCGTAGGCTAGCGTGTCCTGGCGTGAGTACTGGAAATGCGCACAAACAGTTCAAGGATAAAAAAAAAGAGCCAATCCATTTCCATATCTTCAATCCACAACTATCGATCAGTGGATCTTCCATCTTAATCAAAACTGGACCGAGATACGAGTTTTTTGTCCTTTGGTCTCCGTACTTCGCTCTGGCTCTTATCTTTTTGTTGACCAGCCTCCGACCAATGGCGCTGCACTCCGTGACGGGAGCTTCCGGATGCTACCTTGGAGGATGAGCTGCCCTGAGTGACGTCATCAACGTCGCGGGTTTTGCTGGCTTTGTTAGTTCTCTCTTGGTGATTTTCTAGCGAAACAAACAGAAAAAAAAATCGCATGATATAAACAATTCCAATATTAGATCTACATAGAGTGCAATTAGACCAAACTGTATATTCTTTTTCCAAGCATTTCTGAAGGTCACAATTTATAGCATTCATTTACGTACGTAGTTTTTTTAAAATTAATTTTAATTAAGGCACCTTAAAAAAAAGAGAGAGATAGAGACAGAGAAAAAGAGACAGAAAGAGAGAGAGAGAGAGCGAGCGAGCGAGAAAGAGGAAGAAAAAAATTCATAAAGTTAAATCTTCTACAAAAAAAAAAGTATTAATTTAGTTTGTATAAGTCGTTTTTTCTCCTAATGAATCTCTTCAAAAAGTATCAAATTTCAAACATTGTGTTATGTACCAAGATTTAATGAAGACATTCCTATGAACTGGAGTTAACGTCCTTACTTTTGCAGGAAAAAGAGTTGAGAATACCTTCATTCTTTGAAATACATCTCATCTATGACACACAGCCACAGTTTCAACTAAATTTGTTGGTTTACCTTTGATCCTTGCTAGCAGCTTGATAGCCCTTTCTGCCGTGGCTGAGTCTGTTGTGTGGTATCTACGGCGTTTAGTTGCGTCAGTTGTCTGCCTGTCAGACTTGATCTCGTTGTCTACGCTAGTGTCCGTCTAAAGGAGGCATGGAAACTTTAGTTATTTCTATAAATACCAGCAAAAAAAAAAGAAGCAAGCTCATATAATGGAAAGAAGAACTCTGTTGATTGGTGTGATGTCATCGACAATGAAATAATTGTTGCAAACTTGACAGGAGAATAGGAAGTGAGAGAAAAGACGTGTACACGAATCCAGACAGACAGACTTATCTTATCTTATCTTATATAATATAGACGTTACTTCAAAAAAGAAGATGATTACGTCCTACGCGTCATGCATTCAGTCATGCATATTTACCAGTGACTTAAATTCTGCCAAGTCACTGGTTTTCCTAGCTAGCTCAGGCAAACCATTCCATGCTCTAATGGCACTAGGGAAGAAAGAGCATTTGTACATATTTGTCCTAGCATATGGAACGAGGAATGTGCCTTTATCTTTGTGTCTTTCTGAGTATTTTATTAAGTTTTGTTTTTGTATTTGGAGATTATGGTTCAGTGTTTTGTGTATAATTGCTACTTTACTCTTAAGTCTTCTATCCTGAAGGCTTTCTAAATTTAGTGATTTTACTAAAGGTGTTACTCTAGTGAAATGTGAATATTCGTTTGTTATGAATCTCACTGCTCTATTTTGTGTCTGTTCTAGTTTCTTAATGTTTTCTTGAGTTGAGGGGTCCCAAACAGAGGATGCATATTCTATTATTGGCCTAACCAAGGTTAAATAGCATTTTAGTTTTATGTTCTTATTTGATTTATAGAAATTTCTTTTAACTCTTTCTCTCCGTAATTATTTACCACATTCTGTTGGAATCAACGTTGGTATCGTCAGTTAGGAGAGAAAGAGTTAATAAACCCTAATGCTTTGTTTGATTTTTTTTAATAGTTTCATCAATATGGGGATTCCATGACAGTTTTTCATTTATTATAACACCTAGGTATTTTGCGTTTTTAGTCTGTGTTACTGGTTTACCATGAATGAGATAAGTGGAATTAATTTGTTTTAGTTTTTTTGTTACTCTTAATAACTGACATTTTTCTGGGTGGAAAGACATGCTCCAATTTGATTCCCATTTCTGTAATTCATCTAATTCTCTTTGTAAAATTTCTGTATCTTGTGTTGTTTTTATTGTCCTATATATTATGCAATCATCTGCAAATAATCTAACTTTTGTTCCTGAACTAATGCAATTTGGTAAATCGTATATGTAAATTAGAAATAGTAGTGGAACTAAGACTGTTCCTTGGGGTACACCTGAGTTTACTGTTATTGGTGTTGATTTAGAACCATCTATTATTACAGTTTGTTCTCTTCCTATCAGAAAATCTTTAATCCACTGATGCAATGGACCATCAATACCAAAATATTTTAATTTTTTTAGTGACTGACTGACAGTTCATATAAGCTTTGCTTGAAAAAATTTATTTCTCTTTTGTTTAGCATTGACTTGTGAAGAAAGTTTTCCATATAGAAGAAAGAGAAAATATTGAGAATAAATAATGAAACATACACAACTTAAGAATAACCAGTAACACATACATACATATATTTGTTATTGTCTTAAGTAGAGAATTGGACCAGCTCACACCCTAATTACAAGAAAAAGGACGTCAATCTCAATATGACCAACGCATAATTTTTCGACTCAGAACAGGACACAACAGAATGAGGCAACGTATGTTCCGAAAGCTTATAGTCGAGACGAGCGAATCCTGCCATTGTGGAGCATCACCAAAGAATGCTTACCATGTCCTTCAAAGCTGCATACTATATCAAGAGGCCCGAACAAGTCTCTGTCCCCAAAACCTTCCTATAAAACAAAGACTATCCGGTGAACTGCCTGATCTGAAAACCACTGCGCAGTTCATCTCAGATATAGGATTACTAATCTGAACCATTCAATAGTTGTTTTTACATTACATACCTCAGTAAGATTTAATGATGCAAGGTCAAGGTCAAGCTCGTCAAGAGACAGCAGAAGTTCTTCGTTATACTGACGATTGCTGGACGATTTGTCCAAATCGAGGCTGTGACGACGCGGCACATCCGGAGACAATCTCAGAGAATCTCTCAGGCACTCCAAAGCTTGCCTCTGACGCGAGGTCGTCTGGTACAAGTAGGCAGACGTTCCCCTGCACTCATTCTCTTTTTTCGTTTCACACACTGTTGGGGATGGCAAAGTAGCAGGCTGACCGTAGTTTAAGTATGATGAACCAGTGTCCACGGGCCGGTACAGTGGGTTGTCCGATAAGCTTGACCCAAACAAACCGCCGTTAGCTTTTGGCTGGTTGAAGTAACTCCCTCCGCCTAGAGAGTTGGAACCGATAGAATCAGAAGAACCGTTGATGGCGTTAAGGTGCATGCCACCCAGAGGGGCGTCATTCCCTTTTGAGGAATTGTGGCTGATAGCGGAAATTGTAAACATGGCTTTTATGTGCTGCCTTTCACACGTTGACGTCAATAAGCTTTAACTGCTACTTAGATGGCTGTTCTGTGAAATGTTAATAATGCACATATCAGTAAAGTTTCATTATCTATCAAGTATGTTTATTTAAAAACAAACAATGAATGAAATAGGAAGAACGATACAAAATGCTACAATGTTTATCAATCTACTTATCCTAAGGCCCAAAGTTGTTTAATACTTATCCTAAGGCCCA
>JADKLZ010000167.1:20869981-20881882 GCA_021533235.1 Biomphalaria straminea
TTTTTTTTTATATTATTTTTAGGATCTTCACTTTATGGTAGTACTACTTAACATATTTTAGGTTTACCGCTAGTATCTAAGGAGTATTTATCATAAGTTTCATCAAGATTGGTTAACTTGTTTTTTATTTCTAACAAAGACATACATACATAGTTACATACATACTTCTTACATTCAATTATATATATATATATATCTTAATGGGACGAACCTTGCTCTAGATCTTATGCCATTGTAATTTTCATTCACGTTTAAAAACCTACCTTTTTTAAAATTATAAAAAATAAACTTACACATACTCATATACTTATAACTTATAAACTTATAAGCCTACATGGATATTGTTGTCATTATAGATCTAGAATCTATATCTGCATTACAAATTTAAGAAATAGATCTAAAATTTCAATCAAGACGTACAATAATTTAAAATATACTTGAGATGTAAAATCTAAGCTTTAGCCTCTTATATAAGAGACACTTTACGACTACATATCTACTCTATATTATTTTATAAATATAATCTAAATCTAGATAATAATCTAATATCTACATTAAGGCTAAATCTACTAGTTAGGCCTACTAGATATCGTGTAGATTTAGATTTAAATCTGATCTAGTATAGATTTAAATATATAGATAGATCTAGATCAAGATTTAAATCAAGACTACAACTTGAATCTACATCTAGACCTAAAAGATCAAATAGGCAGTAAATCTGGATCTATATTCTAATTTAAAAATAATGACGATTTTTTTTGTCGGAATTGGGACTTTGCGGGACACAATAAAAGAGCCAATGAGGAATGCCGTAACATGTGTGTGTTTTTTTATGTTTTAGCGGGACGGTTCCGCTTAATGCGGAACGGTATGCTCATTTGCAAGTAGCATATGAAACTGCACCATACCTAGTAGAAAAAACCCAACATTGGAATCCCTGAGAACATATAATTTTGCGTAGGATGATACAAAATAAATTAATTTTGTGATTATCTCTTACTTTAATAAAATATATCTATTATAACAGATTGTCGGAAAATGGATAAAGTTTTTTATAATCTGTTTATAAAAAGCTAAAAAAAATTTTCTAATCAACACGGGTAAATCGCGCGCGTTCGATGCCCTAAAATCCTTCTTTGTCTCTGTATTTTTTTTTAAACATTGTACAGGATGCGCAGACAGGATGCGCAAAGACCTGTTTCGAAGTCGTAGTTCCATTAGTATAGTTCCATGCTTAAACAAAGACTTCACTAGACTAACTTGATCCAAAAAAGACTTCACTAGACCAACTCAATAATAACAGAACCATCCCAGAAGTCTCCGCTCCAAATTGTCTCACTACCACACAAATTTTACTTCCGGATTCTTTCTTTTCAACTTGGCCGAGATCAATGGAGCAGACGCAATATACAAGAGTTAGGCACTCCAACAGAAAGTGGGTCACCAATATGGCTGTCATTGTCTGGCAAATGTTAATCATATTTTAATGAAACGAGAAACAGATGTTCAAAGGCCGCACGAGCTAAAGAAAAAAAAGTATTTGTTTTCGTACGGGAAGGTAGTCAAGTTGTAGTTTGAAGCACTCAAGAAGTGTCCAAGTGTTTGCCGGGAAACACTCTTACCGAAGGCTCGCGTTTTCAATAAAGATATCACAATTGTCAATGAGATTTCAAGATACGTGTACCTAATAATTGAAAAGAAAGTTTGAAATCTAAGAACAGTGTATACATCTAGTTCAATATAAAACTCAAACCCTTATTACCTATGTTGTCTGCCATTACATAGAGTGCAATACAATTGTTTGGAGGGGGGGGGATGACCGGTGGGAATAAGCCGCCCTTGATTTGATGTGGTTCAAAAGAAAATCACTATATCGAATCATATGTTACCATCGCTTGTCTCGTATTTTCAATGATGTAATGGCTACTTGTGACACGGGAGTAGCAAGGATTTTGTTTTTCTCTGAAGGGGGTATTAAACCACAAAAAAAACAACCTTGACTTCATTGACTGTGCTTTACTTTTTTTTTATTAAAGAAGGAGTTTTTAACCTCAGAACTTCTCTGCAACGCTAAAGTGATGGATAAACATTCAAATCTAACCTCCAAAAAAAAAATAAACAAAACCCCCAAAAAGTTATGATTCCCCCCTCCCCCATGGGGAGATTTCAATTCAAGGGGTGAGGGATTGACCCTCCCGTTCCCCGGCTACGCCGATGACCTTTCTTATGAAAGGGAATTTTTGCTTTTTTAAAATTAAACAGATGTACCGTTTCTATATACAGGTACTCAGACATTAGTGTCTATAGGGATGTACTGTAAAAATAAATAATAAAATATTTATTTTAAGTAACATCTTATACAAGTTTACTCTTATGTAACATCTTATAAGGATGTCTTTTTGTAACATCTTATAAAAGATAAGTCTTATACAAGTTTACTCTTGTGTAACGTCTTATAAAAGATGAGTCTTATGTAACATCTTATAAAAGATAAGTCTTATGTAATATCTTATAAAAAGATTAGTTTTATGTAACCTCTTATAAAAGATAAGTCTTTTATAAGATTTTATTAAAGATTAGTCTTGTGTTACATCTTATAAAAAGATTGGTCTTGTGTTACATCTTATAAAAAGATTGGTCTTGTGTTATGTCACAAGGTCAATTCAATGTTGAATGATGTAATGTCCTTGTGATGCCGGGGATTTAATTTTCTATTAAAATAATTAATTTAATGTCGAACTAGATTTCACTGTAAAAGATTCTTTGTAGAAAACGAAACTCTGGAACTTTATTTGAATAAAACGTAAGTACAGCTTATGTACAATAGCAGATCAACAAGATGAAATAGTAACATAACATAGGCTTCTTTCTTAATAAAACTTAGTGATGTTAGAATACACAACCTTCCAGTAAGACATTTACGCACAGACTGAAAATCTCACGCAATTACAGTCTCTGGGCGGAAGTTGTCATGTGACTGATTCATCCGACTGATGCAACTTCTAGCCAATAGATTTTAATTTCTATCAAGACAAAGAAATGCTAAAAATAACTATCGTGTAATACCAATATAGAAATCAACCCAGAATGGCATATGTGACATGTTACATCTTATAAAAAGATCGGTCTTGTGTTACATCTTATAAAAAGATTGGTCTTGTGTTACATCTTATAAAAAGATTGGTCTTGTGTTACATCTTATAAAAAGATTGGTCTTATGATTATCCAAAACTTGTATATTTGACAAAAGTCTGTACTAAATAAAAATGAAATAAAAATGTTAAATAAATGTTTTAATTGCATCAGCTACTTTTGGAATTACTTGCCGTTTAGTTCTAATAACAAATCTTGCATTTTGTAGGCATGTTCATTTGACAATTGTCCCACGAGTTTGTGTAGAACAAAAATCTAAAAACCTTTTACTTTCTTTTCGAAAATCAACTTTTTTTATGTTTATTATTTTAAAAATTATACTTCTGATATTTGATATGTTATATAATAGATATATTATATAGAATTTACGTCATTCAAGCTATACTAATATTCTGCAATATAATAGAAACATCCAATGGATTATCATCTTCTGTCAAGTTCTCATGTTTAAATATTTGTGTCAGAATAAATAACACCTTCATAACATCTTCTCTTTACGCTGTATGCGTTGAACAAAAAAAAATGCTATTTTAAAATATATCTTTTTTCCAACTTGAAATGAAAAGTTCCGCCACTTTGTTAAACAAATATCTCCATGGGACTGACGTCTGCAGAACTCTAAAGAGGACCATGTGTGACGTAGTACGCCAACTCACGTCTTCCTCCCCCCCCCTTTCACTCTGATTCATTAACGCAGGAGCTAAGAGACATGATCTCTAAACATTCACTGCTACCAGGAACTCATTTGATATAGAAATGTCATTTCTGACAGTCTAAAAACAAAACTGCTAGATCTAGAATACAAACCTTGCACAAATGTTTTATTTCGTTCAAAAGTGTAAAAATAAACAAGCAGGAAAAGGAAACGTTAGTAAAAGAACATGCTGGGTAACAAATTAAACCATCACGAATGTTGTTTTTTCTCTATTTATTTATGTTCAGTTTTAGTTGGAATATATTTATTTTAATTGCAGACGTCAACATTTAATTGTGAGGCTTGTATTGGGTGAGTTCTCAGAACGGAGGTGCTTGAACATATGACGTTCTAATGTCACATGTGTTTAAAGGTGCCATCTTTTGGCTCGTTTCAGAGCATTGAAATACAAAGATTTTAGAAGAATATATTTACGATTCCTCCTATCAGCTTGCAAATTCTTCATGGGCAAAACATGAAACCGTGACACGGATCTCGAAAACGCTGTAAAGATTAACCGCTGGATAGTCTAAGAGCTGAGCCGAAGGCTCTTCGAGCTCTAAGTTTGAAAAAAAACCTGTCTGACCTCACTGCCCGAAAATCAAACAGTAAAAAAAAACAAACCTGCGGACCAACAGGCCTGTCTGGGAGCGACCCGAGTCAATGCTTATAGAGCATTGCTGTTTCCAATACCACTCGGTGGCACCGGGGGCCTCCACCATCTACCTTCGTTGTACCAAGCTAACTGTGCAGAATCCGCCATTGATGAGACGGTCCCTTGAGGAACAGCGCATGGATTTGTGACTGGTTTGTGGGAGCTTTCTTACAAATCCGCACCGTGAAGGGGCAGACTCTCGTCCGCCCATGGGCACTCCCACGGGAATCATATTTGTTACCCTTTCGCCTAGCCACTTCCTCTAGTGAGCCGTTTCCACGGGAGCGCCACGTTGAGGCAGGATAACGTGCTCCCGTAAAGATTAACCTAGAAATGTGATAGATCATTGACAACATTGGGAACAAAAACTACTAGCTGATTGGTCTTATGGAAGAATCTCTGGTTAAGGTCCTGGTTAAGGCCCTGGTTAAGGTGACGATTAAGGTCCTGGCGAATGTATAGATCTACTACACTTTATTATATTCCAATAACAAGAATTTATATGCAGACATAGAAGACAATGAGCGAAATATCCCTAAGGATAAATTGATTAAACTATTGAAGGAAGAATGCCTACACGTGGAAATAATCGGAAATACTAAATATAAATATTTTCTAGTCCTAGTCAAATTTAAATACAATGTTTTTTATGCTTTGAAAACTTATTACGGTCAAATTGTTCCATCGTTGCCAACGAGCTAGTCTTTCCTTAACATCAACTGTCACATTTGTAGGACAATCGTTAGAGCCAATTTCGAGAAACTTGTCCTTCCATGTATTAGGGCCCAGAAGGATAAGCCCACTCCGAATATGTGACCTGAATTATAGATATTGTAATAAATATATTTATAACAATAATAATGTTAGAGGGCGGTACTGCTGCAGACCTGCCACATCACCAGAAAATTCCTCAGTGGAAACTGTTAAAGGAACTATGATGAATTTCGTTTCTCTTTAACAAAACTTAACCCTGGCAGTGCCAGAGAAGGAATACTCCTTCGTTTCTAATATAATAATAATAATAATAATAATATAGCTTTTTATATAGCGCTACTTTCATGCTTATAGCATGCTCAGAGCGCTTTGGTCCAATCTCATTTGTGGACCAGTGGGGGGAGGGGGTATCTAGGAGTTGGTTTCCCGTGCTGCCTTTGCGCACTCAGTAAACACTTTATAATAATTTAATAATAATAATAATAATCTAAATTATAAAGTAAAAAGTAAGGCGTATGTATGTAAGCCTATGTATGTGCCGAATAGAAATCAAAACCGTTTGACCAATCTCGATAAAACTTGGTAGAAATTTCCTTGGGTACTTAGACCGTAGTGTATGTCTTGTAGCCCTAAAACAAACTTAAGACCCTCAAAACAAAACATTGACCAACTTTATTAAAATTATAGTATTTTATGGATCTAGGCTTTGTATACAATGTTGACCTGAGAAAAGATCGAAAGGATTTAGATCCAGATCTAATTTTAAGAACTACACTCAGGGCCGGTCCTACAGGTTGCGGGGCCCTATGCGAAACGGATTGCGCGGGGCCTAATTTAATTTAATAATGTAGTTATGTACCTATTGAACGACAAGACTTCAGATGTGTTTAATAGAGAAAACAAGGTTCTCACAAAATACAAACACCGATAGATGTTAAGCAAGGCTCCAGGAATGTACACTCCGGGCCCTTTCATATCTTTCGTTGTTATGGAAGTCTATTCACTTCGTTTGCAATATTGTGATGCTGCTATATCGTTGGTACTATGGATGGCACTGTGCCGTTTTTACATAAAACCTTCCGAAAATATATGTAAAAAAGAAAGACTGATAGTATTTAAGTGAAGGACTCGTTGAATTGACTTTTTATAGACAATACTTTATTTTTTTTTTGTTTTTTTTTTAATCGTTCTATTGGCCATGAGAGAATGAGAGAATGGTGACAATAAAAGAATAACTATTATCTCCCTTTGACGTTGCGCTGTTTTCCTCCTACAGACACTATTAGTATTGAGTTATTCGAGCCCTGTTTTGCCGTGTGAGTATATCACTTGAACCATCACTCTCATGTCACGAGGTGAGTATTTCTAGACACGTGAAGAAAGAGTGAGAGAAAGTAGAAGCCATGCTCATCTTACTGGAAGAACCGTTCTTGTTGTGGCCAAATAAATGGTAGTACCGGGACCAGGTAACTGGCCGGGTATTGACAAAATTGTGTGGGGATGTTTGCTGACAAAACACTCCTTTTTCTTTCCACGCTCGCCCAGGTGAAGCGACTTCAACACACGTGCGCTCCACGGAACAAGCGGAACAAGCGCGCGGGACGAAACTTGAGGGGGAAATCGGAAATGGGAAGCGAGATGGTCAGAAGTAAAGAGGTTGTACCTGAGCATCAGGGGAAAGAGAGGGGTGTGGTTCGTGAGAGAGGGGGAACGAACCACCGGACATGTTCAGAGGTCAGAAGATGGCATGTCTGCTTTTGATGGTCTGTGATCTTCACGGGAGATCGTAGTAGCCTTAGAAGGTCAAACATCCTCTGACTAGAGGGGGTAACATTACCTAAAGAAACAATTATAAACTCAATAAACTTAAACTTTCGTTTGATTTCGTTTCCGATGTGCTTCAACTTTGTGTTTGTATATAAACGCCTGCGTTTGTTTATATCTGTTTGTATCTATCTCTTTGTATCTATCTGTTTTTTTTATCTTGATCTAATGTAAGTTTAAACTTTGACCCCATTTAGTCTGTGTGCCCTCCCTCTACTTCATTGCAATAGAAGGCAAAATCGTAGACTTTTACTTGAACATAAACAAATACACATACAAATAGAGTATGCAAGTTTGTTTCCATTGTTTCTTTTCATTAGAGTAAAATCTCTTTTCTCTATTCTTGTCTCTTTTCTCTATTCTTGTCTCTTTTCTCTATTCTTGTCTCTTTTCTCTATTCTGGCCTTTTTTCTCTATTCTTGTCTCTTTTCTCTATTCTGGCCTTTTTTCTCTATTCTTGTCTCTTTTCTCTATTCTGGCCTTTTTTCTCTATTCTTGCATCTTTTCTCTATTCTTTCTCCATTTCTGTATTCTTGCCTCTTTTCTCAAAACATGATGAAGAAGAAGAAAAACAAGTCGCTATATTGAAAGATCTGTTTGCATCTACTTTGTGCAAGTTAAAGTACATTCTACTGTGCTGAACATTTAAACAAAAAGCTGTCTGCACATCTCTGATACGTAACACAAACTAAGAAAGAAGTTTTCACGCTTGGGGGGGGGGGAGGAGGCACTTTAGAGAAAACAGTATCTGAGAATCCTAATGGTACATTCCCACTGGTGCAAGTATTGAATTGCTGGCCTCATTAAGTGATATGCACCTATTGGGTATATTCCTTCAAATGGCTTATATGCATTCTTCATCAGAGGCTATTCTAATGTTTTTCCTTATCTCCATTCTAAAGTCAAGAAGTCTGCACAATAATAAGTTATAATATTCTTTCCAGAATAATCTAAATGAGATGTGTCACTTAAAAAGCAGAGTTTAAAAAAAATATCCGTAGAAGCTGCACACAAATAAGGGAGATTACTTAACAATCTAAATCGAGTTATCTCTTCCTTATTCCATGGGAAATTGTTTGATTACCACCCTTTGTGGACACAAAAAAAAAAAAGAGTTCCAAACGACCTTGTAGAATTCTTCTTGACAGAAATAATATAAGACAAGCCAGAAGTGCAATACAATTTCCATTGAGTTCCATTCTATTTGCTATGCTTGGCCCGATTCTCAATCAGCGAACGATCACCCAGGCCTTATGATAATCCCAGACTTCATTTTCTTGTTCGTTTCGACAACAGACATCGCCATAATGGAAGAAGAGATGCTCAATTCTTGTCCTGTCAAGAGAAAATTATTTTAATTCTCTGTTTGGTCTTGTAAAAAATCTCTTATTTAGGTCAACGAAAAGCTTACGCATCAATGTCAATTTTGAAATAGCAAAATGTGCTTAGCTGTAGAAACAGCAATCCAATAAAAAAAAACATATTTAAGTTTCTCTGTATTTATGGATACATTCATACAATATATAAAGAAATAACTATACACTTACACTACTGTTGATGCAACTTCAGGTGCTACTGTTAGGTGCTTCAGGTGCTATATCTACTGTTACTGTGTAGGCAGGTGCCAATAATACAAATAATAATGATAACCTTCACCAATCTTCACCTATCCCATAATATGTTGAACCATTGGGGCACCACACAAGATTTGTCGACCGTCTTTCTCCGTTCCTCTGCCTTTTGCTTTGTATAGTCTCTCTTTGTATGTTGTCTTCCCGTCGCTTTCCCTGTCTGCTTCTTCTTCTGTTTCCTATTACTGTTCCCTGACGGAATCAATAGATGAGTCAATCAATAAATGAATTAGTTAATAAATGAGTGCACCAATAAATGATTTAATTAATAAATGTGTACATCAATAAATAAGTTAATTCAAATAAGTAAATTAATAAATATGACTCATTAAATGAGTGAATCAATGAAAGAGTGAATTAATAAATTAGTGAATTAACAAATGGGTGAATCAATAATTAGCGCAAATGTACATGAGCGATTATAAATTTCAAAAGAAATGAATTCGTCTTGATCTATAAACCAATATGTCAGACCTCTTACTATTCTATTGAAAAGTACAACTTTTAACTGTCATGTATTTCTTGTGCTTCTTTAAATTGCTTTCTAATACTTTGTCTTGTCAACTATATTACTCCACTCTGGTCTAAAAGCTCCATTCCATTGATGGTGTATGTTCCAACTAGCAAGCAGAGAAAGTCAAGCTAGAGTTACTGACCAAACACTGCTTACAGTGCCTCTTCATCCACTCAATAGATAGTGTCTGAAAACTAGTAGGCTATTGACTCTTGTCCCTTAACACCGAAACGTATTAACGAAAGATTAAACTTTACAAGATACCCTGTGTCACAAGACCTTTCCTATCGTCAAGGTGCCATATATAATAATATCTCTTCTGTCGATGATGAATGAAGACTTCGCCAACTTTATCTTGAGATGTAATAACAAAGTTGCTGTCCGATAGGAGAGTATACTTGTGATTGCCGGGGAATCTAACTGGAACACGTGGTTGATGACAAGTGATTTGATTCAAGTCTTGTAAATGAATTAGTTGAATAAATGTAGATCTAGAATTCACAATTAAAAAGACTTTCTTATAGAAAACAATATTCAGGAACTTTATTTGAACAAAACGTAAGTACAACTTATGTACAATGTAGATCAAATAATATGAAATAAAATCACAAAGGCTAATTAAACAGAGCTCTAATAAGGCACAACCTGCTCCTATGAGTTTTCTTCTCTCACTGATTAATTCGCGCTCAGATTCCAAGCTCTAGGCGGAAGTCAGGTGACTTCTTCTTTTAAAACAACCAATAGAATCAAATCTTCCAGATCGAGCCAAGCTTTTCTTGGAATAACTATAAATAACTTCGTCAGCAAAGAGGATTGACCTTTGACTTGTGCAAACTAACAAATACATAATTTGTTTATGTGACACCCTACATAAAAGTAAAACGAATTAAACTAGGCTGTAACTAAAGAATGAATAAATGAATGAATGTAACAATATGAATTAAAGAATAAAAAGATAGTGAAGAATGTATTGATAGTTAATGAGCTTAACAGCCCTCGACCAACAATATATTTGTGTATATATGGATAGCGGTATTGATTGACTGATGGATAAATCAATGGATATATGAAGTTAAATGGATGGATGTATTGATGCATAGATGTATAATCAGGAGGGCGTTACATGATGAAGGTTGATCGAAAAGATGATTGTTAAATTTGATGTCAGGATAGATGGAAGAATTGGATAGACAGATGAATGGATGAACAGTTACAGAGTGAGAGAGCACACAAGTTAGTCACCATTTCAAAACACTTTTAGCTCAGTCATGTGTAAACCAACTATTATATACGTGCGTCTAGAAATGTGAGCGCCGACTCTGTCGTCCAAGCAATTAGCACTTTTTAAATACGGCGTAGATGATTTACTGGAAAGACGAATGTTGTGTGATTTACTGCAGAAAACAGGAATGGGAGGTGGCCCACCGACTCACGCCCCTCACAGAGTATCAACTTCAACTTATATGTATGCACGAGAAAAAGAAAAAACCTGAAAAGGGCAATATACTGTAGTCTGTTTGTTGTGTGTTTAGTGTGCAGTCAAGTTGATCTTATATATCTTAGAACAAACCTCTCGTCTGTTTCTTGTTAAACATTGTCTTTATTGTAATAAGTAACAAACTGTTTCGCTGATCTAATAACGAAGTTCAGAAGTTGAACGATTACAATTACATAAATAATGATTTTAAATTGACTTAAAATTTTCACAACTTTAAAGTTGTAATTATAAAAAATTTTTTACAACAAATGTATTCACAAATGGGTATACATAGTACGATCTTGTGTATATGTGTGGGTATATGTGTGTATATATAGTACGATCATGTGTATATGTTACAGATGGCGTGGACTACACGTGTATTTGTATAGAAAGTCAGACTGTATAGAAACACCCAACTCGTGGAGGAGTTGAACCATTGTTTGACCCACTCTTGAACTGTTTTAAAACTCACTCAGGGAGAAGTTTAACTTGTTTAGAAATAAAACATCGGTGGGGGCGGGAAGTTCTTTTTTTTGTCTCTTCAACCTTCTGCAAACGTTTATTAACTTTTTAAAAAGTGTTTTATTTTTTGGCGCCCACCATCTTTCAGCGTTCTACAGCCTCGCGCCTAGTGCTGTTGTTTATTGCGCGCGGCACGTCCCGACTGTAAATCTATGGTCTTTAGATCCGTTCTGTATTTCCCAGTTTCCTGTGACCAGATCTTAAACATGGAGAAAGAAACTAGTCAATATTTGGCGCAATGTTATAGGGCAGGGGCGGACCATTTTCTAACATTCATATGTAAAATACTAAAACAAGCATAATACAAAAATCCTTTAAAAAAAAGTTTATCTGATGAGAAGAACTCCGCAATTACAGCAATATCTCAATAATGTAGAAGTTATTTCCAGTTTACGCTATTATAAATAAAATTATAAATTACAACCAATTAATTGACTAATTGGCTAATTTGTAAATTGATTTATGTTTTGTTAGATATAATAAATAAATCTTTAGGGCTTCAACCTCATCCAAAAATGTACAATTATTTAATGATTTCTGAAGGATTAATTTCCCTTGTTGGTATCAAACAAATAATAATAATAACCAGTAAATAATTAACAAATTGGTCAATTCTTTTGATATTTATGAATTGTCTTCGCCAGTGAATGTGGAACGTGTTGGATCTGAAGATGGGTGTGTGAGAGATTGATCAGAAGATGGGTGTGTGAGAGA
>JADKLZ010000167.1:20893081-20909332 GCA_021533235.1 Biomphalaria straminea
TAAACGAGTAGACGTCAACAAGATGTGGAACTCTTCAATTCTTGAGAGTGTTATTAAAACTACAAGGTTCCGCCAAATGAAGATTTTACAGCGTCTGGGAGTTCCGGGACAGCACAACATACTCGTCTCTGTAGGAAACACTCAAAACGTTTGTCAGTTATAGACTTGTCTTTGTCTTCTCCTGACTTTCATTGCTCAGTCTTGGTCAGACATAGAATAATACAAGGACAAAACTATTTTGAGGAACCGCATGTGTCTTTAAGTACAGATTCTTCATTAGGAAACAAAAATAGTTGGCTATTTTGTATGGGGAAGGTTGAAAATTGGGAAGGGGGACAGGGGGATAGATGTTTTTTTTATTTACAACTAATAACCTCCAGGAAATTGTCAGAGGTGCCTAGTGGCCGCCCGCTTGTATTTAAAATTATACAAGCCTTTGAGAGATGGCACCACAATGAAGAGACGGAATCTAAAATCTAATGCAATCATAGATTATTAAAAAAAAAAGAAATATTTTTTTTAGTTGTGTTCTTGTCTGCAACAGCAAAACAAAAACTTTTTTATACGCAACTTTATTTGCAATTATGCAACTCTAGGATTACCAACCGGTTACGCCCGTTGATTTGTTCTCAAGTTATATATTGTTTATTTTGCCTTGAAACAAAGAGACACACTAAATTACAGGCATAAGATACATATGTAAGAAAATAAAACAATTTTTTTTTAAAAAGACATACATTAACATTAACAAACATACAAACACACTTATAAACAAATATACAAACATACTACCAAACAAGCGCACAAACAATGCATGTGAGGACTATGTAGAGAGAAAGCAAGTGTGAATAGATCGAAGTATGATCTAGGTAGAACAAAATGAATGTTCAGTCAGGGTTGAGAGGCCGTCCTGGGGCCTACCTGAGAAGACTGCGCTTGTTGCTTTTCTAATTATCCATGTAACACTGCGGGAAAGACGTAAGGTTTCTTTCAAGAAAGGTGAGTGGAGTTGCAGCCCCTGCTACTGAATCAGACCGAGAGAACATCGTACAGGAAGTTGAGACCAGTCGTTGAGTTTTTGTTTTTGAAGTAGTGTTGTATTGTGGGTAATTGTTCACTAATCCTGGAGGTAGGTGGTAAGGCTAACTTTACTTTTCCAGACGAGAACGATGACTTGTGCAGACATTTAATTTTTTTTTTCACTTGCTAGGGTAGATGTGTTGAACTTCGATAAGATCTACCTTCAGGCAACTGTTTGTCTGTCACTCCTTCCATTGTCTGTCTATATGTGTGTCTATCTGTCACTCCTTCTATTGTCTGTCTATATGTCTGTCTAGCTATTCATCTACCTGTCAGCAAACAACGCCTTTCCTGCGCTTCTGGCATGAACTATAACTTATAAGTATATTTCCAAGGCTTCAGTTACGTATGCTTCAAGTGAAACTTAAAAAGAGAAACCACCACTAATGCTGCAGGTAAAGTGACACAGCTTGACTCAGTAAAAGAGGGGGAAGCTGCTCTTATATTATGTAATACGGTCAGCAGGTCACTTTAGACATAGACACACACTGATAACCTTGAATAGCATCCTACCTTACCCCTCCTCAATACATAGATATTTTAATATTGTTTGGCTTATAATTAATAAACAATGGACAAAACAGTTTTTAAGCAACACCGTCAAGGAATTCTCAGCTTATCACTGGGAAATGAAAAATGTTGTGGAAAAGATTTCACTTAAAGCTTATAATATAATATAAATCTTTCACCAGGACGTCGTATATTTTACATATAACTTGCTTTTTGGGGGCACATCTTTCATGCTCATTACTCTCTGGTCCAATCTATTTCGTGGCTATGTAGAGGGGGAGGGAGTGGGAGATGGTGTCCGTGCTGCCTTTAGGCGCTCAGCAAACACATCTCTCAGCTCTTACTGGAACTTAAACTCAAGACGTTTGGTTGGTAGCCAAGCGATTTTGGGACACATACCACAATATTGAATGAAGACTTGTGGGGAAACGCTAAAAAACAACAACTAAATCATTTTTTTTGTGAGTACTTCAGCTACTATAAAATAAGGTAAGTCAAAAGTGTTCATCAACTGGAAATTTGGTGGATTCAATGGACATTGAGGTTGATATTCATAGTTATTTTTTTTTATTATAATTTTTATACATTTGTCATAAAAAACTCAATAAAATAATTGTAGTAACATTATAATATTTTTATTCCACAATAATTATTTAGTGAGTTATAAGAATGCACACGATATCCCTTAGTAATCACCCACCAGACATTCTCTAGCCTCGCTTAATTCGTACATTGCTGAGAACGTATATAAAGTCTACTTTCTCTAAACATTGAATGTGACCAGTGGAACGCTACCGGTCATAGGACTGACCACAGCTATCTTTTCAGAGGCAATCTCCAGATAATACAACGTAGTTGAACCCCATTTGACCTTTGAACTCATCACCCTCCACGGCTAGCTAATAAACAAATGTTGCTTATCGTGTTTACGAACAAATATACACCATGGCAGTGAGGTGATAAACACAAGCACTGAGAGGTTCACGTCTTCCTAGTGGACCTGGTCTTTTCTCCTAGATCAGCGATGTCCAAATTACGTCCTGCGGGTCAAATCCGGCCATTGCTATCGTTATTTCTTTTCACGGTGCATGTTCAAGCCCCAATTCTCAGTTGGCAAACCGCTTGGCTTCCAAACCTGGAGGTCTTGGGTACGAATCTCGGTTAAGAGTGAATTTTTAATTCTGGTATTTTTAGGGCGTCTCGGAGTCCACCCAGCGCTCATGGGTACCTGACATTAGTTTGACAAAGTAAAGAAGGTTGGTCGTTGTGCTGACCACATGACACTATCGTTACCCGTCGGCCATAGAAACAGATGACCTATATATCCTGAAAGAAAAATGTTACTTTTACTGCAATTATATTGACGCAGCCAGTGACAGTCATGTCAAAATATATGTCCGCAGACAGACGGCGCCGCTGCTCAATATGTATCCGATTCAAAGCATTGTGCTCAAGTTTTGTTTTCTGACCTAATCGTATTCTGATCAGGTCTCTGCCATGTTAACTTATCATGCACTGAATACAAGCATCCTTTTAATGATTATTAATTTTATTCATTGCATTGACATAAAATAATGGATGTGAAAATCTCAAAATGTTATAAACGTGATTCTCTTATTTAATGTTGTCCCCTTACAAATTCTCCAGGTCTTGAAACAAACGTTTTTAAATAAATATTTAGCTGGAATGGCGTCATTCATTCTTGCATTTTCCTTATGATATGGTTTTGGTTTGAATTGCATAGAGCTTTGGTGGGGCACTTGGCTATCAAACTGAAGGGTCTAGTGTTTGACTGTACTAATGGCTGTAATTGAATTTGGGAATATTTTTTGATCAGGATGCCTTTTAGTCCACCGAGCTGTACAAGGTACTTTACTTACGTTCTGGAAGTAAAAGCAATTAGTCTTTGTGTTGACCACAAGACACCCTCGTTAGCCGTCACTAATAAAAAAACAAATCAAACGTGGAGGTTTGCCAATGCATTATTGGATTTAAGTTCAAAATACTTACAAAACATCCTAAATATTTCTTCTATTAATGCTTTTGTCTGCGTCGAGTGTGGCAAAGTATGTAGGTTTCAGCTGGGTATGTTAAGCGAAATAAATTGCTGCACTCTTCTCACTTGAGGATAATGCTTTTGTTCAACAAAAAAACAAAAACGAAAGAACAACAACTTTAAAATGGCTCTAAGAGAAACGTATTTTGTTAAATTTCTAAATTACTATTATTATTATAGCTTTTATATAGCGCTACTTTCATGCTTATATTTCATGCTTATAGCATGCTCAGAGCACTTTGGTCCAATCTCTTTTGTGGACTATTATATTAATATAAGTCACTTACAAATGTCTTTGGTTATTTGAGTTACATAAAAATGCACAAACACAAAATTACCAATTACTTTGAGTTAAAGACCAAGTTAACACATGAATAGGTGAAGTCTATAATACTCTCTTTTTAGCGGCCCCCGTAAGGGGAAAAGCCGCTATTATGTTTGTGCAAATGTCCGTCTGTCCGTCTGTCACACTCAGGGCGCCAAAACTAGAAGAGATACGAAAAATATTTTTTTACCATTAAATGCGGCTTGAAAAGTTTAGGTGCAACGGCTACTTTTAGTTTTCTAAAAGCAAACCGTTTAATTCATATAATTAACTAGACAGATATTACCCGCTGCCCTCGGGTCTTAACTAGCGTATTGCTGATGTAGTCAGTGATATAGTGCATTAGAAACAATTAAAGAAAATAATAATGTTGTAAGTAAAGCGAATGCGTGAATTCACGTTAAAAAATATGAATGAAGCTAAGAATAGTCTATTGACCTTAATTTACGCTATATTATTTACGCTATTGCAATCATGTAAAAATGCTTTAGAAAACAAATTTCAATGTTAATTTGATTAAAATATGAAATTAATGGACTATAATTAGTATGTTCATGTGTTAAAGCTTAAAACTATCTTTGCGAAGAGAAGTTCTATCATCTTAGAGTTCAATTACAGTTGTAGACCTAGACCTAGATTGACCTAGATCTAGGAATAGAGAGATGTGTAACCTTTCGGTAATGTCTAATGAAAGTAGAGTCTATGTTCAACAGTATATTTATATTCGCATATACAAAGAACGAATTTATATAAAAATCCTTTTGAAACACAAATTCGAACCTTAATTTTGTTAAATAATAAAATCATTTGACTATATTTTGTATTTTCATGCGTCAAAGTGAAAATCAATAAGTGCAAAGTGTATTTCTTAAAATTGGATCTAGATCAAAATCCTTTCGATCTTTTCTCATGTCAACATTCTAAACAAAGCCTAGATCTATAGCTGTAATAAAGTTGGTTAACTTTATTTTTTTTAGGGTCTTAAGTTTGTTTTAGGGCTACAATGCATACATTTAGGTCTAAGTTAGTACCCAAGGAACATTTCTGCCAAGTTTTATCAAGATCGGTGTAACCGTTTTGATTGCTATGCGGGGACATACATACATACATACATACATACATGTGTCGGGTTTAAGTGTTGTGCTATTAACAGCTGAACACCATTAAGGTCCCGAGGTTCACACACACACACACACAATTGTGCAAAGTAGTAAACAACTATGTGGATGATTTAAATAACACACAAAAAATGAATTTAATTGAATGATGCTGATCTAGGAATATTTACAATGAAGCAAGTGATATATGATAAATAGATAATATAGATAGTAATACATAATATATATACATATACTGAGATTATGTTAAAGCTAGAGATATTCTTCAATAAAATACATAGCACCTTGCTGCTGATACTAAACTGGCGCCCCGGATGTGTGACGGCCCTGACACTCACGCCGTCAATACCACGCCAATCTGGCGGTGTCACCCAAGACTGGCATATATATATATAGGGAGAGATATCTCTCTGCGAAGACAAGCAGCACCCACACTGGCATACGTTGAGTGGATACAATTCCGACACTGGCAGTGACACCAAAGACTGTACTATATAGTTCTAAGAAGACAAAGCGACGCCGACACTGGTATAGGATCAAGAGCAGTACTGCAACTCCACCACAGGCACCCTATAAACAAAAATGACACAAAATTCACCCTTTACTCCATAACTATAAACAAAACTTTAAACAGTGATTGCCCTATACTACAAACTATCAAAGGTGTCAGTACCAAAGTAACTCACCCTAAACAGGGGTCCAAAAACACTTCCATAGCCGGATAATACAAGTCCAAGAAACTATAAATCCAAGAAACTATAAGTCCAAGAAACCATTACAGACTACGGACTAACACATCGTCCGTTTTAATAAAAAATCAGCAGGTGAACTGTCTCAGGACAGCGAGTGACCAATGACTTTATGACGTAGCAGAAAAACAATAACAATACAAGGCACTCTCGCCACGTACAAACAATACGAGCAGGGGAAATCACAATACCCAACAGAGTTGGGAGAAAACAAAGACACCTCACCGAACTATGTGACAACATGCGCCTTTGTTTTCCTTTTATACTATAGATTATGCAAGCGAGTTTTTTTAAATAACAAAACACCAATTCTAAAACAATTACGTAAATGTAAGGGAGGAAATGTTACTATAAGAAATGCTCTTCATATGTAGATATAACGCACATTTTTAAAATGAACTTTTAGCAGCGACCTTCGTGTACTAGCGTAAAGCCCGGCAATGACATGATTCTAAATTAATTTCTTAAACTTTTTTAAAATCAGATTTTTAAAAAAAATTGTTTAGTGCCCCCATTAGAATGAAAGAAGCATATTTTTGTGCGTTTTGTCTGTTGGTTGGTCTGTCCGTCACGGTTAGATAAAAAAAAAACACTAAAGGCTTTTGAAAATATGATTTAACCTTTACTGTTCTTTCAGAAATATTGCGATAGTTTAAGGATGGGAGCATGCAGGAATTGAGCCAGGGACCAACGATAAATCCGAACTACAGTCTAGTGCACAAAACATCAAGATAAGGCAGGTTTATACCCTTCTCGCCATCCTCCGTCGTCGAGCGAGAAGTTAATTATTTTCAACTTAGAAGGAACATCCGAAACATCTTGCGAATAGGCGGATCTGACAGGGATCCGACTCCGACGGGGGCCGCCTCTGAGTTTGTGTATCACACAAACTCTCTTTTTTTTTAAAATAAATTTACCCCTTTCAGATCTTGCGATCTATAGGGTGGTGTAGATGATGTAAAGGTATTTGTTTCTGTGGCCGATGGTTAACGATGGTGCCATGTATCCAGCACAACGTCCAACTGCTTTTATTTTCCCTAACTATAGTAAAGTACCCAAGAAGTGTGGAGTCAGAGGCGTCCCAAAAATCTTGAAATTCAAAATCCCTGTCTGCACTTAGTCTTAATCTATGTTTTAAGGAGAATCATTGAATATAAGCTAAAAGAAAAAAATATAATTATAAGAAAAATGTGTTGAAATATAATCCAGCTCTTGTCTGACCATTTCTCCCACGCTCTACCCCTACAGCAATCGCTCTATAGGTCAATCACGTCCACAGACGAATAGGCAAGAAAGAAAAAAAAAACAGCAACAGGTAAAGAATGCTGTTTATCCTTCGGCGATTACTTACCGGACAAGTGGCACTCCTCCCTAACATACTCGCACGTCCCATTACAAGTGTTGGAAGTTTCAAGAAGGGAGATAAGTCCGTGACATACACCTCCCTGGAAACTGTTCCCTGCAAGATACTAACACGATTGCTCAGGACACTGTCCCTATCATTTCCATAGTAGAGTAATCTTTCTTGGCATTTGGTTTTCTTCTTAAACGTAGGTCTATCACATAGTACAGCAATAGAATCATTAATAATTTCATATATAAATGGCTGTTAACAAACAAGATTCAACGTTCTATAACAGACACAAATACAAGAGTTAAAATGACAAATTTATAACATAACAGAACGGAAAGGCTAATATATTGAATGTAGTGAATCATGTTGCTGAGAATAATGGGGAGTGAGTTCCAAATTTTTGGTCTATGCACTGAAAGAGCAGCAAACCGTAAATATATTCAAACGATATACATTTTGTGTAAACCTGCCACATAGAACAACAAAATACACATTTATCGGCAACATTTATACAGACATGTCACACTCCATATAATCGATGTATAAGTGACCCAGCCTTGAACCTTGTGTACATTAACAACTTCAGCCAGAATGACGTCATTAACTCCTAAGTTGTCATAGAAATCCTGAACACTGGCCTGAGACGTCACAACCTGTGGGAAGTCTAGACCAATAGCTTGTTGCCACACAGCACAGACACAAGGCAAAACTGTTAACTCTCCTGTCCAGAAGTCCTGAAGGTACCGCTCTAATATGTCAGACATAAGCAGCAACCCGATGCCTAATTAAAATCAAATCAACGGAAACCATCTCACAATCTCCCTACACATATATTAACAAATGTAATGTATAAATTATGATCAAATCGAAATGATTTAAAATA
Organism: Biomphalaria straminea; assembly: GCA_021533235.1. Classification (NCBI taxonomy): domain Eukaryota; kingdom Metazoa; phylum Mollusca; class Gastropoda; family Planorbidae; genus Biomphalaria; species Biomphalaria straminea. The sequence goes on from JADKLZ010000167.1 coordinate 20,901,157, forward strand.
AATGTAAGCTATCTTTAAAACATCTAAAAGAAAGTTTTAAAAGGATGTAATCTTTGTCATGAATAGCCGCTTTCTGTTGCTCAGATTGACATCTTTAATATTTGTTGCTCTGATTTCTATAACATTTTAATTCGTTTAAATTTGGTGTTTGTCAATGTACATTTATGAAATAGCAGGATTTTACTCAATTAATATAAAAGTGCGCAGCTCAAATGAAACAAGTAACAGAGTTACTCGGTTTTAGCTAACATTACCTTCTAATAATTGGTCTTTAGCTTTTAAGACTCACATCTCACCTTGTCCCTGTATGCTGTCTGTCTGTAGGCTGTCTGTCTCGAATCTTTCTAACGTTAATCTCAAATCCGATTGGAGTACCCCTCTCGCTCTCCCGCCCCATGCCAACAGAAGGATGAGCAGTGGGTGGTCAAGTTCATCTCTCCTCTTAATGTCTAGATTATTGTCAAGATTATGTCTATCTTTAGTCTAGGTCAGCCATAGAGATTAGACACAGACTGAAGACTTAGAAAGATAAACGTAAAACAATTGAACAGAAAAAGGGGGAGGAGGGGCAGCTGGAAGTGATGACCAGTAGCATGCCAGAGATTTATCTTTGACTGATGTAGGTCAAGCTGTTCACATCCATGGACAATAACAACTTAACACGTGGAATAAGTCTTTAATGATCCAGTTTGACTACAGACACACAGTGGAACTGACAGAAGCCTAGGTTGTGCGCAAGCTTTAACGTCACGCTTTAAAACGTCTATTAGGCTGTAGCTAATTGAACTTACAGCTACTGAGGCAAAGCTCCTAGGTTAAGGTTTTGCTCAATATTAAAATAGAACACGAGAAAAGAGCCTTCTCCTGGTTTATCCAACTTATCTCTACAATACAAAGTTACCTTTTGATCAATATCTCAGCGATTTGTTCTTTAATTATCTTGACAATGAAAGAAAGTCCAACAACTAATCATTTTGAATTCACTATGAAAATTGCTGTTCTCCGTATCATTTCTGTGGACTTGAAAGATTCCGCTCTTTTGATAAGTTAATATAGAGATGATGATAGCCAGCAGAAAAAAGGAAATAAACAAGATTAAAAAGAGAGTTTGTGTTATTATACTAACTCAGTTCACCCATGTGTCGAAGTTATTAAATTAACTTCACAGTCAAAATTAATCACATTCAAATAATGCCGCGTTTAACACTTTTTGATGATGTCATATGCGTTAATTTTATTTTTGTGTAGTAGGTGACTTCCCTTTGTGTGCTTGTCATCTTTTCTGGTGACGTAGTACTCACACGCTACTAGTGACGTAGCGGATCGTCTGTCTCCATCTTTCCATCTTGTAGTCTAGAGACAAGACGTCTTTTGATTGAGCTCTTGAGTTATCCATTGAATAGGATACTGGATAGCCTTATCGTTGTTCCTTGGTTGATATTCTTGAATAGGATTCTCTTGACCCCTGTTTAGGGTGAGTTTTAATTTCTCATTGAATAGTTTATTCGATTGATTCGATAGTAATTCGTATTTATAATATTATTTGTAGACTAGAAGATAATAATAATTCAACAAAGACCTGACACCATGGACCAGGAATATTCAAGCTTGTTTTGATCGTTTAAAGTAATAAAATTTAAAAAATCATTTTCCATCATGTTTTTTACTTAAAAGCAAACAGGACAATAACCCACCAATAATAAGATTCGTCTAGCTCTTTTGGAATAAGGATTTCAACTAGAGCTCCTTTGAAAGCAGAGCTGTGTTAACTGACCACCTAAAAACATCACGGTAACCACCCAGATACGTACCTCTCCCCAGCACTATATTAGAATAGCCTACAGTACAGTGAGCATGTGTAAGAATGAAAGTTGAGCTGTACAAATGTTTTTAACAAAATATTCGACCTTGATTCAAAGGAAGCGCACTTTCTAATTCGATCACACAACTCACTTTATCATTGGTGATTTCTGTTTCGTATTTTTACGAAACCTAAGTTCTAATTCTCTACTTTGTTTTATTCCACCAACAGTTTAGTCTGCATGAAACGCAAGCAATGAATTTCAAAAGCAAGTATGCTTGTTCCTTATTTCAAGCTACTATCATAGTTATTAAGTTATGAACAGTTAAATACATGAATTCATTTTAGGAGAACAGTTTTTCCCCTTTTTAAAAAATGTATTTTCCCTGAATTGTTTCATTTAAAAGAAGTGTAGTTTTTAGTTCATTTTTAAATTAAATGTAAAGAAAAGAAAATAGTTGTCGTTTTATGAGATCTAATCGGGACGGACGGACGGACATACCACACAAAACTAATAGTGACTATTCTCTCTCGGGGACCGCTAAAAATAGCACTAACTAAGAATACTTCTACAGACCCACTCCTTGAAGATCATGAAAGAAAAGAGTCGTTGTCGTGTTAAAAGTGCCATGAATCTAAATCATGAAATAATGTTGACATGTTTTTCTCTTAACTAATTTTCTGAAACATCTTTACGTCGTAAAAGAAAGACTTATTTTCTTCCTTTCCCAGAGAGTAAGTAAGAAAACAGTTCCCCTTTCAGACCTCTAGGGCAGAGGATGTTAACGTCTACAGTTTCTGTGGTCAGTTATTAACGAGCAGGGTGTCAAATGGCCAGCACAACGATCAATCCCCTTTACTTCCCATCAGGGAAGCCCTACAAAAAAAAAATGAAATTTAAAACCCCAGTCTCCACCGAGATTCGAACCCAGGACCACAGGTTGGGAAGATTAACCACCATGCAACCGCTCCAAGGAAGTTATTGTTTTTAAAAAGTGTTGTTTTTTTCTTTTTTCCCCTAGCCAGGGACATTTCGTGATAGAAGCAGGAATGTGACATTGTCGTTTAAGTCAAAGTAGACATATATGTGTTACCATTATCATTTAAGTCGAAGTAGACATATATGTGTTGCAATTGTCATTCAAGTCAAAGTAGACATATATGTTGTTCGAATTCTTCATCAATATTGTTTTTGTACAGTAGTTACGCTGAGGTTATCGATTGTAATCAAACCATTAGATTTGATCAATAAAAATTATCTTATCTTATGTGTTACAAGTAGATCTACCTGGGTTACAATACATTACATTAACTTTCTCGAGCACCACAAAGGTGTGGAAAATCTTGTTTTTTTTTCTTGGAAGCAATGGTGTGGACTGCACTTAGATAATTAACACGGTAAATGAGTAGGCCTATAGATCTGTTTATCGTTTAGTGACTCGGCCACAAGATAATGTCTTTCTTACGGGTAACTTGTTCCATCAAAACTTTACTAACTAGGTAAATAGACTGGAGCTGTTTACACAGCTGAGCTGTCTACAAGTGTACAATTTAGTGTAATCAAATGACGGGATTTAAATCCTTTGTTGCTGATGGATTCTAAAAACTTTTTTTTGGTCGTGTTCGCCTCCGAGGAATACTTATTCCCCCCCCCCTTCTAGCCCTGTTGGAGGCTTACTCCCTGACACCTGGAAACGGTGGATCTTGGTGGACGTGTTGAATAGATTACCTGGTTGAATCTCTCGCCTGGTGGAGGCGATGTCGACCTGCAACCCTCGGCAATCGTTTGATCCTATCCACTTAGACACCATGACATCAGAGACATTGGGTGGGGGTGGAGGGGGGAGCATGTTTTGTAGTAAAAAAAGTTTTTACCGAATATAAAACTTATTTTTAGGGGAATTGTGTGTGTGTGGGTATATTAGTGTGTGACTAAGGATGCCAGCACTAGTTTGGGCTGAGGGTTAAGTTCATGTGGGATTTATTAGCAGCCATTTTTATGTTCACATTTAGATTCAAATTTTGTATTTCATATTTGCATCTTTACAATCTCATTTAGTTGTTAATTCATTGATTGTTTCCTTGCATTGGTTCTCTTTCTAAAAATTCATTTTAAAATGCTTATTGTGTCTTGATATTGTGTCGCCATATTGTGTCGCCATATTGTGTCGTCATATTGTGTCGTGAGATGTAGTCGTCATGTTGTGTCGTGATATTGTGTCGTGATATTGTGACGTCATATTGTGTCGTGAGATTTTGTCGTTATGTTGTGTCGTGAGATTTTGTCGTCATGTTGTGTCGTGATATTGTGTCGTGATAATGTGTAGTGATAATTTATCAAAGAAATATCGATCCCATTAAGACTAATTTTAATCTCATTCTTCAATGTGTCATAACTGGAGTTTCAATTTCTGAAGATTTCTTGTTAAAAGTTGGAATAGAAATCTGTAGATAAAGTTTTCATGTCAGAACATTTACTCATTCAATGAATGGAGGAGAGCTCTTGTATAATAGTGATGAGCATTATGGAATGTGCAGTGCAGTACAGGAGAACAATGTATAGCTGAACTAAAAGACATTGTTTAGCAGTACTGAAGGACATTGTCGGGCATTGATGAAGGACTTTGTCTGGCATTGTTGAAGGACACCGGTCTGTCGGGAAAGCTTACTTGGCTCAACATCACAGCAAGCTACACATACACATATACAGAAACACTCACCCTCAGCTTAAGATCTAAATAATGTTTGATATATTCCTTGTAGACTTTGATCCCTGGATGTGCAGTTTGACAAAGGAGAATGCGCAGGGAAGGGGTTAAGGTGGGGAAGGTATGTCTGGATTACATCTACCTGCCTTGTCAACTGAAGTCATCCAGGTAGCGAGAAAAGGCAAGGAATACCTCCCCCTTTCTACATAGGATTACAGTCGGCCCAGAAAATTGAAATGTTCATATCTCAAGAGTTATACGTAATTCATTTTATAATAAATAGCTGCAACCAACTTTCTGTTTCTCTCTTTGTTTCTTTCTTTGTTTCTTTCTTTCTCTTTCCTTAGATACAATACAAACGTTTTAACATACAGCTATGACCGAAATATGTAAGAACATATTCACTGCACTTAGTTAAGTCATGTCAATGGTTGTTAATAACCGTAAGCAGTAAACTGAACACCATTTCAGCATTCTTTCAGATTTCATTTCTTGCTCTTTTCAAATGAGGTCTTTCTTTTTGTGATCTTTCTCTTTCAGCTCTCTCTCTCTCTCTCCCTCTTTCTCTTTCGACTCACACTCAAGTACTAAAAGATTTTCAACAATTATATTTTTCTTTGTCATTCTCTTTCTCTTTCTTTTTTTTTTACAGTTTCTCTCCCTGCCTCTCTCTCTCTCTTTCTCTATCTCTCTTTCTCTCTCTCTTTCTTTCTTTCTATCTCTTATTCTTTTTTAAAAATTTTGCTATCATATCTAAGAAGATAAAATAATTGGGATTTTTTTTTCTTTTACTCCATACTCTCTTTTATTTTGTCTCTTTTCATCTACATTTCTATATCTCAGTTTCTCTTCTCACCATCTTCACATCTCTTCTCTCTTTCGACTAATATAATTGCTATCATATTTCGATGCATGCACCTCTAAGAGATCATATTTGAATCTGACAGAAAATATTGTCGGAAATGGATGTTGGGATAAGATCAAGAAAAACGAAGATAAAAACCAAGGTTCTACGAATCGACAACACAGACTGACACTAGTACAATCTACTGGACCGCTTCACTGTCAAAGGAGTTGAGCCGAGTTAAGCCGAACGCTCTTTAAACTCTAGGTTTGTAAGCATGATTGAACAAAACGCTCTGTCTGGAAGAGAAACAAGAGTCCATTTCAACACTGCCTATTTCCAATAAGTCAGACACTCCGTGCGCATGGACTACAATACGTGGCCAAAGGCCGAGCACACCGTGAACCACCGCTGTTTTCCTATAGTTTACCAAGGTAACCGTAAAGGACTCGCCATTGATGAAATGGTCACTTGATCTCCGCCCCCTAACCCTCTTTCACTAGTAATAACAACTTAGCCGACACCTATATAATTACTTCAAGTAAAATGTATTTGTGTTAATTAACAATGATAGATTAAAAGTTTTTAACTCTCACTCTTAGGAACTTGTGTCATTGCTGATGTTATGACTTTCTAAACGATAGAAATTAATGAATAATGACGTCACATATCTGATATTTCATAAGATGCTCATTAATATCCAGTCTTGAAACATGTCACGTAATTATACGCGTCATGGTCCATGTTGTTTCAATTGCAGAACCAATAATAAGAATTGCTTTCCTTTCGAGAAAAAGGCTTCGATTGTAAGGCTTCCAAAAAAGGGCAACTTGGCAGATTGCAACAACTGGAGGGGAATTACTCTCCTCTCTGTCCCGGGCAAAGTTTTCAGCACCGTTTTGTTAAGACACCTTCTCAACACAATTGTCATTCCAACTGCAACATATGCATGTGAGACATGGAAGTCATCTGTCAAAATTGAGAAGAGACTAAATGTGGCTCAACAAAAATGGCTGAGACGGATTCTGAGAGTCAGTTACACAGATCGGGTCTCAAACAAGGAAATCCTATGCCGAACTGGGAGTCGAACACTCAGTGAGGTTGTGACAGAACGTCGCATGAGGTTTGCGGGACATGTTCTACGACAAAATGAACTACGCATACCAAGAATTGCGATGACATGGAGGCCAATACGAGGAAAACTTAAATCTAATAGAAGTTATGGAACCTTTCCTCTATGCCAGTGGTTCCAAAGTTTGTGCCTCATCGCTATTTTTGAACCAGAATGTAGAAGTCGATGGAAAAAAAACACAAAAAAAACATCAACTTGTGTTCTTGACAATGTAGGCTATATCACGATCATATTCACTAAAGAGTTAAATAAACAAACATTTTGGGCACTATTTTATGTTTTTAAGACTAGATCTATTTCACAAAACTAGCATCTTTTATACAATGTCTCGGAATCCAATATTATACTATTATAGCCAGTATATCACCAGAGTCAAACTATTGTTTACCTCATATGCAATGAGATCTAGATCCAGTATTCGTCTAGACTACTTAAATTTACCATAGCTCGATCCGTATCGAAAACTAGATTTATATATATATATATGGGTATAACTGGGATTTTTTTTCTCGGGAGGAAAACAAAGGGGAAAGAGTTATGGTGAAAAGGCACCCCCCTTTTTTTAAACAATCATACATTCATTCCTAAATGTTACAAAAAAAAACATGTTTGTCTGTTACTTGTTTTTATACTGCAGAATTCAAATATGAAAAATAAAAAATAAATCTTTAAAAATATTAGCTTCGTGAAATAAACCAGTTATAATGAACCAGTTATAACAGAGCCAGACCAACTTTAAATGACAACACCATTTAAAAAACGTATTGCATCCTCTTTTAGTTCTTTACTACCTCCGCGTTGACTCTTTTCCTGCACGCGCGCTGAGTCTCGTGCGGGCAGTTTTTGTGTTTGTATGTCTCTCGTGTCTAGCAGTGGGCAGTGCAATCTCTCCAGTGAACCTGCCTCGTGCCTGTATATATAGTTCAGTGTTTACATACTCGTGGCTTGATACAGACACAATGGAAGAAAAAAAAAACACTCGCTATATTTGTGTTCTGAGTATACTTAGAAGCTATTAAAGACAGATTAGTCCCGAGGGCTGACAAAGAATATTTACATTGTGATTAGCGTGCAAGCTTAACTTCATTGACATTTATTTCTGACATCTTCATCACATGTGCCTGCGTTTTTTTTCCAAGGGAATTAATTCAAATCTTGACTTGGTAAGTAAATTTTTTTTTTTTCATACATCTGACTTTATTGAAGTGGATTATGAATATAGTCAGACATTAAGAAGGTATTAAATATGATAAGGAAAGATGCACACATAAGGTCAGCTCCTCGTTTGAGAGACATAAACTGGTGTTATTATTTAAACAATATACATTGATGTAGTTTAAGTAGTTAAGTACCTTTGTCTATCTATTATCAGTACTAATTAACTACCAACATGAGATCACTAATCTATGAACTCTATCAAGGGATTAGTCTGAGACATTAAATGTTCATCGTTGCTAAATATGCTGCAACTATTTCTTGGTGTCTCCAAGTGACGTCATAAATCAAATTGAAGTGGATTAAAGATTATTATATTTAAAAAAAAGGCTTTATGACGTCTTATACAAATTAGTTGATTGTGTAAATCGGCGTTAATTTTATAACATTTTTTTTAAACACCACACATAATAATTCACACTTTCCTATCTCTTCCTAAGTAGCCTCCTCTCACTCTCTCCAGTCAACACTCTTCC
>JADKLZ010000167.1:20962600-20973933 GCA_021533235.1 Biomphalaria straminea
TAAGGGGACTTTTATAAGGGGACTTTTATAAGGGGACTTTTATAAGGCCACTACAGTGACTTTGGTTTCCATTTAAAAAAGCTCGACCCTTCCTTTTTATTATACTAATAGTACATATATACTACTAAATTAAAATGGAAAAAAATGTAAACCTTACTATGAAAACCTTAGCTTGGAGCGACTATGGAAATTAATTATATTAATAATTTACTCTGTTGTTATATCAGCCGTGGAGAAACAAACGAGCTCGCAGTCACAGTTATGGCTATAAACATTCATATAAACGTGCTCGTAACCTGTCAGAGGGAAGTGATTTTCAGTGGCAGACATATCACCAGAAAATATCTCAGTGGACACTGGTAAAGAAAAACTACAATTCATTTTTTTTTCTTACTTACAAAACTTAACTCTTGCAGTGCCAGAGAAAGAAAATTTATTCATTTTTATAATAATAATAATAAGAAGAAGAAGAAGAAGAAGAAGAAGAAGAAGGAGGAGGAAAGGAAGAAGAAAACAATAATAATGAAAGCAGCAAAAGGGAAAGAGTCAAAGAGCACTAGGTAAGCAACATTTGTAGACAGTCTATGCAAATGCACAAGAAATAATAATATAAAACAATAATTAGTTTTCAAATACGTCCTTTATTTACAAATAAAGAAATGTTTATAAATAGATAAATGCTAGTGTTTGTTTGATTTAAATGTCTTCCCAGCCCGTACGAGTTCAATCAATACCCACATCTCTGGAAAACTTGGAAACAGCGAAGCGACTCAGTTTTACGAACTGGGCGCCACACTCTTCGACACCTGACTCCCTTTTGTTTTCTATTAACCTCCATATCCCCCCCCCCCCCTTTCCCGTTAGATTTATGGTTTTAGCGAAACAAAATCAAAAAATGAGCAGACTTGAAAAGTCTGGCCACTCAGCAGGCGAATGAAAAGCTAATTTAGAGTTCAACAGACAATCGAAGCCAAGATGTTTACGGCTGGGATCTGAGATGTTTACGACACGCTCTACACATAAGCGTAGTCAACATGTGGGTTCACCGTGTTCTTTTTGTTTTGTTTTATTTTTTGTTTTATTTTACTAATTCTTAATTTTTCTTGTCTGGGAAAACCTACAGACACACACAACCCCACACACCCCCACACATAATCACACTACGTGGAAGAAAATGAGATAATGTTTCCCAGGCACAGAATGAGTAGCAGGTATTTTTGACAGGCGGAAGTAAAATTTGAATATTTTAGTCGGTTAATGCTGCACAGAGAATACAATTATCTATTTTTTAGGTTAGTGACTGGTGTCGTCTGCTCGATCCCATCTTTCTTCTCTCATTCACTTCCTTTGTCTGTCTTTTTTTTTCTTTCTTTCTTTCCATACATAATGTACAAACATAACTTTACATACAAACTCTGTGCACTAGTGATGCCAAAAATACTGCCCATGGGTCAGATCCGGCCCGCGAAGTGGTTCCATCCGGCCCGCCAAAACGACTGCACAAAGTGTAGAAAATCCTCTCTTCAAAAAAGTTGATAAAGTTATTTTGACCTATTTTTTTCTTATGGATTGGTACCATGACCTTTAACATTGTGTTTACGAAATGGGACTTTATGACTGGAAAGTGAACGGATCTTTACACTTGTGTAGAACACGACAATAAGCCAATGTCTTTAATTTGTAAAGAAAGTGTAACTGTTTAAAAAACAACAACAAACAAATATGGCCGCATACTTGGTTTGATCCGCGAATAATATATTGTTAAAGTTCACCTAGAGATTGAAGGATTAAAGAGTTGCCCAGAAAGAGTTAAGAAAATGAGTCGGTGGTTAAGCTAAATAAAATGTTGATCACATTTTTAGTACAGAAATGAAGACATTCTTCTGAAGGGTAGAAAAGAAGACAAACTTCAAACATCTCACTAATAAATGTAAATTTAATTACGTTTTTGTATCTTATCGGCCATTTGGCCCGCGACACGAGTGTCGGAAGTAAAAATGGCCCGAAGGGCGAATTAGTCTGGGCATCACTTCTGTACACCGTACATAATGTACAAACTCTTCTTCACATACAAACTCTGTACTCCAAACATAAGGTACAAACCCAGCTTCGCACACAAAAACTCAAACACACCAATGCATATACATACGTAAACAAGCCACAGAGACCAGGTATCTATAGCATCTGTTAACCACTCGTCTTCAACATTCATCTCAGACGAAAGCAATTAATTCTTTTTTTTTTTTTTTGATCTTTTGCTTACAAGTTTGGAGGAGCCCCCCAGAAAATAAAATTGAGCGGTTTAATCTGCGGAGTAGAACATGATGGAGACATGCACAGCACTCGACCCTTGTAGTAACGTTTGTTTTGTTTTTCTTTTTTTTTTCTTGGATTACTTCTGAGATTTTAGTTTGTTTTTCATTAAAGAGATTTCAATAAAAATCAACAACTACAGCTTTTTTCACCTTTCTACGAATTTAAACAATTCAATAGTTACCTCATTTTACACACACATTTTTACAATATAAAGCTTAGTAAATCGGTTTCTATTTCCATAAACTACACATAATCATTAATCAAAATGTGATTTTCCTAGACAAACTTTATCGTAAGGGCTTGTATAAAGCATTCAATATTTAGTTCCTCGAATTTAACATTAAATATATCCCTGGAGTATCAACCTTTCAGTTCAAATATACCCCAATAAAAGCTTAATAATGAACAACTATTTTCATTTAAAATTTTCTGTGTCCTTGGAATGTTTTTATGAATATTTAACTCGGTAAATATATTTCATTAACCCAATGAAGTCATATCTTACTTTGGACAACACCAACCCCTCCCCCCTAGATCTAGTTCTATTATAATACATCAACATTATATACTTTCTACTGGCCTAAGCCCTAAACGAAACTCTAATAGATGTGATAGGCTTGAATGATAGGAGGCTACTGTACATAATTACTACATTTAAATTAAATCATATTTATAGAATTGATATTTGTAATTATTATTTCTGATAACAATGTAGAACTACTTTTACCATCCTGTTTATACTTTTGGATGAGTGTGTATATTAGCTCAAATAGGTTATCTTTACATCTGAATGTCACATTTTATTTTTTTGTATGATGTTTGTTTGTCTCGAAAAGAAAAAAAACTTTCACCCAACGTATGTGAGAGAACTATTGTTTCATTACATTCAATGTACTTACTTTCAATCTTCCACACCATCATGAGTATTTCGCATAGAGAAGAAATTGCAACTAAATTAAATACCGTTTTTTTTTTAAATATTTTATTGAGAAAAAAATAATAACCTTTTTGAAATTTGTGAAGGATATAGGCTATTTGCTTTATTTTTGTCCACTATGTACTCTGATCATACATACATCCCACCCCGCTAAAAAATAAAACAACATAAACACCGTTGTCGCGCTCCCATTGTCTAGCCCACAGCCCTCCTCTTGTCACATCGTTTCGTTTCTATTGTTAATTAATATGCCATTCCCTCTACTAAAAAGACACACACAATAAACATTCACATTTGTACATTGAACTTAGTCTTTTTACTAGGGACCTGCGAATCAGGAATTTTTTTTGAATCGAATATCGAATCCAATATCAGAAAATATTCGAATTTCGAATCGAATTCGAATCGAATATTCTTGAAAAAACTTGACAAGTGTAAAATAAAACTTCCAATTCAAAATTTTTATTATATTATATTTATTTAACTCTGTGACCTCGCAACGACGCTCCCATCGTTGATTCTGTCCAGATATACAGCTATAAATTCCGTTCAAACTTGGAAAATAATTTCGGTGTCAAAGAGTTAATACTGAAACACAAAAAGTAAGCAATAATTAAATTGCAAAGCAGGCCTTTTAAAAAAGTAGATCTTTATTTATTTTTGCCCAAATCAAAGTTTCAGCGTTATTTTCCGAGAGATTGTGACGATTGTCAGTAATAATTTGTCCTCCAACTGAAATAACTCTTTCTGAAGAACAATTTGTTGCCTGAATTGCAAGCAAATTCCTAGCTGCTCTGGCCAAAAGTGGAAAAATATTAATACTTTCTTTCCAAAACTGAAGAGGATCACTGTTTCGATCTACAACTGCTTGCTTTGAATACAAACTGACTTCATCCTTAATTTGCTCAGAAATGGTGGAAATTTTGTTGATTCTGGTATCTCCTTGAGCATCATGCACTTTCTTGAACATTGAATCCATAAGGCTTCCTCTATTCCTGTCTTGAGCAAGACTTTCACGTGGCAATTCATCAGAATTTTTGCCAATTTTGCTTTTTTGGAAAATATTCGAAGATTCGAATCGAATATCGAATATTCGCAGGTCCCTACTTTTTACAGTATTTAGACAATACCTCTATATAACTCGTCACTACGTGGAAACAAAAACTTTTTTAAAACCTTATGGGCTCAAAACGCAAAAACCTTGGTGGACACGGTTCTCGAATACGGCTCTAACTATTTTTTAAAGAAATTCGACAGTTGATGTAGATCATTGGGAAAAAAGAATTATTACAATGTTTGTCACACTAGTGATGTGGATTAGTTTGATCTTTATAATCTCTTAAACTATGAAGTTAGAGCTGGACAATATTTGTTTTCAACGGACAAAACGTATTCTTGTATTTCCGCACCTGCCATTGTAGTTGTCAAAATTTAATAAATTAATGTTCATGAACATTTTGCGCATCTTTTATAAAGTCTAGATCTAAAAGTGTACAATTAGAGGTTTATAAATTGAAGTAGATTTATTTATTGGTGGGAAGCGTGGTCGAGAGGCTAAGTGCGGCTTGAGCTTGGCTTGCTTGGCTACCTAGAAGGGGGCTCGAGGTTCGACACCCGACTCGGGCAGAGTTGTGTTTACTTACCCTAAGGCAGCACGGGAAACCAACTCCTAGATACCCCCTCCCCCCCACTGGTCCACAAATGAGATTGGACCAAAGCGCTCTGAGCATGCTGTAAGCATGAAAGTAGCGCTATATAAAAGCTATAATAATAATAATAATAATTCGAACAACTAGTTTTTTTTAAACCCAGAATTGAGTGGGCGGTGGCCATTGTGAGGGTAAAATTATTATATTATCTTTTTTTCAGATGTAACATTCATTAATTATTATGAGCAAAATGATCCTGAACCTTTTAAGCTCGGCGACCCCTTTTTACAATCCCCCACTCTGTCGCGACGCCCCCTCCCAACACACACATTCAGCACTAGAAGAACAGATAGTAATGATCCATTTTTTGATGGTCTTTGGCGACCCCTGGCAAATCGTCAATCGCTCTCCAATGGGTCGCGACACACGGGTTGAGAGCTCCTGCTTTAGGCTTTTCTTATTGCTTTGTAATTGTCTTTAAGTTTATTTCTGTTTCTGTTACTTATTTACTTAGCTGTTTCAATTTTCCAAATAATTTAAACATAATTATAAATTAATCTTTGAACTGAAAAATACAGAGTGAGAGGCACACTAACATCTTTTTTTTTTATTTATTCATTTTGACACTAAGAACCAGATTTGTAGTCTCCCTTTATTTAAAAAAAATTAATTTTATAAACTAGATGAAATTCCCGGCGTTACACCGGACGATTAACCAAAAAAAAATTTAAAAATTACAAAAAGAAGAAAAGATTTCATCAATATTTTTTTTAATTGCACAGAATGTAAGTAGCGGTTGACTAAGCTACATCTGGAAGAAAATATGTTTCTGAATAACAATCCCAGTGTACTTAGAAACCACATGAATATGTTGTCATTTACTTATATAATTTAACATGTATAAACACAAACATTCCATGTAAGTTTCATACATAATTTTATAACCAAATGTCTAAACACATTTTATTTATTAAAATGAAGATACTATAAAGTTACGCCACAATTAAGCATTATACTATATTTCTTCTTTTTTTCCTGAACTAAAGTCTTCATTTGATAAAACTGTTTGATTTAATTGTTTACTATGTCAAAATTCTAGCTAGAGGAATACATAATTTAATATTTTCATGCAACTACTAGTATTGTGTTGATTATGCACCCACAGTATCTGAATTTTAAATACTAAACATATTAAATGAAAACTTTTAGTTTCGTTTAAAAAAAAATAATTCAGATTGTATTAACCTTTTTTTAAAAGCAAAATTTAAAAGATAACTTTTTGCGCTATTTTTACAAAGCACAGAGATCATAATGCCAACGGGATAGAATCCTGTACACCTTATTTCTCCCACGTCCGATTCTATATAAACTTTGTATAAACTTTGCATAGTTATTAATTGTTGAAGACAACTTATGAATCAATTAAAAAAAAAAGTTGATCAATTTGTCGTAAATAATTTTGATTCAACAGATACAGTTGGGTTAGGGTTAAGTCATACTAAGCTAAGGGGAGATAAGTCTTGTGTAGGGAATTAGATCGTTTGAAAACATTTTGAAACTATTGTAACAATAGACTATAAAACCATCTTCTTCAATTAGAATGTTTTTAGACTGAAAGTTAAGTTAAACATATACAATTAATAAAGATAGTTCCAATCATTTATTTTGTTAATCTATTTCTACAAAAAATAAAAAATAAATGATTGATTTAAAATCATTAATGTAATATCGTTTAATATAACTATTATAACTACTGAATACTGCGTAACACGGCCATAGTAATGTTTTATATATATATATATATTTATTCTTCTTCTTCCTCCAAATCATTTATCCTCTCTTCTACTTTTCGCACGGTCTCTCTCACTCTCTCTTATTTTCTCTCTCTCTCTTTGTAACACACTTTCTCTTTCACTCTTTATTGTTCTTGTCACTCTTACTCTTTCTCTGTCTCTCTCTATATTTTTTTCTTATTCTTGCTCTTTCTCTCTTACTTTTGAGATCATTCTATCTGTTTCTCTCTCTCTCCTTCTCTGCCCCTCTCTGTTATAGAGTGTGTCTGTGGTGACGGAGGGAAGAGATTGGCGGTAGTGAATGATGCATGATAGTGGACATTGTTTTCATTGGTCTTTGTAAGGAAGACCACTTTAAAATTTCTTCTTTGTAGTTGTGTTATTGTAATGTAATGGATTTTGTTTTAAAAATATCATTACCGAAGTCTAGTTAATTTATTTTATCTCATATTAACTTTATGTTGTTTGTATTTTAATAAAATTAGTTTTAATATCGTTCAAAAAAAGTTATTCAAGATTTACAATTAAGTTTGAGTACACCAACATCGGTTTAGTTTTCTACCATGCTAGTGGTTAACGAGCGTCAATAACTCTTTCTCTCTCTCTCTCTCTATTTCAATATACATATCAATATTATAGAAACCCTAACCTTAACCCTAAGCCTAACCCTTACTCTAAACCTAACCCTAAATGTTGCAATGATGAAATGCCTATTTGGTCACAATGTTCCGTGTGTGATGTAATAATTCGTTTTCTTCTTCGTTCTCATGTTACATGTTGGAGGTTTTAGATCAGTAATCCTATTTCAATCTGATTCGATCTGTTTCGGATCTTATTCGGTTCTTAAAAATATTAATTATTGAAATCCTTATACTTATTCACATTGATTGAATACAATATAATCTAAACACCACTACTTGTTTATATATGCATGTTTTTTGTTTTTCTTGTACATGAATCTGCCCTTTATAGAACACAGTGCTCACACAGTATCAAATATAGATACCATATTTCCCAATGTCTATATTTATTCTTTTCAATTTTTATCACGTTTTCCTAGTACAAAATGAAAGTGAACGAATAAGTTTTTCTGGTTCCTTCAAAGGAAAATCTGTATAGGAAAGAAATAAAAGCGAAGATTGTTCTTCATGGTCCATCAGCTAGTTCAAAGGACAAGTTATTTAGATTAAGCTTATTCGACCACCAAGAAAGAGTGAATTATTGTTAAATTTAAATTAACTGTTTTTATACATACATTACTTCCATAATCATTTGTGGAGAATAAAGAAAAAAAAATGTTAGTGGTGAAATATGTAAACCGAGGCTCCGATATTCAGCAATCACTCGTATGTGTTGGTTCACACCACTGACGTTTTTACGCCCTGCAGGTGGCGGTAACGAGCGGGGCTGTAGCAAACATCTCCCGCGCACTGCTCAAACCGGCAGAAGACAGAGGGCGCACCTGTAGCGCGCTGATAACAGACGGCGGAGTGATACCGCGGTAACTACACTGATATTGGCGCAAGACTGAGCTAGCGAAAAGAGAATAGAGAAGAGTTGTGTGAGGAGGAGAGGTGGAATGGCTCTGTGAAATGTAAACAATTAGTTAGAGACATTGATAGACTATAGAATGAGGTCTATTTAATCTAATTGAAAAAAATGTTTAATAGCGACTACCAAAATACCAAAAGTAGTGCTGGCATAGTGAACCCTAACATTATAAGCCTTGAATTTATTTCCAAGAGAGACAATACAATAGTAGTAGAAATTATAATATGTTTGAGTAGCTTTTGAAAGAAAATTGAAATCTGTTGGCAATGGTAAAGAATAAAATGAACGAGATGAACATTAAAGAATTGCATATTGCGATGTTTTCACTATTAATTTGGTGTGGCTCAATACTGAGTTCAGTGTATACATTTTCCAAGATCTCATTCAAGACCTGCAGTGTCTCTAGATTGGGTGGAAGTGGTCTTTACAGGAGACAATGAGGTCAATAATGAAGCAAAACAGAGCTCCAGTTGGGGGGGGGTGCAAAAAAAAACTGAGTCCATCTAACTGGCAGGGATGGAAGAAGGCCCCAACAAGCATGTCACAATCCACACAGCGTTCCTAAAGGGACCATTCTTATTGCGAACACCTGCGCGGCTGATGGAGCACAGAGAATGAAAAAAGTGGAATTCCGTGTGTTCGCCCTTCGGCCTCACCCCTAGCCCAAACGCCTTAAGGTACGAGCCATTTGTAATAGGGATGTCAAGAACTTACATTTGCTTGGATTCTACGCCCACCACAGACTGAACACGCAGACAGATGGATGCTTGCTTCCGTGGTAATCGTCTAAACGTACTAGTTTGAGAAGTTGCACTGCAAAGACATTCTTGTCATTGACCTAGAGTTGCAAGGAAAAGCTGCGATGTAAAACGTCTCGACCTGAGCTTGAGATTTGTCATGTATTTTATGTTTCATGTCATTCAGAAGAAAAGAAAAACAAAACATGATTGCAAATCTCTGTATGGGCTGTCGTTTCCTAATAGCTCATTATCATCATTACAAAAACTGATTCTAAAAAAGCTCGGGAAAATTTCAATATATAAAAATTCCTCAGAGTTCAGAGCCATTCTCGGTCACTTGGTACTATATATATATATATAGTATATGTGATATCCTTGTTGGAATTTCGACCAGAACGAAATATGTTCTGTTGAAATTAGTTCTACATCATTTGATACATTTTTAATCTCAGTTATTCTTTCTCGATCGCATTGCTCTAATATTTAGGCAAGTGAAGGCCCCAGGACAGGATATTTGTAGAGGCCCTTACAGGTTTTCGAAAGTTTTCCATGTAATAATAACAATTATATGTCAAAGTATGCCATATTCTAAGAAAGAGGAGGATGCGTTCACATTTGATAGAATTGATCTCCTTTAAAGGAAATATATTTGCTCTGCGTATTTTAGTGAAAATAAAGTATAGTTTGAATTGGTCGGTAATGTCCCAGCCTGACGCACTGTTGTAAATCCGAAGATTTGTATTGTATTTGTATATTATGTGCAGGCTACAAGTGGACACTTCTTAACCCATACAGTGTTGCCAAATGTAAAATTTCAAGTCATTTCGGTTTAAATAAGGTAAAGAGAAATTCAAAGTCATCAAAAACAAAAAATCCTGACCCTTGGAAATTGGGATAGTATTCCCTCTGGTATGATTAGCCTGACTATCGAGTAGTATCGTATCATTCGATAGATAGATTAGATACATATACTATCTTTTCGAGTTTTAATTTAGCTTGACTATTTTTATTTAAACAACAACTTGAATGTACAAATTAATTAAGATTCATCTAGATTTGAAAAAATAAGATTACCACAAACTACGATGTTGAAATAAAAACCACAATGACATGCTAAACAATATTTTACCCAAACATTTTATAGAAACATTTTTTGTTTGCTGTTTAAATCATTCACACGTCTATGATTCTCTCAAAGTTTATCTGCCATCATCTTGAAATAGTTCCTTCTTTATTTCTGAACAAGTCGCACTCCATGGCATTGTCTAAGATTTCAATGTCATCTAAACCACTCATAAAAAAGCAACTGATATGTTACGGACCTGCCCTGTAGTCTACAGTTATAGCGTAAAAACTTTACAAGGCGACAACAAACAATCTCATACACTCGCACAAACTTGTTTATCAGATGGATCAAGTTCTTGGCAGTCAACTTGTAAAACATAGCCGTATGTGTGTATCTAACACATAAAGATAGCAAGGCGTATAGAGTTCTAGGGAAGAAAAAAATGGGGGGGGGGACATTCTTGTAGAATTTTTATAAAACTGGTTGTGAAAGGTTATAATAAGATTTTTTTTTTACAAAAAATCGGAACTTTCAGAGATAGTTTGGAGAATTTCTACCTGGAAAAGAATTCGGTATATGTTTGTATGCTGTGTGTGTGTGAATTTCTTGCTATGGTAATGCCGTAAATTGCAACGTTAAATGTAGTTGTCGAAAAATGGTTTTTATCCGAAGAAGATTCCACTCTCCTACGTGAAGAGCTGCATTTACCCACCGCCTGCAATCATGGTCTGCGAGTATCTTAACAAACCCCAGCTGGTAGAGAGCTATCTTCTTTTAGCTAAACCCACTTCTGACACCATTTTCTGTTTTAAGAAACAATAAAGATGGGTTAGGATTTTAAAACCTCTTGTCTTAGCATATGTTTTATGGAAGTTGAGATACTCTTGGTAGATTTCAGATATGAGAATGAAGCAGAAATATTGTCTGATACTGGGGGCATTTCCACTTTTTTTTCCGTTTTTTTTAATGTTCTAACAGCAGTAAAGAGTAGGGTTTTTTTTCGTTTAGATAGTAAGTAGCTTATCCAAGTGGCTGACACTTCGGTACTATAATTTATTCCATCCAGTTGTTAATACTGTAATTTCCTTAATCCTGAGATTTTAGGATATTCACCATATTATTAAATGGATCAAATGCTAGGGCTTTTGATCTGCATTGTTGACTCTGGGCTCCATGAATGACTTTATTCCCAACACAGGTGGTACGCTCAGAGACCAATTATGTTGTGTTGCAAGGACTTCATTCTTATTCTCAGGGACTTCATTCTTATTCCCAGGGACT
>JADKLZ010000167.1:21008435-21024824 GCA_021533235.1 Biomphalaria straminea
GTCAGGAGAAGTAACAAGGTAGCACGATAGTCAGGAGAAGTAACAAGATAGCACGAAAGTCAGGAGAAGTTACAAGGTAGCACGAGAATCAGGAGAAGTAACAAGATAGCACGATAGTCAGGAGAAGTAACAAGATAGCACGATAGTCAGGAGAAGTAACAAGATAGCACGATAGTCAGGAGAAGTAACAAGATAGCACGATAGTCTCTAGTCTGCTATGTACAAAGTGAATAGATTCAAGTGACCAGCGTGTATTTTAAGACAGTTATGAATTATTTGTATCTATCATGTGCATAGAAGTTGGAATTATCTTGTATCTTATATTAAACGTAAACATTATACAGTAAAGAATTACGTCATTATAGGTCAAGTCTCTAAGTAGTTCCTGTGGTTGTTGTTGACTAGACTCCGAACTATTGTAGTGGGCATCCTACAAATAAGGTCATGATGTTTGTTATATGATTAACAGTAATCCTGTACGTTCGGACCGATGTTACGTTAATCCCAACACACACCTGTAGTAGGTTTAGACTAAGCTGTTTTTTCCATTAATAATCGAGATAGATAATAGTATAAATATAAAAATAAAATCAGAACAAACAAAAAAAAACGCTAGATGAAGTTTTATATGTCTTAAGTGCCGGCTATAAATCTTGGCAAATGAAGCGAGGCTAGGGGGGGCGAGGGTAGGGACCCAGCCACCTCCCTGGCACCACGGTCCGTCAAATGTTGCCCTTGAAGTCTGTGCCCAAATATCCTTTATCTGTGCCTTGACGAAGTGCACACTTGTCACATGAGCGGTAAGACTCCTCGGAGTACAGAAAGCAACATCCCTCTATGTGATAATAGTTTCTCCCGAGGTCAGAGGTTATCTTACTACAATGTCTCACACGAGTTGGCGACAATCTGGGCACAAGAGTTTGGTGGTTAGAGATCAGATGACGGCATTGTTTTTTTTTTTTTCATTTCTTTTTTGTTTCACCGTACTAGAGACTCGGGGCAATCAAAAGAAAATGTATAGCTAGGATTTGCTAATTGCCCTGAGTAGGAGTTTGCCCTACAGGTTAAGTGAGAATTACTAATTAGATTTTTGGTAACTCTAGACCTCCCTGGAGGTGTGGTCTGCTTTTTTTGAACATTTGATACATGAAAAATGAACGCGGTAAATATCATGAATCACATCTAGTCCATATTGTTGTTTATTTGATTTCGTTTGAATGTTTTGAACATTTTTCAATTGCTTGAAAATATTTTTTAAGACGGATTTTTGTTTTAAAAATAATAACAAAATTAATAATCTGTATTATCCGTGTGGATATTTGTTTTACAATTGTGCATTACAAATAACAATATAGTGATGAAATAGTGTTAATCATATATAAAATGAACTCTATAGTTGTATAGTCCACAGATCTGCGTATGGAAGACTTTGCATTGTCAATTAGGATCCTAATTAAAGTGTGCTATATCTTGGAACAGATTTAAATTAGCATTGTTTACGTTAATTCATACCTACAGAATGGCGGAACTCGCGTCATTTGTCTATAAAACATATAATTACTAAATTTAGAAAACAAAATTCAATTGTTTGTATATTTATACAAAGAAATTAACTGTTTAAATACAATAGGTTTTATAGATGGCGGAAAAAAAACAGCAAAAGTATTGAGTTTTAGTTCTTTATGTATGTTTATATATATATATATATATATATATATATAGGCCTATATATATATCATTTCACTCTGTCTGTCTGGTAAAAAGTTTGAATATGTTTTTTCTCCTATTACCCATTTAAGGATCAAGTTGAACTTTGCATAATTATTCACAGCCCATAATACACAAAACAATTCAAAAATTAACCATTTAGGTATTTAATACAAATCATTCAAATTTGTCCACGCACAGAAAGGGGGGTAAGCCATGTAGTTTTCAGATAAATAGCAGTAATTAGCAGTTTTTTTTCACTTAGATAAGCTTTGTTTTTTAAATGCATTATTTTTTCTTTTGCTTGTTACTCTCCACAGTTTCTTTTTAATTACATTGTATTCTGTCCAAACTGACTGAATCATATATTTTTAATTTATCAGTTATACTGT
Source organism: Biomphalaria straminea (assembly GCA_021533235.1). Lineage (NCBI taxonomy): Eukaryota > Metazoa > Mollusca > Gastropoda > Planorbidae > Biomphalaria > Biomphalaria straminea. The sequence continues at coordinate 21,010,535 of JADKLZ010000167.1, forward strand.
TCAAGTTAATAGCTTTGTAGATGCTTGTATCATTTATTTATCTAATCAACTAATTAAATATAACCATTGTTACGATTTTCTTTTCCAATCAAGTCTCTGGCTGAAAGCAGACGTGGAATTATTCAAAAAGTTAAAAACCAAAACTTCAACACGTGCAACAAAGAGGCTCAATTCTCTCGACGTGAAGCCTGCTTGAAATGAATCACACTCTCAAATAAAAATGTCTAAAATCCCTCTGCCCTCGACCGATCCTCCCACAGCGATTGGGCGTCATTGTCTTCTGGATTCCTTTTCGTCTTCCAAAAGGCGCGGCCATTGTCTCATACAGATAATGGGTTTATTTGGTAAAATAATTTGTTAGTATAGTGAATCGGGACTTCCCAATACTCTCACTGTCAGCTCTTTTACAAGGCGACTCAATCAAATGAAAGAGAAAAGAGGGGTGGGGTGGGGATAAAACCGATGGAGGGAGGGGGGGTTGAAGTGTTGCAGCTACGGCGCTTGAGGATAAAAGTTTGCCCCCCCCCCCTTTATAATTATCTGGATCAATTTCACCCTGTGCTCGTCCTTTTTTTTTAATACTTGTCTTGCTATTCGTTTCTTCCTCTCTGACCGTCTCCCACCCCTTCGAGCTCCATTCATTTTCCATTCATTCTTCTCTCCCCCCTCTCTCTGTTCTCTATTCTTCATTCTCTCCTTCCGTTGTCTTGTATTCTTTTTAATTCCTCTGGCCACAATCTTTCAATTAATACCAAAAGTGATGAATGCACACAGCTTAGACAGACGTGGACTTTGGACAGACCTCACGGTAAAGACCGCCGTCACGGCGTGGCGATCCTTGGGGACCGGCGACCCCCGGCAGAGAATCCTGCGGATGTTTTTAGATAAACGGACCAGCACGCGAAAGAAAGCGAGAGAGAGCGAGAGAAGAGAGAGAGAGAGATGAGAGAGAGAGAGAGAGAGAGACTTCCAGTTTGATTCTGTTGTCCTGATTCATGAAGGACTAATTAATGGAACTGAAGATGGAGCCTTGTGTATCTGACAGAATGGGCAATGCTGCCCTTATCTTCAACAAGCCAGGCGTCAGCGCCCTCTATCCGCCCCTGTTATCGTTAACGTCTAAGACTCCACCCAGCGCCCTAACGTCTCACTTTCCCGCCCCTTCCTTCCGAAGAAAAAAAAAAAAGCCCTAAATTTGCTTATAAAATACGTTAGAATTCATCTGTCGCATGTTAGCGAAACAATTCTTCTTCCCTTTGTATTGTCTTTCATTTCAACTCTTGAGACTTCATCGGCAAACGGAAGTGACCTTATTATATTCCATATACTCTTTAAGTAGACCAAGAGTAGATATATTAAAGCACGATGAAGGGGATTATAAAGGTACATAACTTATATGTTTCAATTCCTCACATAGTAACTATGTTTTATGAAAGGGGAAAGTATCTAAGCAATGTCTCCCTAGTGCTTCTGGTGGAGAACAACATAGCGATTCTAGAGACTCATTCAAAATGTTACGAATGTTCCTTCAGAGTTAGGCCTAAAGATACCCCACTTGCTAGTCCTAACCTCCTGCAGATCGATGGGGGATGACAGCGGGCAGTGTTATGAGCTCGGAAGGAACTGGTAGATGGTACATCCATTGCAGTTCATCTCAGGTAGATAGTCATTTATATACACTCATTATGTTCTGTGTAATTCAAAATCCTATAAAATTATTTAGATCGACCATTGACATTTACTTTTCAAATGTATATATATTTAGAATTTTAGTGAGAAGACATTTCCAAAGGATAGCATATATATATAAAAATACAATATTCAGAATATCGTTTTCGAAAATACTAACATTACTATCCAGTATCACAATAATGTTAGTATTTTCGAAAACGATATTCTGAATATTGTATTTTTTATATATGCTATCATTTGGAAATGTCTTCTCACTAAAATTCTAAATATTATCTACTACCAGTCGCCTGCTCAAATGGAGCGTTCTTCTTCTATTAAACGAAACATTTTTATTTTCTTTAGTTGTGTCTCAAAGATATTTTTTATTGTTTAAGCCGGCTATGAGTATGTCTTGCATTAACTCCTTTAATGCTTTGTTCGATTCATAACAAGAATTATTTGAAAGTAGTTATTCTCTAATGAAAATTAAAATCGTTTTTTAGGCAAATTTAAAAATATGTTTGGACGAAATGAACTTTGATTTTTTCTAATCATATGTTGTTTTTTTTACTTTCCTATAACTATAATGATGTTATTGCTATTGTGTTTCTATTTTTATGTTGTTATTGCTATTGTATAGCTATTGATATGTTGTTAGTGTTGGAAGTTATATGTCCATGTTGTCTTTCAATTCGAATGTCCTTCTGGCGGCTGTCCAGTAAATAAAGGCACATTCCAAGAAAGAGACAATCAGTACAATAGATGAAAGACATTTAGATTTTGAAGAGACAGAAGACGCTTCCTTGGGAGTAGGGGTTGGGCACAAATCAAACAATTAAGAGATGGGTGAGGCAAACATTATTAAGCCCGTCTCTCGTGTTTAAATAGACCCGCAGTCAGGCGAGAAAATGAGACCATCTTCAAAGTGTCCGAAAGTGGCATCGGGCGACAGCTTCTTTGAAAGCACTGACAATGTCGCAAGTGCAAGGGCGGTCGACTTATTGATCTCGAGGGCGCCATATTACAATGGCAGCCAACGTCTTCTTTTTCCAGAAGCTGCATATCCCGTCGGAGACAGAGGGCGCTGCAAACCTAAATATTGTGAGCCGGGAGCTGAAGCGTAAATTTAGATGGTCGGGCGGAGCGAAAAACATTGTGAGAAAGGCCGCCGTGAAAGAGTGTGTCGGTCAGATTATTCTAGCGTCCAGAGGTCAGTTTCCACAAATAATTGTGTCCTGTTTAGTTCCGTCAAGCGCGATTGAACTGGTTACATGGCCACCCAATGACAATGGAACATTTCTAGCATGGGTTGATTCTCTCTTTGGAGCTGTAAACCTTAACTATAAAGTGATCATCTACCTTTGTTCTAGGTTATTTTTGTTATAGATCTTTTGTTATAGATATTCTGTTATTGAATTGTTTCCAGATCATGAAGATGATAATGCCCATCGCTAATGGTATAGTGCGATATTATGGTGTATAATGTAAAAAAAAAAAACTTATTCTAAGGTCCATATTTAAGAATGGTGTCGTATCCTAACTAATATCAGGTGCTCATTTAGGTTGGGTGGACTTGGAGCGTCATTAAAATGACGAAATTCTTCACCAAGATTTGATCCCGAGATCCACTCTGTCTATATTTAAAGTAAAGGGCTTTAATCAACATCAAATGGTGATTATATCATCTATACGATGACGCCTTATTATTGTCCAGAACATATGCTTTAACAAAAAAAAAAAAACAGTTCACTTGTATAGTTTCATTAATTGTTGCATTAGCTGACATTGACGAAAGAAAGATAAAATGCATGATGCCGTGAAGTACTCGATACACAAGATTCGTTCTACCTTCAAGTACTCGTCACAAAATCTGCGATACGCGATACCTTTAAGTTCTCTGTAGACACGCTGAGGCAGGAATTGTTTTAGAAATAAAGATTATTGACTTCTAGCCGACTCTTATTGCAGGGCGACATGGGATAACATTGGGCAGTGTTAGAACTACAGAGCACATCACCGCAATCTTTGTGATTGTAGTCAACTTGATATCATTTGGCTAGAGAGTTATTTCACGGGTGCTTAGAAGTTGATAGTAGGGACTTACATTATTGGCAGGAAAATGTTCGAAATGTATTCAAATCAAAGTGAGAAGACAAACAAACAAAAAACTAGGTTGAAAGTGTAAGTGTTGGGAGACGCTGCTAAAGGGAATATAACTCTGTCCATGTTGGTCATTGCAGAAGATTAGAGAGAATCGTTTCTTCTTCTTTAGACTCAGGCCAATGTCTGCTCTGATTGGGCACTCATTAGTCATATTTCTGCTCCTGTCGTGACATAAGTCCAGGTAATGGACATCACAGTCAGCGGAAAACTCTGGGATAAAAGTCTTTATTGACGTCACTTGTGGACGCTTGTTAGAAGGTGGCGGAGAAGTTCAGCCATCACGAAGGCGCTCAATTTAGGGCGATACCAACACGGATTTCACTTGTTAACGTCATCCACCTCCTCCCTCGCCTCCTCCCACACCTCCTGACGTTCCTCCTCTGATACACGTCTTACTCTGCGGTCTCTCTATGGGCTTACGTTAGGCCGCGGGGATCTCAAACAATAGAAAGAGGACCCACAAATATGACGGATGTTATGGCACACCGCAGTCAGGACATAAGTGGACATAATGGTCCACTTGGCCAAACAGAGCAGAAGGCTGGAGGTAACAAATGACCGGTAAGCGGCTTTGTCCCGATTGGTGTTTGTTTTTCTCTGCCATTGTGTGGGGCTCGGTCTTAAGACCTAAGGAGTGTGATGTTGTGGTAATAACCAAACGTCTGACAGCTGAAAAGGGGGGGGGAGAGGTAGGGTGAGGTAGAAGAGCGTGAGTCAAAAAAATATTCAGCGCCCTCCTAAACTCACTCCAGCCTGAAGCGCTCAGGGCCAACGCCCTAATGTATCGACATTAGCAACATTACATTAATAAGCTTACAGAATTTCTGCTCCAGACAATTGCAAATATATATATATGTATGACGTCATTTTGTTAGTAAATATTTTGCTTCCAACATTCGTAAACAGAGTGTCAATTTCTTGAAGACATATTTATTGTCCGACAAAGACTTTCTTAACATATTTTCAGTTCGTTGCAGACGAGAAGTCTGGGGTTGAATCTGTGTTCCATTCACGCGCTTCAGTGACGTCATGTACTTGTTTAGCGGGAAAATCCCAAGATAAGACGATATAAAGACATAAATAGAAAGGTAGATGGGAAAAAACACACATACTTAGACTTAAAAGAATCTGTGAGTTTTCCCAAAGGTACACACACACACACTCAGACAAGCAACATGTAAACACACACATCTCCACCGTCAAACACACATCTAACATCCACTGAAAAGTTCATGTTAAAACGAAACATTTTTCGCGGGCTAATATTACTTGACGATAAGCTAATGAAAAGACCTCACTGGTGGAGCCGTTGTTCATCTTGGTCATCTCATTTGATATAACCCACATGTTAATCCGACGCTGGGACATCATCTCGAGGTGTGGAGAGCGAGAGAGTGAAACGGGAAGGGAAGGGGGCCCACCACAGGGGCTCCTCGCCAGATTTGCGGCGAAAGCAGACGGCCTGACTAGAAAATACTGTGAAGGCGGGAAAAGTAAGGATGGGGGAAAGGGTGGTGAGAAAGAGGAGACAATTACCTGTCGTCTGAAACAAAGAGTTGCCTCCCCATTGTTAAATCTCGTCATTTATCATTCCGCTCACGAGAGTTGAGCCGATGTATTTATCATTGTATTCACGTGGTCATAATAAACTAAGTCACTTGGGACAGTGACTTCTATCTATAACAATACTAATAACAGTAGCACTAAGTGGGGAGTGGACAGTACTACTAGGATCTGTACTGAAGTGTTGACACTCAGAGAAGCATGTAGTGCTCATTCCAGAACAATATGGATTAGACTGAATACCTTCGTAGACGTTAGGTATTACTAGGTTAAACGAGCTTTTACTAACTCTTGTCTTCTCTCTTTCTTTCTCTTCTAATTCTCTTTATATTTTCTTATCTGTCAATGTCTATGTCTCCTTCTCTTTATCTCTCTCTCTCACTTTCATTACGTCTCTTTATATTTTTATCTTTTTCTTTCTCTCGGTTTCTTTCTATATTCTCTCTCTCTCTGTCTTCTCTCTCTCTATCTCTCTTTTACATATTTTCTGTTTATCTTTCTATCCCCCTCTCTCTTACTCCCGAAAGCCTAATCAAGGTAGGCCCATCTAAATTGAGGTCTTATACTAAAGACTAAATAATAATTCCACTACACTGGCCACCATAGAACTATTACAATAAAATCACCCACGCATTCGAGAGTTCACAGCAAGCTCTTACGATGGTCGATCTACATTTTTATGGTAGGGTATTACTTAGCCCTACTAACCCTACGTAATAAGAGTCTGGGTTTTCTGTAGCTCAGACTTAAAAGTCTGGGTTTTCTGTAGCTCAGACTAAGTGAAACAAATCTATTTTCGTCCTCGGCTTATCATCGTTGACAAACCCCAGAGAAAGAAATGGAAAGACAACTCAGTAAACACAACACGCGAGGTGTATTGTCTAAACTGTTAAAACGTGTTTGTTTCTCTCCCTTTTAATTCCAGCCTGTTTTCTCAGTTTCAGATTTAAGTCCAGTTTTAAAACCCCAGGTTGTTTCCCTTTCATACGGGTTTCTTCCCCCTTTCCCAGTCTGTGTTTTTTTTTTTCTTTTTTTTTTCGGTAAAGCCGGGGTTGTCTCTGCCTGTCTGACGTGCGAGGAGCGCGAGGACTCTGTGGACATGCATACGAATCAGCTCGCGCAAATTATAGCCAATCGCCTTCGTTCTCTCCTCCGAGCCCGCGGTCTCCGGTTTCCGGTTTCCTGGATTACCAAGACAGAAATGAACAGCGCTGTTGTCAGGTCGGAGCCATGTCGTTTTCATTGTTGAGCAAGCCGGGCAATCAGCTAGCGGATCAAAGCGAGGGCCAATATCTCGGACTGGGAGGAAATGAACAGCGTCCAGGAGCGACAATGTTGAAGATTGAAAATACTGCACGAGGAGCTGATGGGAAGAAAGAAATCTCGGGACAAAAATGAAGGAGAAAAAGAAAAAAAAACACAGAAGAAGAAAAGAAAAAAAACCTTGAGAGAAGAGAATCAAACGGAAGTTTTATGTTAATTCAACCGTTAGGAATGACAGTTCGGGGGGAAGTAAGAACAAGAATGCATTGAATACATCTTGTGCGATACAGTTTACAGATAATTTGTGCTAGTTTGTCAATCAAATAGTATTGATTGGTAAAAAAGACAGTGGTTTGAAATGTGAGTCTGACTTTCACTTACAAGAATTGTAGGTAGTAATAATATCGTTGGGGGTTGTATTCCATACAGACAGACAACAAACTTGTTGTATGCGTAGTATTTGCTTCATAGTGAACTTGCAAAATATCGAATAAACTTTTTTGTTAACAATCTATACCATATAAATCGCAATTTCGATGTAAATTTAGAAGAAAAAAAAACACAACAAAATGAGCAATTTAAACAAACTAAATTAACCTCAAAAACAATAAATAGACACCTCATTATGTTGCTCGGTTTTCATCATCGATGGCACAGTATAGACATAACAGTCAATCCCCAATATTTATCACCGTAATGGCCATACTCGTGGTTCCATCAATATTTAGCCAATAAGAACACGCACACTTGCTTCATAGCAAGAGTTTCACACCTGAGATGAAATGGTACAGCGCAGTGCCAATGCTTTCACGAATGTGATGTCATAAAACAAGGAATGACGTCAGAGATAGATAGATAGATAGATAGATAGATAGATAGATAGATAGATAGATAGATAGATAGATAGAAGACAATATGAATCCCAGTCATCCTTGTTGCTGATGCTGATTTTAAAAAGTTTAATATTCAACTTGACCAGTTGTCTGATGGAATTTAACAGTTTATCAAAGAAAAAAAAAAGTTTCAACTTAACCGACATCTAAGATCTTATTTAATGAGAGAGATGTTGAGAAAGAGAATCAGCGACAAAGCCTTGGCCTCAGCTTTGAAGAAAGGCGTACCAAACGAAATATGGCTGCTTCTTCTACTCCCAAAGCGAATGCCACCTTAACCTGCAATACATGAGGATGGAAATTTGTCTCGCGAATGGGGCTCCACATTCACACGAAAACGTGTTTGACCAGATGAACCAGAGTCGTTACGACTGAAGGAGGCTAAGAACAACAGACAAGGATATTCAAATATATGGATAATATGCACGATTGATTTCTGAATTGTATTGGATAGAATAGTATATCAATAAATCAATAAATATCTATTGACACCAGCCTCACACCAAGCAAATATCTTCACCCCTACCCCCGCCAACTAAAAAATAATAAGTTATTTTCTCAAATAATAAAGTTGAAAAAAGATAACTTTAAACATTTTACAGAACTCAAACCTTTTCCATCAATCCTAATACAAAACTTGCAATCCACGCTCGCCATCAGGAGTTTAAAGCCAGTAATAAATAAAACCACAAAAAGTCTAAGCTGCGCCTGTATTATTACTTGTTTAAATAATATTGAATTCCATATTGCGTTTTTATGTATAATGATATAAACTGAACATTTTTATGCTTTTACCTTGAGCGTTAGTCATTTACAGGCCAAGGATGACTTTGTCAAGACGCCACATTCTCCATGTGACTTTTCTCAAACAGCAACTCGCTAAACAATGTCCCATCCCTCTTTTTTTTATTTTAAAATCTTTAGTACGCTAATTACATTATTTAATGGCTGTATCGTTCGGAAAGAATTTGTTTGACTTTTAAAACTCGCTGCTAAGTTATCCAGATGTACAGACTTATAGTACACCTTTCAAAACATCAGGACAATGTTGCGTAAATTAGCTGAAGTATCTTTTTTTTTTTAAAGGAAACAAGGAAAGACATAAATACTTTTTTAACTGTAAAATAATTATATTATTAAACCAGACACCAGCTTGCGACAGAATTGTCTCCCTTGCAAATATACATGGACAAGTCCCATGACTCTCTAGACTCCAGAGATTCCAGTTTTAAGGGGGAGTAACACTACAAAAAAAAGTTTTAAAACCGAAATTTCGAGACAGAATGTAGTGTACGCATGTAGCACTCATTGGTAGAGAGGCAACAGAGAAACCAGTTGCCCTGTTCTTGGAACGAGCCTCTCACAAATTAGGACTACATGGCTTATGTCTTGGAGCCCGAGGAAGTGACGCGAATGTGTAGAGCCGGCCCGAATTTGATAGGAATCGGGTTTGAGTTTTATGCCCTCTTAGAGTTTAACTGCTTGAAAAACTCCAGAGGGGGGTATAGAAGACAGGCTTCACTTTCTTTTCTACGTTCTTTTACCTTTTCTCAACACACGCCCTCTTTTCTTGAGTTCTTATTTCTCTCTCTCTCTCTCTCTCTCTCTCTCCTCACTCCCTTTCTCTCAGTCCCCCTGTCTCTTTCTTTCTTTTTCTCTTTCTATCTCTCCCTCATTCTCTCTCTCTCTCCTCTATCGCGCCATCACCCACTCTCTTTCTCTCCTTCCTCTCGCTCCAGATATCTCTCCTTCTCAATGTCTCTCTTTACCCTCCCTCTCTCTCTCCTCCCTTCCTCTTTCCCCTCTCTCATTCTCTCACCTTTTCTATCCCTGTCTCTCTGTCGATCACGTTCTCTCTCTTCTAGCTTCCTTATCTTTCTCTCTTTCCTTCTCTTCCTCTCTATTCCCTCCCTATTTCTCTCTCTTGTTGTAACTTTACAATGTTCCTCCCAAATCTCAAGATGGCAGAAATAAAAAAAAAAAGAGTTTTAAAAAGCTTTTATTTTAGAGGACAAGAATATTTTAGAGCTAAGAATCAAGGGCGGAGGTGAATCAATTGAGAAAAAAAAATGGGGGGGGTAGCTGTAAGTGCAGAAAAACTTCAAACTAAGTGAAACGGAATAACAAGTCCCTCAACAAATAATTTACTCTCGGTTTAAAAGTCCTGACATCCATATTGAGGCACAAATTTAGAGTCGCTGATAAATTGTGTTTAGCGAGAAACTCGAAGCTTGCCTCTCCAGCTTCCGGCAGCTTTACAGTCGTTTGAAAGCGTGCACATGTCAGTCCTTAGTAAGTCCAGGGACCAGGAGTTTCTTCTATTAGGGAACAGGGCTTCAAATAAGCAGATGATGTCATTTACGAGCGTACACTTTTAATTCTGGGCCAGTCTAAACAGTTTTTTTTTCTTTTCTTTTATTTTTTTTTGCTTAAATATGTTTACATTCCAACAAGATAGACATTTCCTTTCCCTTTTTTTTAATATGGCATTTAAAAAAAAACGTATGTTTTATGTTTATATTTACTTGTAGACAACATTCAAGCTTTAAAAGATATACTTTCTACAAAGTCTACTTTAACAAATTCCCAAATTCCCATCAAAGATTGAAAAGAACGTGAGAAATATCAATAGGAAGACTTCAGCTTTCGAGAGTTTCACATAATAATAATAACACTTTGAACCCAAAATGCCCTGCTCAATGCATACAAAATAGAAGGGTAGTTACAGTGCAAGAATAAAAAATTTAACCAGCACAAACCAAAGAATATATTTTTAAAAAAGTGGACAAAATTCCAATGCTCTTCACGAATACAAATTATGAAGTCTTATTCCTAGTTTTAGTCTTAGCACTACTTTAGTCTTTAGTCCTAGTCTTAGTCTTTGTCTTAGTCCTATAAAGAGAGGCACATTCTAACAATAGCGGTTGTTACAACACTATATAAAACTATGATAATAATTGTACAAACCTTGTTGTCGAACGCCATCAATATCACGTGCCGGTGAAAAGATGGCGCTAGCCGGAAGTCGAGGAAAGTGTGGATGTAAAGACAGTTTCTCTCCAGAGCTAGCTCCGTCTCTGTTGGCCACTCCCTCCGCAGCGGCTCTTGCGGCCATCTGGGCTGCATGGACGTGAGCCTCTAGTCCTGCCCGAGCTGCCGAGGAGGTGGTCAGATTGTACGGGTAGGACAGTGGGGTGTGAGTCAATGCCAAGGGGAAGTGTCCACCCAGTCCGGCTAATCTTGCGGCCGCAGCCGGCCAGTGCGCAGCTGCTGCTGGTGGCAGAAACAGGAATCCTTGGCTTGGGTGTGGTCTCTGGGGGGATGTCGACGGAATAGAGGAGGAGTTGAGGAACGCTGACTTGCCCGTCGATGACAGTGATGTCTGAAGCGTTGAAGAGATAATGCTGGATGAAGATATCGGCGATGAGGACAGTGTAGTGGCTGACGTTGTAGATGAAGATGACGATGTGGTGTTGATGAAATCAGATATGGACCAAATTTTCGGTCTCGTTACCGGCGGGGTCGCACTGGCGGAATTTCTGTTGGGGCTCAACGAACTTGCCTCACCTGACGGCTGCCCAGAATTGGGCGTTTTAGAAAGAGGTTCTCCACAGTCTAAACTTCGCGAGTCTCCGTGAGATCTACGTTCGGAAATTTGTTCAATGTTTTTGTCCCTGGCCTCGGAAAGCTCTTCTCGGGAGTGTACGGATGACGTGACCCGAAGAGGGGATCTGTCTCGAGAAGCCAAGTGCCTCTCTCGCTCAGCCATGGCCTCAGCCATGAGCCTTCTGTGGTGAAAACTATCCCTGGAGGCGTCATCGTCATCATCTTCGTCATCACTGATGTCATCGTCGTCAACGCGTATTATTCGTTCCTTGTAAGGCCTGTTGTTGTTTTCCATTGGATGGTCAGAGTCTGAAAGGAAAGAATAATAATTTAATTAATTGTCTTTTAGTTAAATGACTAAGACAGAGTTGACAGACTAAGACAGAGTTGACATACTAAGACAGGGTTGAGGACAAAAATAAAAATAAAGAATAGAATCACATTGGAAACACATTTAACACTAATTTTAAGAAGTAATAGATGACTAAATAATTGCCATATATTTAATACGAAAATATTGTCTTCAAATATGTTTTACAAATATGATTACATAATTGGATATATTTTAGTGTCATTATATAAACTCCAGCTCACCCACACCGAAACATGATAATGGCAAATATATATGTAAAAAAACAAAACAAAAAATTCCTTTCCACCATCATTGGGAAATCATTAAATCCAACAAAAATATATTTTATCACTGGTGTATATCCCGTCTGTTTTTCAAGTCCTCTTATCTTTCAAATCAACGTAATCCTCAAGGATTATTTACCCACAGATATCTATCGCTGAGTAGATGCAGTGTCTTAGCGACCAAGCGCAAAGAAGCACGGGCTTTGAGCGAAGTCCCCCCATACGACCATCTCCCCGTGAGTGGTGTGTATACTTAGAAATATCTGCCCTCGATAAGTGGCCCAGTTAATGTTCAACACGAGTTCACAGATGTAAGATCTTCAGATGTAGGCGAGCAAGCAATTAGATTAAAAGCTTAGGCGGCAAGATTTGAACCTAATCCTCTGCGGTAAACGGATACTACTCAATGAGCCCGGGGACAGAGAAAAAAAAACTTTCTGTAGTTTCAGGAGTAAAATGAAGAAGAAAAAAAAAACAAAAACGAAAATAATATAGGGGCTAGATATAATTAATAAACATTACTTTTGATAGTCGAATAAAGCAGGAAAAGCCGTGGGAGTCTAAGTCTTCTTGCAACATATGTTCAGGACTTGGAGTATTTTTGATCCATTTGTTATCCGCTATATGTGAATTGTGCCTCGAGTCATTATACATACTAGAATTCCAAAATGCGTATATCGTGTAACAGAGTGTTGGTGGCGACAAGGCAGGAGTTTGAATCTTAGCCTTGACATTGTTGTAGTACTACACAGAAGTCAAAGCATTTCTTTCCCAGTAAATATTCAAACGAACTAGTTAAATCCCTCACCAAGTGGCCCCTAAAGATAAGTACATTGAATACTTTCATTAAAAATGCAATTTAAAGACTCTGAACACAACGCTAGTGGCGTCCAATATGTGTTGACCAGAGGTAAAATAATTTTTCGATACTCGTGTCTCAGCGCACACACAAAATATCAGAGAGTTAAATAGAACTGAAAACTTGGAGGATTTATTGTACACTTCAGACACGATAAGCACCACGTCACAGGCCGGATATAACCCGCAGGCTGTAGGTTGGATATCTGGGCTATCAAGGCAGCAATGGCTTTTATTATTAGTAATATGAATCATGAGGTAACAATCATTCACTGAAACAGAATCAAGGTACATGAAAGGGAAACATAATTCAATGTCGGCTAGTCCTCAACATGGACGTAGTCTGCAGCAGTACCATCCACTGACCGGAAATCTTCTTTATGGTAAGTTCACATTTCTTGACAAATTGGGTCAACTATATGGATCACTTGTTTGGCAGAGAACTACAGATCGGATGTCTGTTGTTGTTTTTTTTAAATTGTAAGAACACAAGAAGAGCGTGGTCGAGAGGCTAAGTACGGCTTGAGCTTGGCTTGCTTGGCTACCTAGAAGGGGGCTCGAGGTTCGACACCCGACTCGGGCAGAGTTGTGTTTACTGAGCGCCCAAAGGCAGCACGGGAAACCAACTCCTAGATACCCCCTCCCCCCCACTGGTCCACAAATGAGATTGGACCAAAGCGCTCTGAGCATGCTATAAGCATGAAAGTAGCGCTATATAAAAGCTATAAATATAAAGAGTATTTAAAACATCTTCAAACGTGGCGTTGCAAGATACACGAGGGATTGGAGTTCCGAATCCAGCAATGTTGAATGTTACAAAATGGAATCATCCTTCAAATGTCAGTACATGAACAAAAAAGAAGCTTCTTTATATGTTCAACCCATGTACAAGTAATAGTGTGCTTACTCTCAATGTACTAACGTCTTCGTACAACAGTATCGTTACACTTAAGACTTATACATCTTCTTACAAGTAATAAGATGATGCTTCCAATGGCCCCTTTGGACCTTAATAAGTCATGGGCCATAAAACAAAGAACATCGTCGCGAATTGCTGAATGCTGTGCTATGATTCCAGTCAACTATGCTTCATTTAAAAAGTTGGATACGTGAACTTGTTTCTTATGTATTAAACCAATTCCTAATAGACTAGAGAACATAAAACAACCGACCAACTAAAGGTGAGAATGACAGAATAGAAAGAAAAGTAAAATAAACACATAAATAATGAAATTTAAAAAAAACATCTGACTAAACACGTGTAAGATTTAAAGCATTTTTGACACTCGTGACTTGTAGGTTTTTGGAGTGGGTGTCATGTCGGCGGACACCAGAGCCACGGAGTCACGGGGTTGGAGAGGATAAGATAAAGGGGGCAGCGTCCATCATCGGCTAAGCTGTTCCAGTGTTGTGACCACGGCTAGACGCTGTGTGTACACGAGTGTACATTGATATGTACACACACAGACAGTGAGCAGATAGTGATGTGCATATGCTCACGATGTACCGAATGCACTTTGTAGATGTGTAAGATAAAAAAAAGATCTATAAATAGACTTAGTGCATGAGATGGTTACCTCCTGGTGTTTCAATGCTAGAGAATTCAATACTATCTACATAACTAATGCTAGAGAATT
>JADKLZ010000167.1:21030862-21046667 GCA_021533235.1 Biomphalaria straminea
CTTGAGTTAAAGAGAAACGTTGAGAGGGGGAGAGAAATATGGTGGGGGTGCTTGAGTTAAAGAGAAACGTTGAGAGGGGGAGAGAAATATGGTGGGGTGCTTGAGTTAAAGAGAAGCGTTAAGAGGGGGAGAGAAATATGGTGGGGTGCTTGAGTTAAAGAGAAGCGTTGAGAGGGGGGATGGAAAATGGAAGAAGAAACTAAAGAGTCGGATGTGCTATAAATAACTACAAATTTTTGTGGCATTTTTTTTTTTCGAAAACCATATTTAGCGTTTTGAAGAAACATTTCTGGTGTGACTTACGGAGGTGTGAGAAAAAATATACCCCCCCCCAACCAAAATTGTTTAATGTGTTGCTGGGTTGCAGAGGTCGCTTCTCTATCAAAGTTGGCTTGGGTTCAAATCCCAGATTTAGTTTCTCATTTGGACTTGAGCTGTGTTTGGCGAGAGCCTAAAGATCGCTATGAAACCTCCAAGATGTCCACTAAAAAGATGAAGCCATAGCAGACAAGGGAATTTTATGGAAGCATGGAATTCGCGGTACGCAAAAAAAAAATAAAAATATTATTTTTATTATAATCATAATTGAAAGTACATTTACAATTATTACACTAATAAAAAAAATTGCGAAAAAGGTTTACCTATTTAAAGCTTGTTGAACATTCAATATCTATCTCCTAAAATTAGAATACTTATTTTTGATTCAGGGATTAAATTCGAATTTACAATAGGCAGACTGAGTAAATAATCTTGAAGTTGATAACTCATTTAAGTTATATGTTGATGTAAGAAAAACCATAATCCGGATTTTAATAACAAAAAACAGTCTGAAGTGGAAGCACAAAGACCAGATGGACATGCGGTTTAAAATATGCTGAAGAAAACTATGAAACGATGCACGCACAACCATTAAGTGGAATGCACCTACACGTCTGTTGATTTCAACAATGTCTTGCCCGCTTAACTACTCATCTCACCCCCCCTCCCCCCATTCACCAGCCCCACTTCCTGTAAAGGCTCGTGCACTTCAGCCGAAGCATGGCCAGCAATTTGTGAGACGTGTCTGCCTAAATGTGATCCCAAGAACCTTCAGTAATGCTTGCGGCCCGTCATTCATGTTCCCAGGGCCCATCACTCTTGGCCCCCGCAGACTGGCGCTCTCCCCGACATTCGGTATGATCTTTGGAATGTGTGGAAGCTACTCGTCAGTGGTCTCGTGTTTTAGTCCTTGTCGAGACTTTAGCGAGACTTTTTCTCGCACCCAGCAAAACATTACAATAGTTTTTAATTTGAGTTGTCTTCGGTTTGAATTAACTATTATGGACCAAAGTATTCAAAATGTAATTATATTTTCTGGCGATGAATTAAAAAAAGACTTATTAAACCATGAAACATTTGATGTGATGTTTTCATCAATGTCTTCTTCCTGTTCCTGAAGTCACACGCGCAAAATTCAGAAGTCAAAGACTTACCAAGGTATTTAGACCAACTGACCAAACAATACACATCACATCTTCTACTGCAATATAGAATTACGGCGTCTCGATTTGTACGACCTTATAATTCACATCTCAGTAATTAGTAACGTGTCTCAACCCCCCCCCTTCCATTTTTTTTTGTTTATTTCTGCTATCAAAAAGTTTAGATTCGAAAAATGTTTCATCTCCCTATATGAAATTTGTAAATTTGTGAAATATTCATATTCCTAGATACCATCTTATTTACAATTTTTCATGTTGGTTTGGTCATTGAAGGGGATGAACACTACTAATCCCGCGATCTGATAGTTCTGGTTCTTCCGGAAGAGAAACAATGTCTGTCGTCAATCTCACGAGGATTGCCGAGATCTGCCTGGCCGTAACGCAACAATCTGTTTTCATTTGTTCTATTTATTTTTTCTCCTGTCTGTTTAATATATTCCATTTTTCTCCAGTTTATTTTAATATCTTCTAGTTATTTGCCTGTTTAAAAAAAATAAGCTTTATGTTTTTTCCCGCCTTTCCGTTTTATTGTTCTATTTAGTTTCACCTGCCTGTTTGAATAACTTCTACATTTCTTTTCGCCTGTTTCTGATGTTGCTTTTTGTTATTTTTCCAGTATCTACGTTTTACCGTGTTTCTATTCTATTTTATTCTCTATGCTGTATTACGATCATCAAAAAAAAAAAAAAAAAACAAAGTTAATTAATTTAAATAAGTTAAGTAAAAAAGTTCTCCTTGCGATCTATAGGGTCATCTGTTTTGAGGGTGTCGTGTGTCAGGCGCCCATTAGAGCTGGGTGGACCCAGAGACGCCCAACATCCCGAAATTAAAAATTCCAGTTTTCAGTAGGATTCGAACCTGGAAACCCTGTTCAGAAGCCAAGTTCGTTACCGACCACCCACCCCAGCTCCTACTTTAAATATGTACTGACTACATATAATGTTTATCTTTCTATTTGTGGTAATAAGGTATTACCTTCGATTCCAAAGACTTAGGATGGATGCAGTAGTTAATGAGACCCATTTGTGACCTACATATTTTGCCACATCAAACAAAGCCGTGTGTAAACTTGTATTACAAGGAAGCAGTAACTACCAGACTCGCGGCTATAGATTTACTATTTTGTTCTTCTGCCTATTTAACTCGGAACATTTTGATATATTTTGATCACAGAGCTTAAACTGTTCATCCGTAACTTCGACGTGGCTAACATGAATGGACAAATTCCAAAGTTCCAGACATTAAATACAATTTTTAAAAAATAATTACGTCACAATGGTTCTATAGATTTCTTCAAAAATATTCCATTGTCCTAGATCGTATTATAACAAATGTACTCGTTTAATAGATTAAAGAGAAAGTAGAAATAATTTTAAATCACTTTGATTGAAATGAAAACTTGAAACATGTTCTAAAAGAACAAAAGCCAAGTATTTGTTGAAAGATATGAGATCATATCACCTGGAACAAAATAAAGGACGTTAGAAATAAAAGAGCGACTCCAGACACCGAGCTATTTTTGTCATTGAATTAATCACACATAAATATGTGTTCCAGCCTAATCACTTGACATGCCTCTCTCCCCTTGTTTCCACAGACATTTTCGGCATTTTTTCTAACACGAATTCCGAGAGTTGTCAGCTTAATCTGAGAAATTTTGGAGAAAACACAAGGGCAGGTAATTCTTAGCATTTTCTGTCTCTGCGGTTACAGCGCAACGCAAATAGCTGAAAAGAGTTTTGCGGGGCCGTTTTATTTGGGGGAGGCTGTGAAATATGACTTAACAATACAGCGCTTTGTGCGGCTTGATATCTGAAACCGCATCTTTCAGTTCCCTGTCTGGTGGGGGTCTCTGCCACAGGAGATTCCTGCAAGTACTCCCAAAGAATCAGCTAGCCATCTAAACCGAATAAGATCACTTCTAAATAAACATGAGCTCGTGTAATACGGTTTATCTGTTTTTCCACTTTATGCACGGCCCCCAATTTGTCCTCTCAGTGGTGAGACATCTTCTAATAATAGCAGCCAGGACTGGGGTAGATTTCCTCTCAAGAGAATATTCATTGATTCTTTTAAGACGACGATCTGGCGAGGGTTTAAACTTTCTTAACTGTTTCTAACAAGTCGAGATTGTGTGAATGAGTCAAGTATAATGACTTGATAGATAAGATATAAAAGTAGTTATCAGTCACGTAAGGCTACACCTCTGAAATATAGTTATTCGCTGTGATCATTATACTAGGTTTATGCTTAGAGACCAGGGCAGTGGATTAAAGAAAATAAAATAGTGAAGATTGAAGATCGGATCAACATAGTTTGTTTTTAATAACTGGAAATTAGAAAAAAAGAAATGTCCAGACAGCGTTTATTGCAGTGATTCCCAAAACTACGATCCGCGGGCCATACTCCGGTCCATTACGCAGTGCGATTCTGCACCTGAAAAACGAAAGAGCTTAAAGTCAATGAGGATCTCTTCTATTGGACTCTACGAAATTTTGAGTTGGGCTGCCCGTGACATGAGTCTCAAAATATATGGACCCCTGGGATGTTAGAATTTAGGCATCACTGCAGTCAGCAGAAGGTAAAACAAGAATCTGTGAACAAATATATAGGGAGCAGACGTGAGATTGACAAGAAGATCGAAGTGGATTGAATCCAGGCATTGTGATATGACGCGACATCAAACACTCAAATCAGGTAGGATGGAAATGTCTAAACATGAACATTCCCCTCCCTCCCCTTTACTGTCAATAAAAGAGGGGCTTATGGGAGAGAGAGGGGGGGGAGGAACATGAGATGTGACAGTTTCTTAAAATTAAATAACATGATGGACAGCAGCTTCGACCTGGCCGAGACAGGCAGTTGAGGATTTTCAAACCCAATCGATAATTTAACTTTTAACAGAAGAGCTCTACTCTTATAAGATACACCACACTTTAGTTTCACTTTCTGTTTCAGTAAAAAACAGTCACGTGGTTTAAACGATCTCTGCATGACATACGAAATACTGTAAAATAAAAAGTAAGTTAAGTTCCTCTTTCAGACCTTGTGGTCTATAGGGCATGTTGTTGGGAAACAACTCCTAGAAGGATCCCAATGAATCTTGTTCTACTCTCTAAAGTCTAAGCAAACAAAAGCAACCAAAGAATCAATGTTGTGATATTTAAACTCTTGAGAATAAAAGAAGATTGATTGAGATCCTTCTATGAATCTGTTTTATCTCAACAACATTTAAAACATTTATTTTTATTTCATTTTTATGTGTTTCTTTTTAATATGTTGCCTTGCACTCTTTAGATGATAACTTCGCATAAACACTTTGAGATTTTCAGAGTAACTCAAATGATATTTCGTATTCACTTCCAATTGAATAATGTGTATTTTCTATAGAGATTGTAAATTTATTTATTTTTTAAAGTGCAATCATGTCATTTTATGCCCACAGAGTTGAACTAGACTTTATTTACTTATTCTTAAGTTCAATTTTTGTTCTTCTTAAATAAATAAAAGAAAAGTAAACACATATTTGGATCCAAATCCTTCGAAGTCTTCTTCTAGTGACAGTGTGACCTTAGTTTAAGTCTATAATAGGGCTTTTTTTAATTTATTTATTCATTTAACTTTTGAATGTCTTCAACTTTAACTTGTATGGGCTCAAACATCAGTCACGCATGGATACACTAACCAAAACAATCTTGGACTCTGATCGCTACGACAAATAAAATTATTTACGGTCCTGGGTTTATATTACGAAGCAGAATTGAGGGCCGGCCCCAGAAATACAAGTGAACATGGCGATGACCTGTTAACAAATCTCTATTTCTTCTGTCCTCTAAAGACTCTGTAATAAAATATATTTCCCCGCCATTAGTTCCTCTCGTCGTGTAATACAAGCATTAGGCAGCCATCATTGGGCAGACGTCAGCCATGATATAATATAGGGCCGTACGACTATCGCGCCGTGCAGATTATAATTGTCGCAATTTATTGTATGCGCTGTTATGAAAAGTCGTAAAAATATGTTAGCGAGAAATAGCAGACGAAGAGAGGGAACAAAAGGCGGGAGGGGGGGGGGTGAAACGACAACAAAACGAAAAAAGGGTGCGAACGACTTGACTAATACGGCGTGTCAAGTTGGCTTGCGAGAAGACATTTATTGATACCTTTTTGATGAGTTAGAAGTGGTTTATACGATCAAAATATGCCCCCCCCCTTTTTTTTTTGCTTTTCTTTTTTAAACGTTTCAGAACCGTTCATTAGGCCGTGTCCGCTGAGTACGATGGGGTCAGCCAAGCATGATTTGGGGCTCTCTGACACCCGGGGAGCAGTGAAAGCTCGCATGTTGTTTTTTTTTTTCTCGTTGAGCGTAAGGCTCGGCGCCCATTCTGAATAGAAAGGACAGGGCGTTTGTTTATGTGTAAGCAATTCACTGGTCCAACAGCTTAGCGCTGTAGCACAGTTGTCCTACTGACACCTTCTCAATAGTCACATTTGGAACAGGAGGGGGGGGGGGGAAGAAATGTCTTATGAAGGAACATGACAAACTTAGAGGAGGGGGGGGGGGATTCAAGGCAAGAAAATTTAGAATCGCTGTAGGCTATGAGGACTCAACCTAAGGCTTTCATTGCAGGACACTTAAGTGAACTTTGATTTTGTAGACCGTATGCTGTTCGTCATTTGATATCAGTAGTTAACAACTTAGAAGTATAGCTGTATTTTACTATATGGACAACCAGTTCAAATTACATATATACCGGGACTCTTGTAAATGCTTGGTCATTATATGGGGAATGACAAATACTCCTACGGCTCGAAAGTTATACTTTTTAAAGTAATTTTAGTTTGTTGTAGATAGAAAATACACAGACATAAACAAACCCAGTCACTCACCTGGAGAGAGGAGAGGCGAAGAGGGCTTGGAGGAAGTAATGTCCAGCTCGTGGGCTGGAGAGATGACGTCACGTCGCCTGCTGTCCCCGCAGTCGTCATCGTCGTCGTTGTTGTCCACGTCATCGCTGCCGTCCTCGCTCCTGTTCCTGGGGGACCAGGTCATCTTGTTCTCTTTCTTGAGGCGTCGCCTGGCGTTGGCGAACCAGGTGGACACCTGGACAATGTAAGATGAGGCTCCTTGAGTCCGTGTGGTTGTAATGGACAGTGTTTAGAGAATGTACAGGCATGTGAGAACGAAATGATAGTAAGTTACAGTTTTGAGGGCGACAGAGGTATGACAAATATGTTGGT
This sequence comes from Biomphalaria straminea, assembly GCA_021533235.1. Taxonomy (NCBI): domain Eukaryota; kingdom Metazoa; phylum Mollusca; class Gastropoda; family Planorbidae; genus Biomphalaria; species Biomphalaria straminea. Next base: position 21,037,585 of record JADKLZ010000167.1, read on the forward strand.
CACTTTAGTTCTGCCTGTGTGAGAACGCGGTTTACTTTTGAAAACTCTGCAGTATAAACGTAAGCTAGAAGATTTTGTACCGAAAGTACAGAAATCTGCCCTTCGTTTATATGTTCATTCTTAAGATCCGGCTCCTTCTTTAATGCTATACATTTCAGTTAGAAAGCAAAGGAAGAGAATGATAGGGAGCAATGTGTGAGTGATGTAATACATAAGAAAGATAAGAAAGAATTGGAGACGTTTTGAAATAAATAGACTAACAAAACAATGGCAAGGACGCCTTTATGATGTTGGCAACTACATAATACATTTAATAAATTAGAATTTCAAACTTTGATTCTGCAGTACTAAAAGTTAAATAAAATACTATTGCATGCCTTATGAAATCCATAGCTATCTTATACTCCCGCTTCTCGTTTATAGGATACGCCCAAAACTCCATTTTAAAAACTCCATTTTAAAAACTCCATTTTAAAAACTCCACAATGGTATCTGCAACCACAAGAATTAGGCGTTTACTGTTTTCTCGGTCTGAAGAGTGAAACATAAGTCAATAAATGCGGTCAGCTTTATTTTGTTATTAGAAATCAAGCCGCAACGAGTCATTGTATAACTCACCTGTGTCAATGTCATTTTGGTAATGATGGCCAGCATGATTTTCTCCCCTTTGGTAGGATACGGGTTTTTCCGATGCTCGTAGAGCCAAGCCTTCAGTGTGTTTGTGTTTTCACGGGTGGCGTTCTTCCTATAAATATCAGAAGTAAAAAAAAGTATTTAAATTTCAATAGTTTCCCACCTTTGAAAAAATTGATGCAAAACACATTTTTTTTTAGTTATGAATAAACCAATGCAATTTATGTTTTTATATTCTTAATGTTATTCTAATATTTATTCGAAAAATGACGGTCTACAAATTAGTCGGACATGATTCTATTTTTATACTCTTTCATATTGTTAATTGAAGTTATAAAAAATGTATAAATTATTACAATGTCAAAATATAAGATCTTGTGTCATATGACCCTCCATAAAAATATTTAAATGTAATAGAAGTCTATGGGTGATGGGCTAGAGGGGGTTCGACAAAGAAAGAAGGCATTGGCAGAAAACGAAATGTTTTGGTTATATTTCAGCCCATCACAAGGTGCCGCCTTGATTGTGGCGATAAAGAACTAATGACTGTATAGCTTTAAATATCTTATTTCTAAAATTTCAAATTCAAACAGCAATCGTCGTAGTAAATGTAATAATTATAGGCATCACTTTATATCCCCACTGATTTGGCTATCATGATCATTATGAGAGTCCTTATTGTCCTAGCAGTAGAAGCCGTAGTCTTTGTTGTAGAAGTAGTTAGTACATCCATTAATTTTCATCATTTTAATCATCTATTTTCGCTATAATTAGCATCGCCGTGTTTTTAATGATGATCTCAATCACCGTAACCACATAATTCAACATCATTATCACAGTTTTCTTCTTCATCATCGCCCTCATTAGCATAATTGTACAGTATTTTTTTCTTTATTTCAAACTGTCGTCTGCTGCTTCCCTTGATGCCCTGTAACGTCTTGCTAATTCCTCCCGCCTTTTTTCAAAGTACATTCTACACCAACTCTCTTCACTCGCACTGTCCTCGATCTCTCTCTCCAGGCTCCCGGAGTGCCAACTTTTGATTTTCATTCATGGAGTCAGAGTCAACAACTTATTCATTCATTGAGTCAGAGTCAACAACGTATGCAGGAACTTAAGAGTTTCAACGTTTTCCCCCCAAAAGTTGAAGTGCCGTTGTTTGTTTCCTTCTTACCTAGGACGCGTTGAACTTTGTTGCATTGCACAGAATCTATCGGTCCAAGCTTAAAGATCGGCGAGAGACTTTTTTCCTCCCTCCGTTCCCCTTCAAGCGCGTAGGGCGGGGTGCTGAGCGTTGTTGGTATTCATTCGATGAATTTCGGCGTTTACCTTTCTGTCACCTCTTATGAGGACATACAGTGTGTATGTGTGTGTGTGCGTGTTGGTGTGTGAAAATTTCAATGAAATGAAAAAAAAAACTTGGTTGGGCCCCCCCCCTCCCCCATTAGTGAGGGAACCAAAAAAAAAAAGACTGTCATTTGAATGGTACCGTGACAGGTCATGTCGAGCAAAACTATTATACTGTACTGAGGGAGGGGCGTCTCAGAGGCATAGTGGCGTAGCTCCATCACTCCCCACATAGTGACTTTCCTTTCTACAAGTTCTGTGTTAGAGGCTCTGTTCAAATCTGACAAATTTCTCCATTTAATAAACCTTTAAACGTGTGGAATTTTTTTTTCTTTCCAATCTTTTTTATTTTGCAACTACTGTTACTTGTCAGATCAGAGTAGGGGCGGCATCTCTGATAGGTCTTTGATGTCGAGTCCAGTCCAAGGTGACTTGTACTTGTCCAAGACGCTAATACCTGGCCGTGAATACCACACCCGGCCCTTCAAAGGTTTAGTGTACAATAGTCCTGGACCCAACACAATGAGGGACCTAAAAAATTTGGTTATTAAATCTTCAAACACAACTATTTAATTTTTGTTTAATCCCAGGACTTTGCTTTCCCGCATACGTGAAAGAGTCAATTTTAAGTTCCTAAGTTTTGAAAGATTAAAAAAAATAATAATTTAGCGGCTAGAGTCAACTACGACAAACCACAACTTTATTTGCAGTCAGATTGGCTGGAACATGTTGAAAGTTTTAAATGTATTGATGGCATTGCTTTGAAAGAATAAAATAAAAACAACAATGAACATGCAAGACAAAAATAAAAAGAAACAAAACAAAACGGAAATCCCAGCGATATTGTTTCGAAAGTATTTGTCTTGGCGCGCGTGCTGTAACGCCGCACGTGCGCGGTACTCACCCTGGTCCATACGGGTACATAGACATTGGGTCGTATGGAAAGCCGGGCTGGGCAGCTGCCAGTTGCCTCCAGGCTTCGGCGCTTTCTTTCAGATCGTACGGTGAACTGCCCTGTCAGACGAAACAACAACAAAAAAATCGTATAGACTTTAAAAAAAAGTCCAACAAAACATCAACACTTAATTCAAAGCTATAACATTTTGTATTAGGGTCGGATGATTCAGAGGCGGAAATCTTACAGACGATTGTGGAGGCATGTGAACGAAGAAGGAGAAACAGTTAACGTTGAAGATCCTATTGATTCTGGAGGAAATGTTGACAAGGAAAATGTCTACGTCCAGAGTTCTACTATTTGAGAAACAGACACCCCCCCCCCAATATTTAGTTCACAACTAGTTCTAGCTCACTTTGACATACCGGTATTCGCTGTTGGAGGGATAGTTGGCTATTGACTAACTTTAAGGGGTTTGAGATTGAAGCCGGGTCTAGACTAGGACATAAAATGCAAGATCTAACTTTGGACTTAGGGTTGCACCCTAACTTTCTTTTAGAGGGAGGAGAGAGAGAGAGAGGAGAAAGAGATAGTGAGAGCCTAAGGAAGGTGATGGAAAGAGAGAGCTCACAGAGGAAGAGACGAGAGAGAGAGGAGAGAGAGGGAGGAGAAAGAGAGAGGAAGGAGAAAGATATAGTGAGAGCCTAAAGATGGTGATGGAAAGAGAGAGCGTATAGAGGAAGAGAAGAGAGAGAGGGAGGAGAAAGAGAGAGAGAGAGAGGAGAAAGATATAGTGAGAGCCTAAAGATGGTGATGGAAAGAGAGAGCGTATAGAGGAAGTGAAGAGTGAGAGAGAGAGGAGAGAGAGAGAATACAAAATGTCTACAAATAAGAATAATAATAAATCTAACATCTAACGTCTGTAACATATGAGATAACCATTGAGTACTTGACACTACAAGATAGAGTTGAGAAGTTACATTACCAGTGGCGAATAGAAGGCTGACCCTTCGGCACCCAGCGCCACATAACCTTGCGACACCGCAGCGGCGTATGCAGAGGCGCTGTAGACAGATTCCAGCCCCGGGGGTAGAGCCGCACGTGGGTAGCTGACCAGTCCAGGCGGATACTGGCACGAGCAGACGGTCTGTCCGGTGTGTGGGTCAGTGAGGATAGGCCGTCCGTTCTCGCAGCACGCCCTGTGTCCACCTGTCGGGGAGGCTGATGAAATCTGTTGAAAGAGAAAACCATCAGCGTCAAGCACCCACGTGACTTGTTCCACCAATAAGTAGAATGGTATTGGGTCTATTAATAGCCACCTTTACATAACACAACAAATGAAACGTCTAAATAAAACCAATGGCTGTGTAAAATCATTGACATCTTTAAAGGATATGTTGTCCTGCTAATTGTCATCATTATATCTACGCATTGAGTCTACAAGTTTGGGGGTATAAGGGAGGTAGTCATTTCTGTAATTGGAACCATAATAAAATCGAAAGTAAAATTTTATGGCGCTGTGGCTTCTATATATTAGTAATAGTAATAGAAATAGTAATAGTATGACTATTGGAGTTGCTGTTTCAAACAAACCAGTAGGTTTGGACTCTATGACTCCATATTCTGTTTAGAAATTCCAATTAAAAGGAACAACAAACGTTCGAGAACATGATGGTAGGATGAACTTCTATCGCTATTAACAAAGACATATTGCACTATTGTCCAATTATAACTGTCACGATGTCGTGTTTGATGATGGACGATGTGACATGCCGGGGAATCTTCTATCTTGAATACTTAGACTGTCTTCAAAGTTAGCCCAACTGCATCTGGCGCGTAATCTCGCTGGGATCTCCGAGACGCTATCTTTTCCGCCAATCAAATCAATGCATGCAGAATAACATAATAACATGTGACCTGAGGCTCAGTTCTCGGAATAACTTCGTCAGCACAGAGGGTTGACCTTTGACTTGTGCAAACTAACAAATACATAATTTGTTTATGTGACAATAACAGTCATTGCTAAGAATGAACTAATCATATCATTGGGTTAACAAAATGTTTAATGAAAACGTCCGCCAATAGAAAACCAGGGATGATAACACCTAGAAAGTCTTGCTTGTCGCTTTATGAAAATTGCAATATTATTAGCGTACTGACAGAGAGATGAAAAAACTTAAGTCTCGCCAAGTACACGAACAGAGAACGTACAACTCTTCAAGAATACATACTACCTATTAAATTTTCTTCTAGAGAAACATGTGCATACTCATTTCTTCTGAAAGCACAAATAAACCAAAATGATGAACACAGACACATACTGAACTTCTAGTTGAGATGTTCATGAGAAACTAAAACAATGTCAGAGACTGTTGCCAATGAACAAAAAGAATAACCGAGTGAAAATGTGAACATTATTTCAGTGTGTGTCTGTTGATCTTTTGTACCTCATCTTTATGACCGCTAGGTAGTTGCCCATTGGTTGAAATAAGTTTAAAACAAGCAAAAAAGAAACACTTATCCTTAAAAAGTCATATCTCAATACTGTAAGATTTATTTCCTTTTTTATTTAACAATTATTTACTTCTATTTAATAACTTAATAGTTCAATTTAAATAGATTCGTGTTTTTTTTTAGGAACAATAAATAATCATACAAAGTTTCAACTTGATCCGAGAATGGGAAGTCAGAGAAAAAACATGTTTAAAATCTTTACAGGACAGACAGACAGACAGACAGACAGACTGACAGAATGAGTTGATAATAATATACACTTTGTTAAAATCATGTAGTGAAAGTCTAATGCTTCTCCGTATTTTTTTTTTATTCTACAAACGGAAGAGCTCAGACATTTGCAGTTCTAAAAATATTTCCATCAATTAAAATCTCTTAAACTATATTTCTTATTACAATATTTTGGATAGCAAAAAAATTTAAGATACAAGTGTAGCGCCACATACTTCTCCACACGTTTATATGTAGTATAATATCTAAATGGTGCACATCTTGTTTTAAAAATTCTGGCTATGTAAAAGCATTTTGGCGTATTTCATGTTTAAGACAGAAAGGTTCCTTTTAAGATACCATTAGTAGACCTGGTCTCTGCATGAACGTTTAGCACACTAGCGAATACGGAGAAATCAGATTTTCTTAGCAGATCTTTGGTTTGTGAGATTTTAAAGTGACAGACAGGCGAACAGAGAGAGAGAGAGGGACAAACAGACTCCTCAAAACTAGCCGCGGCTTTTCTCGTCTTGCAGCCTCTGTTGAGTTATATTCAAAGCGTAAGGTATCAATGTAATGATCACATTTATCTACAATCGATATTTGTTGACATTCATTTATCCAAAAGTTGAAAATAAATCTTTAATATAAAAGACAAAATAACACAAATATTCAAATGTTAGTTCCCTAAACTATATTTTGATAACACTAAATATTTCAAAAAATTACCCATTTAGGGAGGGGATCGACCTCCATCGAAACAAAATGACAAGTTCAGACCTTGCCATGTATTGAGCACATGATGTGAAGAGCATCCGTTTCTGTCACCCACGGTTAACGAGGGTGTCATGTGGCCAGCACAAAAACAAACAGCCTCTATTCCCCTCCAACTAATGTCAGGTACCTATTTGAGCTGAGTGAACGCAGATGCGCCCCAAAAATCCCGACAATCCCTGGATTTGAGCCCGACATCCCTGGGTTAGAAGCCAAGCACTTAACCACTCAGCCCCCACCCCTGCTATATATTCCGATGTAAGTCTTTTATTTAGTTATAACAACAACAAATATTGAAAAGTAATTATTTCATTTAGAAGTTGCAATAACTAAATAGGTTAGTACGAAGGAAAGTATTTCGTTGGAGAATTATTTATTCACTACAGACATTTCTATTCAGCGAAGAGTTGTATTCATTTTAATTACTGTGCTATTTCTGTGTATTACAGTTATATTGGTCTGTCCAAAGGCAACAAACTTGTTGCCACCGCTGGCTAGCATCTGTGAAAGTGGAGCAGTTTTGTAAGTCTCCCTTGCCAGTACATAGCCTCTCCACGGCAAGTCCTATGCAGTACCTCCTCGTGGTGACAGATGGAAACTGAGGCTGCCCACAAACCAAACCCCTAGCTATAGGTTAATAGCCGCACTGCCTTGTGTGTGTCCCAGTAAGGTCTTAGGCTAAGGGAGCCGCCGCGCAAGTTACTTTGCCTCAACGTGGCGCCGGCGTGGAAACGGCTCACTAGGGGAGGTGAGCTAGGCGAAAAAGTAACAAATAGGACTCCCGTGGGGGTGCCTACGGGAAAGACGAGAGTCTGCCCATTGCACTGCACGGAGTTGTAAGAGAGCTCCCACAAACCGTCAACAAATCCATGCGCTGTTCCTCAAGGGACCGTCTCATCAATGGCGGATTCTGCACAGTTAGCTTGGTACAACGAAGGTAAATGGTGGAGGCCCCCGGTGCCACCGAGTGGTATTGGAAACAGCAATGCTCTATAAGCATTGACTCGGGTCGCTCCCAAACAGGCCTGTTGGTCCGCAGGTTTTTTTTTTTTTACTGTTTGATTTTCGGGCAGTGAGGTCAGACAGGTTTTTTTTTCAAACTTAGTGCTCGAAGAGCCTTCGGCTCAGCACTTATGACTATCCAGCGGCTAAGGGAGTAAACCCTAACAGAAAATCCGGTCCTGGAGCCCCGTAGGCGGGGGGACAGTAGTAAGACTACTGCCCTCTGGCAAACTCCTGCAGCCACCTGTCCCCAAATTGTGATGGCTTGCCATCCCTTTTGACCCGGTCAGTATGGAAGAGAGGCGTGTGCTGACGTGTGGGCAGCCCAGCACTCGCAAATTTACCGCCCAGGCTTTCCCCCAGCAATGGAGAGGTCACTCCATCTCTGACAGAAATGTCTTTGGCTTGCAAGATATAAAATGATCTCTAGAGACGTAAAATGCCACAGAAGAACAATTATATCGAAATAGGAAACAAAACAAGTAGGCCACAATTTAGAATTGTTTGAGGCAATACTATTACTATTACCTTAGTGTACAATATGTAACATTCTATATAGGCCTATATATATTCAAATCAAAGACATACAAAAATATCTATTAACAATTAAAGTTGTATTCGTTTGACTGCTCTGTTTGTTTGATTTTTTAAGAAATATTTATATTTTTTATGTATTTGTAAATACTTTCTGCTCAAGGAAAAACATATGAGAACCCTAGTTATACTATGATGTTAAGATAGTACAAAATTATGCTTTTTAATGCTAACCTATTTTGAGCTACATATATTATAATCTAAGTATTTGATAAATGAACAGCTTTTATTATTACATCAAAGTGTATAGCGAATTAAAAACATCCCTTACAACTACATGACATCTATGTCTCTGAGTGTTGGAAACGAATGGTAGTCTGCGGTAGGTGCCACTAAAACTTTAAAGAGATGAGCCTGTATCGACTGACTTAAAAAAGGTTTCAGGAGTACACTAATAATATTAAAAAACAACATTGCCACCTTGTTAGATTGATGTAATGTTCCCATAGAAAAGATGCTACGGAAACCATTATGGGAGTCCATTGACATTGGACAGTCAGATGTTTGCGAGGAAACCAACATTATTATTTGTTTTCAAAAATTAACATTGGACAACTTAATAAATTCGCAAACATAAGACTCACTGACAGTTTCAACAATGACATGGTGATAGCTAGGACTTTTTCCAAATTTGTCATTAACAATGATTCTTAAAAAACTGTGTTCAGCTCACAACTGGTTCTGTTCTATTTTTGATAACTTGATCTGATAAGCAACAAGTAGCTTCAACGAGTGTAACATAAAGGAAAATACTTTCAAAAACTGTTTTTACGTTTTGAGACGCTGACTCTTGATTAGAATAATTCCAAAATGACTTTGACTTCTACAATGAAACAATGTGCTGGGACACGTAAGCAGCGTTAAATAGTTTGGGTTTAAAGTTTGTTTACAAGATTTGATGCCTACAAGATAGAACGTCGCGTCATTTGGCAAAGAATTCATACCACCAGAACGTTTAAAGACTGATGAACTGTCTGAAAAAAAGGAAGGAGGGTTGGCAGTATTCAGTCAGCAGCAGCACCCTCTACAGGAGAGTGACAAAATGTTTACACTGCAGCAACTTTTGTTTTGTTGAGTACAAGTTTGTACATTGACCGGCATTTGTTGAGTACAA
>JADKLZ010000167.1:21058890-21070866 GCA_021533235.1 Biomphalaria straminea
TCTTTGTCTATCTCTGTCTCTCTCTCTGTCTTTGTCTCTCTCTCTCTCTGTCTCTCTCTCTTTATCAAGAGTTTAGCATGGCTGCAGGTCGTGTGGTAAGCAGAGCAACTGACCTCTAGTTCAACCTCAGCCTACTGCCTGACATTCTCTGACGTCCTGCAGGACGTTGGACTAGGACGTCATTTTTTTTCCTAAATAAAGTGTACACGTAGTAAGCTAAGTGCGTGGAATTTTGGCTCTAGGAGCTTTGGCTCTAAGAGCTCTAGAAGATATTACGTAATACAAACGGACCAAAAAAAACCTTTAAGAACAAAAATAAAGTTTAAGTTTAAAGAGACATCATAAGAAGGGAGAGCACTAGTGACTCCACCCCCATTGTGGCATCTCCCTTGCCTACACACTGATATCACACATTACAGCTTCCGTCACAGCTGGGTGTACTCAGTGGCGCCCTGAAGATTCCGAAAAAAAAAATCCCAGTCGTTACCTGCATACGAACTCAGGACCCTCACTGAAAACCAAGTGCTTTACCACTCTGCCAACGCGCCTCATTTATATTCATTTAGCGTACATTAATTTTTTTTTTGAATATTAATGATTACTAATTAACATTATCCATACATTACAAATAAATAAAATGCTACATGTAGTAAAGAAAAAAAAAAATTAAGATTCATTCTTCTTACAAAATTAGATAAATTAGCAGCACGAACTAAAGACATTCTTAACCTACTGCACAATTTCATTTACTTTCTGTAGCGATATAAAATGACTTGGGTCACTTAAGACTTTCCCCATTCGAAAATAAAAATTATTTCCTCTCCTTCCATTTGTCATACAATGATAAATTTAATGCTGTTGGAAATATTTATTCAAGCCCTTTTCAACCATATATCGTTACATGTTATATTACTGTATTTTGAGTTTCATATTTCTAGCGTGCAGACCGCAGCTTCCTACGGCAGCCTAGAGCAAGGCAAAATTATGATCAGGATTAGTAGACGCTTGGCCTTCTGTTATCGGTCAATGATATACTATGCTGTTCTCATCAGGTTCACCTCTTAATGTGTTTATATAATAAATAAATCTACACTCCTAAGCTGTCAGAATATAAGCTATTACCTTAATAATTCAAATTTTGTTCAAACTATTTATACATTTCATGTAGATCTTGGCTAGATTTAGTCTTATTTAGACTTTCAAGTGTATAATGAGTAGGCTATATGTCAAAACTGCGCGCCATAAGTAGTTCGTTTAATTTAAAAAAAAAAAACAAAGTAAGAAATTTTCGTATCAAAATATCTTTAAAAAAAACAACAAACATTTCAATCAGTATTTCATTCCATGAACTAGTTAATAAATGGAAAAATATATTTTACTAGTCGACCGGCGGCCTAGCATACTAAACGTCTTTGCAGGACAGGCCTTAGGCACTGCAACATATGCGACCGCAGTGGGTCCCGTACTTTCTTTGGACCAGTGCTAATTTTTAGGTGTATAAATTATTAAATTAAACCATTTTATAACATATAACAGATTTCCCGCGGCCTCTTGATTTACCAGGAGCTCCTGAAAATCTCCTGAAATGTTATTAAATATAGGCCTACAAAAAAGTCCTGGAAATCTCCGGAAATTATTAAAATCTTTTGTAAAGTAAAAGTAAAGTTAAAAAAAAATGTCCGGAAATATATAGATAAAAATTTAAAATGCAAGTGAGATTAAAAGGGGGAAGCTAGAAGGATATGAACAGGAAGCAAGTGAAATTATTATTTTAACGTAATTTATGATATTAATTAAAGTACTTCTAAAGTGAAATCTGAAAGTAGACTCTATCTTTGTATTGTCGTTTTCGCTTGAACTTTGAGAAGAAGAGAATTATATACACCACTTTCATGAATGAAAATAATGCGGATTTGTATACACCATTTTCCATTCACACCATGCTGCGCCATGGGATCTTCCCATTTACTTGTTGCTTGTTGCTTGTGTGTTTGAGCTTTTGAACTTGTCGACTTTGAGAATTATATATATAGATAATAATCCATTGACACTTTTTCCATTGTGACCCAAGATGCTAATGTTTTGTACCAATGCGAGAATCTATGAATGAAGCTTGAGTTATTAATGAAGAAGTCCATGACCTTTTTAAAAAAAACATTGGCTTTAAATATAAAGCTTAAAATCTAAGTTGAATCGAAAGCAATAATAAACTTCATGTTTTTTTTTAATGAATATTGCCACAAAATTTACAAATTATTGAATTAAAAAATAAAAAGTCGGATTTCATTAGAAGAAAATGTACACCCATATTCCTCCGCGAACGTTCCACATCCGCGCTACGGAAGTCATTACCTAACTAGAACAAGTTCTAATTTAACCTTCCAGGCAGACGTCAGTCTTAATTTTTGGTTGAAAAACAAACAATTAAGATAAGGATTCTCAACCTTTACTTTCCCGCTTAAAAAAAACAACAAAACGAGTCAAGATCTTAATTAAATTTATTTGCATTTAAACTGAAACAGCGTAAGGAAACATTTTCGTTTCGAAACTCATCACAAATTAAGATCACAAGAAGAACGGCCACCAAAAAATGAAGTTAACGAATTGCCTCCCTTTCTGGTGAAATGTCATGAAAAAATTTAATTGTAAATAAAAAAAAAAAAAAAAAAACTGGAAAAGGAGGAGGGTGACGGGGGAGAGCAGCGGAGAGGATAAATAATCATACAAGAAAAACAATTACACAGCGTTGGAAATTCATCATCCCCAGTTACCTCGCTTTGAATGTCGAGTCATGTGTTCATCCGGGACATTTCTCATTGACCTTTAAACAAATAGCAAGGTCAAGTTTCAAAAAGAGGCGCAGATTTTAATTTCTATATTTTTGTTTGAGGCGGATCAAAGCAAAGTTATTTTCTTATGGTCCCATTATAAATGTTTCATGCCGCCCACCACCCCTTAGAAGCTCTGTTCTTCTACTCACCTGTAATCAAACCAAATTTCTCTGTTAGCAAAGACCTAGTTATATTTCAGGATCTAGCAGAGAATGATCAGGTGCACTCCTTTGTCAGACAGATCGACAGACGGACACAATTTTTTTTTTCTTATCGCAAGACAAACAAACGAAAAAAAAAACATATGAAAACTGAGACATATAAATCTAAGGAAGGAGATGAACAAAATAGTCGAGAACAGGTCCAACAGAAGGTTAACATATAACTCTACGTGAAGCACAAAGTTGCGATAAAGCATTGCACTTAAAAAAAATTGGGGGAGTGAGGTGAACTGAACAGGCCTGGGCCGCCATCACCACAGGCCGTGAGCATATATCCGTCTAATTATTTACCAGTAAAACACTCAAGAACTGCTCGGAGGGGGGAGAGATAGGAGCGAAGGCCCGGAGTCCTGGCCGAGACGGCTCTCAGCAGTCGTGCGTATCCCAGATCAGCGTCTGATAGGACCCCCGGTGTAAATTGCTGAGTAATTGGGCCGAATCTAAGTTTCTGCTGAGAAAGAGCGTGTGGGGGGGGGGAGGCCAAACCTCCCTATTTAACGCCATACCCAACACCCACCTTCAGCGCTGTCCTAATTTCGTTGAACGGGTAACAAAAACTCGACTAAATGATGTGACCCCTCCCCACCCGCAGTTCTTCTCCTCCTTAAACCCGAGTCGTAATCCGAGGACTTTTTCCCATCAGTAATGAAATCATTTCTTTCTAGACTAATTTAACTCTAAGAGAAAGCGCATGAGAACCTAAGTGAGAGAGAGAGAGAGAAAGAGAGAGAGAGAGAGAGGGAGAGAGAGAAAGAGAGAGAGAGAGAGAGAGAGACAGAACAGAAAAATAGAAAACCAAATAATTTGAACTAAATTAACTTTAGCGAAAGCTAGGGAACACTGACCTATATCCCTTATCATCTTTCTTCAAACATCTTCATCTTTTTCGTTCCATCATTATTATGATGGAAGGTTACTAGGACTAGTCTTACATCTGAGATGAACTGCTCAATGCTTTGAAAATCCAGCAACATTCCATACAGTTTTTGTTCTATGGTGATATTAAGGCGAGCCAATTATTCTAGAAAGACCTGAACACTGAACTGTGACGTCACAACATGTGGGAAGTTCAGACCAATAGCTTGTTGCCATTGTTTTGTCAGCCAGATGTTGACTTGTAAATGAACAAACTCATCTGTCTTCTTTACCTAGTATCTGATACCCAGAAATTTTTCTGTACCTTTTTTTTTTTCAAAGGTTGGAATTCTTCTTTCAGTTTCAGATCAACATATATCGTGTGATGAAGAATATATAGCAAACTTCGCTTATTATATCTGTGTCATATGACAATAGTCGCATCCAATACATCCATTACAGTTAATTGAAACCAATTTAATGTCCACCAAAATCAGGTTGTAGGTGGCGCTGTATCTGAGTGGTCTCGGGTTCAAATTCTGTTTGATTTTGGATGTTTAGGGCGCCTCTGAGTCCACCCAGCTCTAATAGGTACCGGACATTAGTTAGGAAAAAGTAACGAAGGTTGGTCATTGTGCTGGCCACATTGCACCCTCGTTAACCGAAGTCGACCAAATCAGATGATCTCAAAGTCTGAACATTTTAAATCAGGCTGTTGGCAACTTCCAATTGGTTTCTTGACGCTCTCTCCATGTTGTTTATCATAGGAGGCTTCTCCTTAATGGAAAGGTCATAGTACCCACAGCCGAATGGATTCGACTAACTTTTGTTCCTAACATTTCAAATGATGACAACCTTTTAATTTATCTGAAAGTAAACAATTGTATTATCTCAAGATTATCTCCTTTTTATTGTCAAACCTAGCGGAAGGGGGGCGCCGACAAGCTATTTCCCTCTCGCTGGGGCGCTAGAAACCATCCCCGTTTGCTGATCGGCATATGCTTCAAGGTTTTGTGTAAGAACTAGACAGACCTACTAAAGACTATCGAGGGTGTGGCAAGCTGCCCCCCTCCCCCCAAAAAAAACAACAAAAAAACCTAAGCGCCCTTTACCGTAAGATAAACAGCGTCGAAGCGGAATGTATGGAAACTTGTTTAGACAGAGCTTAAAATCTAGATGAGGGACTACTGGCTGTGTGCCATTTTGACATTATAAGCGTGTAAGCTCGCGCCCACTGAAAGAATAATACACAAACTATTACATGCATGTATATGAAGGCGTTGTGTGACATCACGTGATCACGGAGCTCTCCTTGGCGGCACCTCGAGAAGTTTGAATTATTTTCAAGATCAGTTCTGATTAGGCTTTTTTTTTTTAGCTTCGAGATAAAGTGTATCTCTTCTGCAAACATTTGCCATTTATACGTGCCTGGACAAAACCTATTTCGGCTTTCACTTTATCGAAGGGCCACTAAAAACTATATAAAAAGCCTACTAGTTATGTTTTATGTCGAAGCCATGACAATTGTGTTATTTAGAAATAAGTTTAAAATGTTTAGTATTTGGGCCTTTCATAACCGGTTGCCTGTGGGCCCCTCTAACTCTCCCTCCTCCAATGCAAAAAAAAATCTTCAAATATGTGTACAAGATGCAGGAAAAAAGCACGAAAGATCCCCCTTCTGTTTGGCGAAAGTCTTGTTTGTTTACCCCACCCCAACCTCCTGCGGACCTGCACCAAATGCCTGCCCACTTATATTGTATGTTAAAATCTTAGTATTTTAAATAAACTGAGAAACCTAACAGTTTACATTTAAAGCTTTTTATTGTTTGAATTTATGTAACCCCCCCCCGGTTTTCCGGGCCAACGGCTTGCAAAAAAGCCGGGAGGCTTTTTTTTTTTTTTTGACACTGATGGGTCATCCAGATGTGCAGTCATGTATTACGTCACTGACGTTGAAACTGAGCACACACACACACACAGAGTCACACATTTCTATGTGTAGATTTCTAGTCACGCTTGCCTTGGACAAGATGTAACGTACTATATAATGTTACTTCAATATTGTGCTTCATTACACACACCATCAGATAGTCACTGAAATGCATCCACGTACAGTCGAGGCTGTAGAGCACCTAGTAAAAGATGGAGTGGATTAGAGAAGTCGTTCGTCTGAGACGCTAGAAAAGATTGCCCACAAATTTGTCGCTAAACTCAATACTCCAAATCCGGATCTGATTATGGCGGTGTCAAGTCATTGTCTGTTATGAATCTGGTGGTAACTTTTGAGTTTAGATACATGGTTCTGACTTTGTACTTATAAGTGGTGCAGCTAGGAATTCGCCATCATTTGGGTGCCCTGAATTCTTGACCTGTCTGCGGGCCGCTGCATTTTGCGTAAAATTTAATATTTAATGTAAAAAAACAACAACAAAAAAAAAACAACAATTCAAGCACTCATTGGAGGCCTTCTCAAGTGGAGGACCGGGGGGATTTTCAAATTCTCCCCCCTTCTCTCCAACCCTAGCTACGCCACTGTTACTTATATTTGATGTGTCGGTTTGGTGGGTATTACAATACTTGCAAATAAATGAAATAGTTTTTAAAGTTATTTTATAAAACATATGACTAAGCAGGCCTGTTTGGATTAGGGAGGGCACAAAAAACAACAACATATGACTAAGCGGGCCTGTTTGGATTGGGGAGGGCACAAAAAAACAACAACATATGACTAAGCGGGCCTGTTTGGGTAGGGGAGGGCACAAAAAAAAAACAACAACATATGACTAAGCGGGCCTGTTTGGGTAGGGGAGGGCACAAAAAAAAAACAACATATGACTAAGCGGGCCTGTTTGGGTAGGGGAGGGCACAAAAAAAAACCAACATATGACTAAGCGGGCCTGTTTGGGTAGGGGAGGGCACAAGAAGACGCTGCTATGATGAGATTTATAGTGATAAAAACTTTGATGAAAGAAAGGATTAAATTGAATGGAGTTGGTTAACCAGTACAGAGCTTTCTTAAAAGGATGCACAAAATTCTAATGACCTGTCCAGTACAGAATTTACATACAGAGTACACAAAATACAAATTACCCCCCACCTTCCCAGTACAGGGTTTACTTAGACGATAGACATAATGCAAATACAAAATACCCCCCCCCCCCCAAACTAGTACATGATTTACTTAAATGATACACACACAAATTAACCTCCCTTCTAGTACTATGTTCACCTACAGTATACACACAACACAAAATATCTCCATCACTTAAAACAAAAATTATGCTACGTTCAGAGAGCAGCTTGGACGACAGAGGGGAATATTGGTGTAATAGTGTATGCACATAAAAATAATTTCATCATTTGTGTATTGTTTATAAGATGATTAATGTAATGCATATATATACGTGAATAACTATGTATGTTGATTTACTATGCATGTTGATTTACTATGTATGATGATTTACTATGTAAAATGATTTATTCTGTATGTTGATGGACTATGTATGTTGATTGACTATGTATGTTGATTTACTATGTATGTTGATTTATTGTGTATGTTGATTGACTATGTCTGTTCATTGACTATGTATGTGTATTTATTGTGTATGTTGATTGACTATGTATGTTGGTTTACTATGTATGTTGATTTATTGTGTATGTTGATTTACTATGTATGTTGATTTACTATGTATGTTGATTTACTATGTATGTTGATTGGCTATGTATGTTGATTGACTATGTATGTTGATTGACTAAGTGTGTTGATTGACTAAGTGTGTTGATTGACTATGTATGTTGATTTACTATGTATGTTGATTTACTATGTATGTTGATTGACTATGTATGTTGATTGACTATGTATGTTGAATGACTATGTATGTTGATTTATTGTGTATTTTGATTTCCCACTAGAAAGTCTTTTGTCCTACCATTGCACGAGACGAGGATCAGATCGAGTGCTAGTTACGCTGGTTCGAAATGCAGTTCTGAGACATTGCTTCACTTTGTCTCGGCCTGGTATGTCTACGCTTTGCGTTAAATTAAATTTCTCTTCTCTGTTACTCGTGATACGGAGGGCGCGAGGGTGTGGCGCAAGGAGGAAGTGGCACCCTTCACACGCGAGCACCTGGGCTCCGTTAGCTGTAACGTCATGGAGGACGAGCAAGGACAAGTGGAGCTGCGCCACAAATATTAGCATAACTGTTACGACCCATTGCTTACAAATGCGAAGCCGTCGGCGCATTTTCTGTCTGAGAACTGAGAAGACGTGACAGAGGATGAATGAAGTCTTGGTGTTGGTTGAAGACTGTTTTTTTTTTTGTAGGGTAACTTCATTTTACGCTTAAAATACGTCTCTTCTTGCGGAATTTACGTGCGTGTGTGTGCAAAACTGATGTATTCCTAAGATCTAAACATTTTTTTTTGTTTTTAAAGAAAAGGAAAAGGAATATTAGCCATTTCTATTAAAACGATGGTGCAAAACTTTTTTTTTAGCTTTGTGGTAATCTAAATATTTCACAAAGATAAGCGCAAAAAAAAAAAAAGTCACGGACAGGATATGGCCCGCAGTCCGTGGTTTGGACTACGACTTTAATAAAAAGATCAAAGACTTGTTGACTTAAACAAATTCAGCGGTATCTTAAGTAACTGCTCATAAAAAAAAATAATTCCAACAAAGAAAAAAAGAAACCGTTGCATCACACTTTGAATGGTCTAAAATCTAAAATATTATGATGTCGGATTTTCGCTTTTCTAGTTTACGAGATCTAAACGGGACGGACGGACAGGCATACATTCCACACAAAACGAAAAGCGTCTTTTCCCCTTTAGGGGAACTCTAAAAACAACAACTATTTGATTAAATACTGGTCAATAATTAATGTTGTTATATCGAAAATGGAAATAAACCTTACAGTATTGAGTAATATGGATGTAATCTTCAAATTCAAAAACAAAGTTTAATAAAATACTCAGAAAGACACAAAGAAAAAGGCACATTCCTCGTACCATATGCTAGGACAAATTTGTACAAAGCTCCTTCTACCCTAGCGCTATTAGAACATGGAATGGATTGCCTAAGCTAGCCAGGAAAACCAGTGACTTGGCAGAATTCAAGTCGTTGGTTAATATGCATGACTGAAATGCAGAGTTCTTAAGTAACGAATTTTTTTTTTTTTTTTTTTTTTTTTACAAAAGTTTATTTTTAATTTGCTTGTTTAAATACAAAACGTATGAATAGCATTAAACCCTGTATACCAGATACAGGAGGAATCTTTTAATGCCAATTCCCACACAGACTTATTTTGATCGTGTGTGACAAATCGTCCATACCGCCGTGACCAGCAGTGGCTACAGGCTACCGCGCTATTAATACAGACATTCTGCTGAGCAATGTTAACATGGACATTAGTACTTGGTAATAATTAGACTAGCTGCAGGTTGGAAGTACAGTAAACAAGTAAGGGGGAGAATCCAAGGTAAAAACCAGGCCACTAACGGAACCACTTCATCAATAGACTCAATGCCTTCACATCTGAAGAGTTATCGCCCCGTTAACTTGGACAAATCTCGTTAATTTCAACCTGCTCTTTAATTGAGGAGATCAAAGAGTTGGAAGACAGGACACGTGGGTGTGGGGTGAGGGCCGAGGGCGTCTTGATTAGTGCGAGGAACGTGAAATGACTGATTTGTGTGGACTTGCACGGGGGAAGGGGGGAGGTTTAATCACACAGGTTAGTGCGTGTCTTTTTTTTTTTTTGGATTTATCCTTCTTGAGATTAGAGAGAAAACGGCCGGCTGGGGGGGGGGAATTGTAATTTTAAAGAGTCGTTTGTATTCAAAATACAACTAGCGTTTGATTAAAACAAAATCTTAATTAATTTATTAAAATGTTTGTTTTTAAACAAACTTTGGGATTTTTTTTTAAATGAGTATTTTTCCTCCTTTTGTTTTCAATTCTATTTAATAGCGTTTAAAAGTTTAAAATTATTTGTTGACTTTTTAAGAAGGTCCATGGATATTTCTAAACACTCTCACACCTTTCCCTCTTCTCTCCCTCTCTCTTTCTCTCTCTCTTTTTTTCCCTTTCTCTCTCTTGCTCTTTCTATCTCTTTTCTCCCTCTTTCTCTCTCTTTCTCTCTCTCTCTCTCTTTCTCTCCTCTCTCTCTCTCTTTCACACATTCCTCGTCCCATAATGTTCCTTTTTACCCAGTGGTATTACAGCAAGAAATGGGTTGCCTGAGGCAGCAAGGAAAGCCAATGTTTTGGCAGAATTTAAGTTATTGGTTAACATGCAAGGCTAGATGCATTAGCGTATGACGAAATCTTCTTTTTTGAAGTAACGTCTATATATTATAAGTTAAGATTAGGTATTATAGGATGTACAGTTTAGTTCCATGCAGTTAGACTTCATAACTATGCATATTGTAATTCTACTGTATAGTGGTCATTGGTGTGGGTAATATAGTTGAAACCTGTATGTATTGCATTTAAAGTAAAAAATCACATTTTAAAATTGGTTCCAAACTCTTTGAATAACCTGCACAAGATTTTTTTCACTTTCTTTTAATTTCTACTTTTATTTTATAGCATTTCATTCAATCTAGAATGAAATTAACGATACTTATGACAAGCGGAATACCTCAACCGGAAGTGATCTTTTTATGACCTATTAACAGGCTCTTTACAAAGAAAAACTTTCCCTGCATGTCCTAAAAATATATTTTTTAAATTAAAAAAAAATAAAAATTAAGCTAATTAATCAGACTAACTCTAATTAAGCCCATTTCAAAACCTAAAAAAAGAAATTCATGGCCGTTAGAAGAAATCTCCGGAACTCTGAGCAAACTTTCCGCAACTCTGAGCAAAGTTTCGTTTGAACAGTTCCAACAATCTCCTTTTCGTTCGTCTCTCATTTCATATTTTTTGTTTTACTTACCATGAAAACATAACACGCCAAAGTGGCCAACTACAAACGTTTATCTGGCAAGACTTTTCAGCTTCCGTAAGCCAAAAAAAAATCTTTTTGGCACCTGTTCCTTAATTTTAATTTTTTAAAAAACCTTTGCACACCAATTGCGTTTGCAAACTATCGCCTTATTCAAGAGACAAACGGGCTTGAGACTTGAGTTCCAGGTTGTGTTCGGCGGAGTTAAGTGTATAAAAAAAAATATGAACGAATGGGGGGAGGGGGATAGGACAGCAGGCTGAGGGGTGGGGGCTGCAGTGGTGAAAGGGCTTTCAGTAGACAGCCTAGAAGATTTTAAATGTCCGGAGAAATGTTTTTGTTAACAGAAATAGTAATAAGATACGTCATTAGATGTTTAATTAAATGTTTGACGTCAGTATGATAGGATGACAATACCGAGTGCGTGTTTATACACATGTGTGTGTGTGTGTGTGTGATTTCGAGATACTGCGTACATGTTTATGTATACACGTCAATTTATTTTTAATTGGAATATGTGTATATGTACGAGTATTGGGGTTCACGAGGAAAAGTAGTTTCATTACGTTAATTATAGGCCTACTTAAATGATCATTGAAACTTGTATTGAAGACAGACAGACAGATAGATAGGTACATAGGTAGATAGATAGATAGATAGATAGATAGATAGATAGATAGAGATAGAAGGATAGAAGGATAGATAGATAGATAGTGTTAGGGTTAGAGATTATATTAGTTTATTTAGTTAAGATATATTTTGTGTACAGTTTTAGCGACAGTAAAAGTAGTGACGTAGACAGACAGACTAATGACGTAGTAGACTCAGAGCGACAAGAAGGATAAACATGGCGGGTTTTCTATATTAGAACTAGGAGTTAATAGATTAGGGAATATGTTATAGTACGACATAGACTGTGTCCTTTTGACGAATAAACCTTGTGAAAAGTTATCAAGTGAACTTAGTTGGTTATTTATAGTTTTAGTCTGTTGCTGTGTGTTTAACGAACTCGCGGTTTAAATAGTATCTACATTGAGAGTCAAGTACCAAGCAGAACAGAACAACACCAGAACAATAGATAGATAGATAGATAGATAGATAGATAGATAGATAGATAGATAGA
>JADKLZ010000167.1:21070876-21094228 GCA_021533235.1 Biomphalaria straminea
AGATAGATAGATAGATAGATAGATAGATAGATAGATAGATAGATAGATAGATAGATAGATGGATAGAATGTTCCAAATGAAAAGGAACATAAAAACAAATTGAAATACAAAACAATACTAGTGTAAAATACACAAACACACACACATGTATTTTAACATAATCATTGTATTATATTCTGATTCAAAAATCCTTCTAGACATTTCTGAGTCTCATTTTCCCCCTGTAGATTCCTGTACTTCCACAACACTGTACAGTCATCAAGTTTGAGATACGATATCTATAGAAACATGCCTTGGGGAAACAAAAGACAAAACGCTAACACTTGATTGTTTACAAAATTTAAGTTCGAAAATAAAAAAAAAAAAAGATTTTGATTGGCTAGAGAAACAATGTTTAATCCGTGTCTATGGCAACAGGGTTTACCCGATTGTCGGTTGTATCAGCAGGAAGTAACCTTACAAATCCCATCGTACACCCACAATGGCAGAAACTTGATCTTACAATAACCTCCAGCGACGTTTCTACTGCTACCTTGTCATTTCATCCCTTCCCGAAATCCTCTTTGTACATTTCGTTTCTCCGCCTTTGTTTTTCTATGTTTTTATTGTTTCTTCAAGGACTCCATGGCAATGTTTGGCTTGACGTCTGCCGGCTTTGATAGAAGTGAAACAGGTGAGACAAAGTTCATTAATGGAGCCAGCATCCCAAGGAGCTCGGAGAAAAAAGTTTTAAAAAAAAGGGTAAAGAAAGAAATAGGGTCGGGTGGAGAAAGTGACGGTGGCGGAGAGTTGGCAAAAAAAATGTCTGGATTAAACAACTTCAGGGGCGGAGAGAGGCAATACGAGAATATATCAATGCTAGAAAACATGGAAACTCAAAGAAAATATTTATACACACACACAAGAAACTAAATAGACTAATTTCAAGCCTTTGTGTGTGTGCGTTAAGGGAAATGATGTCCACCAAACGATAGACGATATTAAACTCTTAAGAATGCGTATGGAAAGAGTTAAACTTTTTGTCTGAAGACATCACTGTATATGAATGTGTGTGTATGTGTGTGGATGTCAGGCTACTATTTAGTTTGACTTCTAATTTTCAGGTTCGATTGGTCTTTAATATTCGAAATCGAAATACAAATTTATAGGCTGCGCTATCTTTATTTAGTAGAGGGATTTGAAGGAGATCTTGAACCTTGGTACCATTTAAACAAATTCTCATCTCATAACGTCGTAAGTCGGGGAAAAAAATATCTATTTTCGTATATTGGTGGTCTAAATTTTTCAGAAGTGTCAGTAGAGACTTATGTTTTAGTTTTAGAACTGATAATACAAATGCGTACAAATGTTCTTTAATACTCGATTAATTCTATCTTTAGAGCAACGAAAAAAAAGGACAAATTTTGAAGAGCTTACAGCAAGGAGCAGACCTTCCACTTAATGGATCCACGCTTCCGTTCTGTCTATAGTTAAAACCATTGATTATATAATGTGAAAAAAAAAGAAATGTTTATGTTTCTTTGAGAATTCTGTGTTAACAATGAAAGGTCATTGGCCTTCGTTAGTGCCAAAAAATTGTTTGCAGCTGTTCAGAAGTTTTGAACCATACCTTCTGGTTAAGTAGATCTCCAGTTTTAGTTGGATCTATAATTCGGAGAACGAAATAAAATATTTGGACTCTGCCCCTCCTCGATTTCTTGAAATTAAAAACGCAAAGAACTAATACAGAACTTCTTAACCTTAATGAACTAATACAGAACTTCTTAACCTTAATGAACTAATACAGACTATAAATGTACACTATATTTAGTGAGTTTAGATCCAGATTTCTAAAATGGATATAACTAGTGTTTAATCCTCGCCTCCTGTGATACGTTGTTCTTGTGCTGTGTGTTGATATGATGTTATAAATAAGTCTCACAGGACCACTCTCTGTAACGCTAGTTCAAAATATCCTCCCCTCTTCTTTTTTTTTTCCAATCTGGTTACTAGACCTACTGTGTCTCTACCCACACTATGGTTACTAGACCTACTGTGTCTCTACCCACACTATGGTTACTAGACCTACTGTGTCTCTACCCACACTATGGTTGAAACCCTTTTCATTATGTCGAAAATGTACGATTGAAAAATCGTCTGCTGAATATAAATGCCATGAAGAATTGAATTGTGTTTCCGCCATTATTGTAGTCTGAAGCCTTGGACGTAGTCTTGACAAGGAAAAGCAACTCGCTTTCATTTTAACCAATCGTTTTCAATTTATTTTAAGATTACAAACTTGTCCACGTGACGGGAGTGAAAAGACAATCGGGCGACTGAGGCCGCAGCCAAGTTGAAATATTTTAGAAAGGAAAGATTCGTTTGGCTGTCCCCCTCGTCCCGGGTACCCATGGGATATTTGCTGATTGAATTGAACGTCCAAGAAGAGCAGGCCAACTTAGCAATCTCTACCAATGTTCCGCCATCTTTAATTTAACTACTTTTCCCGTTGACAATGGAGTTTTTGGTGCCGGTGTTGCTGCAAGTGGGAGCGGACAACTTTTTCTTGGGAAAATGTTACTGCAATCGTTTGGTCTAAAACTGAGTCCGTGATGGTGAGGAAAATATTTCACGTGCGAATGTTTAAGCTTATTTTGAACATATATCGTTTGGACTTTTTAATGAAAACGTTTCTGTCCAAAGATGTCTGTTTTTTTTTTATTTCAATTTCATTCAAATGCTTTTTTTTTGAGTTGCTGGAATATTTTTATTTGATTAAGGTCCAGCAAGTATATTCCCTATGTCACAAACTCTCTCTCTGGTGCCATATGTCACGATATTGTAGGAGAGAAGTATTGTGCCGCCGGGGATTGTATGATTTGAATAAAAATCATGAAGACGATCTAGAATTCACTTGAATAATATTCCAATATAAAATACAGGAACCTTTATTTGATTCCAACATAAGTACAGCTATGTACAAATATATATTAATAAAACATGTAGTTGAACAAAGGTTAATAACTTATCATCAAAGGCCAAGGTGTGGTGGAAGTACGATCATGTTTCAATTTATTTTATTTTTCAATCGCTCTTTCTTGAAAATGGGCGCGTCATTTTTAGCCTTAAATAAGGTTTTATTTTTTTCTAATACAGGCGGACTTCATCCATCCTGGGGATTTCATGTCACCTGTATAAGTTTTGCTTGATATCCTTTTAAGCATCAAAGTTTCAAAATGTGTTGTAGGAATTTATTT
The DNA here is from genome assembly GCA_021533235.1 of Biomphalaria straminea. Classification (NCBI taxonomy): domain Eukaryota; kingdom Metazoa; phylum Mollusca; class Gastropoda; family Planorbidae; genus Biomphalaria; species Biomphalaria straminea. The sequence goes on from JADKLZ010000167.1 coordinate 21,074,113, forward strand.
CTATCGATATTTTATTTCTACATGTATATGTAAGTATGTATTTTGTTTAGTGATATTCACTTTAGATATCGCAAATGGTGGGCCTATATCTATGTGTAAATAAATACCCGTCATGATGAGATTCCTATAGCCTTACAATTAATTGCTTGAGTGCTTATTGCATGCTAAATTCTTATAGGTTTTAATGGCATTTAATTTTAATTTTATTCTAATTATCGTGTTACAATTGTGCCATTTAAATTTTAAAACAAGATTACAAAGAGAGTTTGTGTGATACACAAACTCAGAGGCTGCCCCCGTCGGAGTCGGATCCCTGTCAGATCCGCCTATTCGCAAGATGTTTCGGATGTTCCTTCTAAGTTGAAAATAATTAACTTCTCGCTAGACGACGGAGGATGGCGAGCAGGGTATAAACCTGCCTTATCTTGATGTTTGCGCACTAGACTTTAGTTCGGATTTATCATTGGTCCCTGGCTCAATTCCTGTATGCTTCCATCCTTAAACTATTTCTGAAAGAACAGTAAAGGTTAAATCATATTTTCAAAAGCCTTTAGTGTTTTTTTATCTAACCGTGACGGACAGACCCATTAACAGACAAAACGCACAAAAATATGCTTCTTTCATTCTAATGGGGGCACTAAATAATTTTAAACAAAAAATCAGATTTTTTTTTTAAATAAAGAAATTAGTTTAGAATCATGTCATTGCCGGGCTTTACGCTAGTACACGAGTGTGACAGACGGACAGAAGGACAGACAGACAGAAATTCATTTTAAAAAATGTGCGTGATATCTACATGCCAAGAGCATTTCTTATAGTAACATTTCCTCCCTTAAATTTACGTAATTGTTTCAGAATTTGTGTTTTGTTACTAAAAATCGCTTGCATAATTAATTTTATAAATTAAACGGTTTGCTTTTAGAAAACTAAAATTAGTCGTTGCACCTAAACTTTTCAAGCCGCATTTAATGGTTAAAAAATATTTTTCGTATCTCTTCTAGTTTTGGCGCCCTGAGTGTGACAGACGGACAGAAGGACATTTTGCACAAACCTAATAGCGGCTTTTCCCATTACGGGGGCCGCTAAAAATGAATACACTAAATATTGCTTATTTAATAATTTTAAAAAATACAATTTGTTAGATAAAATTATCAGATGATGAAAATATCAGGGGATGAAATGACCGGGGGATGAAGTGAACAGGGGATGAAGTGACCGGGGATGAAGTGACCAGGGGACGAAATGATCAAGAGATGAAGTGACCGGGGATGAAGTGACCGGGGATGAAGTGACCGGGGATGAAGTGACCGGTCACCTTGAACAAAGACAAACTTTCTATTCAAAAATATTAGATCTATTAAATATACGACTGTCTCCTAGCAGAATTATCGCGCAACTCCCAAGACCCACGCTTAGCCCGCGTGGCTTGCCAAAACCAACCAATCAGACTTCACTGGGGTCGTGTGCATAACGTGACGTCGAAATTCTAGAACAATCCAAAATGGCCGCTGGACTTTCCGAGGTGATTTCCCTGGGTTAAACCAGAGTAGGAGTTTCTGTTAAAAACCCAGATTCTAAATTTGGATAAGTGGCCTTACTAAATTATGAAATACATAAAAAACCTAGATTTACGTACGTGACACCCTACAAACGAATTTTTAGTCGATAAGACACCGCTACTCATTTGTAAAACAAAAATGTATTTCGTTAGAAAAGAAATTAGACTTTTATCTAAATTATACATATTTGAAGCAGAAAAAAAACAAAACAATTTATTTATTTATATAGCCAATGCGGAAAATTTTCCATTTGTGACTCATTATTTGGGAATTTAATTATTTACATCCGTTTCATTCGAATTTTGCAAATCAATAAATAGACCAGTCACGTATTAAGCTATTTTGACCAGCATTGAATCTGCATACCTTCTATAGGATATCTTCCGAGTTAGGCTTTAGAAAATCTTGAAAGCTAATATACAGGTCATCTTGAAAGCTAATATATAGGTCACCTTGAAAGCTAACATATAGGTCATCTTGAAAGCTAATATTTAGGTCATCTTGAAAGCTAATATATAGGTCATCTTGAAAGCTAATATTTAGGTCATCTTGAAAGCTAATATATAGGTCATCTTGAAAGTTAATATATAGGTCATTTTGAAAGATAATCTTAGGTCATCTTAAAAGAGAATGTCTTAAGGATATTTGTTAAGGCATCTTAAAAATTTAATGTTTCGGTTATTATGAAGAGGGAATCTTAAAGGACAATGTTAGGGAATTTGAAAGATAATTATTAGGGCATCTTGAGCAGTTTAAAACAAGTACACTTATAGACACACAACTATATGTAATACAACAGTTATACTTCCCCGTAACTTCTAGTACAGTTCCATATCGATAGACTTTTCAAAAGCAAAGTAAGTATATGATGGTTATGAAGTTCTATAACCCTCACCTTAGACTATCTCAGCTATACAGTATTGGCAGCTGTACCTTATACGAGAACCATGTGACTCGTTTTTAACATTGAAGGATCGACTTTTGCAGAATATAGAAAAAGAAAAGATTTTCGTAAATGGAAAATACATATTGTATACCGATATATGAGAAACATTCCTACAAATAGACTAACAAATAGTCCTAACCAATAGTCTAAAAAAAAAAATCCTAACAAATAGTCGAACAAATAGTCCTAACAAATAGTCTAACAAATAGTCCTAACAAATAGTCTAACAAATAGTCCTAACATGCTAAAACTTGCTTCCATTCTTCTAGCATTGGGCCCAGCAAGTAACAGAGTTCCATCCAAAGTTTTCGCCCCCTGGACACACCAAGTCAGGCAATCTCGACTAGTGTTCGGCCATATTTAATTGAACTACTGGCCTGTCGGACAGAGGTGAGTAGTCCACTGAGCCCAAGGAGACACCGGGAGGAGACAGGAGGTAGAATTCTTCACGGAGGGAGGGAGGGAGGGACGTTAAAAAGGAAACGAAACTGACGGAGGTGGTGGGAGGGGGGATAATTCACAGAAAGGCCGATGTCTTGCAGAAAAAGAAAATGGCATCCGCTTTTGTCCATCGGGAGAGAAACAGTTTTTCTTCTCCTCAGATCTCGTTCATTTGTAGCGAGAATCAATCTCCATTGAACGAGAGAGACATCGGGTTTTCCCTGAAGAAATCGGGCAGAGACAAAAGTTGATTTCACGTTATTTGAATACATACAGGGGGAGGTAACCGCCTTACATCCACAATTTTTTTCGGTTTTGTTTGCACGTCTTGTAGTCTCCCTTTTCTATTTCTGTTCAACATTTTTTTCTTTCAATTCTGTTCCCTCAGCTGTGATGAAGCCCAATGAATAAAAGGCGAGTTATTTTAATTAAATAAATCGGCCATTTTGAAAGTTAATCATCTATTAGGCTGAACAAAATGATTGATAAAAATAACACTAGGCTGTCGAGAAAACTCTACATAATTCTCTATATAACTATTGTATCATGATGTTCATGCATATGCATGATGATTGGTATACTTTTTTGGGTGTTAATTAATTAGAATTTATTGATATTTATATCACTCTGGTAATCGAATACAAAATAAAATGTTCATATGTCACATAGAAGATCAGGATAATAGTCAGGCGGTGCCTGCATCAATTGTAAAAAGTAAAGTAAAGTTCCCCTTTCACACCTTGTGGTCAATAGGGCAGATGATGTTAACGAGGGTGTCATGTGGCCAGCACAACGACCTACCGCCTTTACTTTTCCCCAACAAATGTCAGGTACCCATTAGAGCTGGGTGGACTCAGGGGCGCCCAAGGATCCCGAAATAAAAATCCCAGTCTTCACCGGGATTCGAACCCGGGACCCCAGGTTCAGAAGCCAAGCGCTTTACCGCTCAGCCACCGCATCTATTGTACTCACACATTAATTCATTGATGTTTGTTTGTTTTACATGTATCGGATGTTCCTTCAAATTTGAATTTAATCTACTTCCTAGTCCAAACCTCGACGGGGGATTGGAACGTAAGCCTGGGACCATCGAGAAGTCCGAACGACATAAAGTACTCACACATAAAGAAGAATATAAATTCTTATACAGCGCGTGGCAGCACTAAGTAGATGTGAGCAGCACTAACCTAACTATTTGTGTTTTAAAATTGGTGTGCATGTACATGCATACAAATAAAAAAGAATGTGTGCGTTTTATTTTTCAGACAAATAGAGTTTTCTTTCTGAAAATCAATGATGCTTTGTTTGGTAGATTTTGAGTGATAGTGAAATTCATTTTGGAAACCTAAATACGGTTTGTTGAATAAAAGATGATTAGTAGTGTATTGTTTGTATACAATGTCTGCTCAATATAACACTATTCACAATATGCAATCTATCTATCTATCTATCTATCTATCTATCTATCTATCTATCTATTGTAAAGACATGACAGTAGAAGTTAGGTTTTTAAACTGGGAAAAAATTGATTGACAATTTTTTTTATAAAGGGGGAGGAAATATGTAATGACATCGACGCGTAGAAGTTTTGGGTAATCGGGATTTCATAGGATGACGTGACGAAATATTTAAAAACTAGGATTAGAGAATGACGAAAGATTAGAAACGGACAAACGACGCCTAGATCTAGAACTAGCAGGACGACTTTTTGACTGTGCCCTTATTTTCAAGTATTAAAGTGTTTTGAAGTTAAACAAGTGTTTCTCAAGTATATCTACTAATCTATATCTGTAAGTGTGTGTAAGAACTCGCAATACAATCTACACAACAAGAACTATCTACAACACCACTTAACACTATCTATCTATCTATCTATAAGTTCTGTTTTATAATAGTTTAAAATTACATTTCTATACAGTTATCTCGCACAATGACAGAGATAACAAGATTACAAAGAGAGTTTGTGTGATACACAAACTCAGAGGCGGCCCCCGTCGGAGTCGGATCCCTGTCAGATCCGCTTTGATCTCTCAACGGACGGACAGACAGACGGACAGACAGGCCACACAAAACTAATATACATCTTCCGTGCTTTGATCTCTCAACGTTAGCCTTGTAAAGCCGATGTTCAAGGCGATTGCCACACTTGTTTTATGAGTTGATTACTTTACGAGTAAATACTGGTATGTTACTCGTATGTTGGAACAAAAAAAATGTGAAAACATGTGCAGTATATTAGATTATTAATTGTCTTAAAGTAGGTTTCATTTATATTGCATACTAATTAGGTTTTTTCTCTTTAAATACTGTTTGCATAAAATATTTTTAAAAATTAGATTTTGAGCTTTTAGAAAAAAAAAAAGTAGCCGTTGCATCAGAACTTTGAATGCTCTATATTATCGTGATGTCAGATTTTCATTTTCTCTTCTACTTTCTGAGCACTAAACGGGACGGACGGACAGACGGACAGACAGACAGACAGACAGACAGACAGACAGACAGACAGACAGACGGACAGACAGGCCACACAAAACTAATAGCGTCTTTTCCCCTTTCGGGGGCCGCTAATAAAAACTGAGTAAAACCCAAGCGTCTACTAAAGAAAAACTGTGCAGGACATATCCATCTAAATACTACATGCTTGTTTAAAAAACTGGTTGACAGATATATATATATATATATAAACTGACAATTCTATGTGTTTATATTTAAAAGCAAATCTTATATTGTCTATTAAATTGCAAAGATCTGAGCCTGAATTAGCCAATGACTATTACCATCTAGCAAATGTTTGCTCTGTTCCACGTTGTATATGGTAAGCTGGGACTTCTCCGTCTCGGTGTCAAACTGTCAGGACAATATTTCTCTGATTGATTCTCTCACTACCCAATGGCCCGATGATCATCGCCTTGACTGTAAACCCGTAAACATTGAACCATTGCCACGACAATATGAGACGCAGCTATTTCAAGATAAGCTGTTATTGTTATCTCCTTTGTTAAGACCATTCGCTTTATACAGTCCTTCATTCTGATTCATCCGATAAACAGAATAGTGTTCAGAGAAACAAATGCACGATAATGCAGTGGGCAGGGAGAGGAAGGGTTGAATGGCAAACAACTTAGTTAACATTCGTTGAGACTCATCTAGGACAGGGAGGGGGGAATAGAGACAAATCAACGTGAAAGTGACCATAATTTATGATCTGACTATGTCGTGACTAAACAATGAATAAAATAAATGCGTTGGTCAGTCAACAGCTGCAAGGGAGATTATCTGCATTGTAACACGGCCATGGGTGTCAACAAACCAAAAAACTTCTCTCCCTTTCTCTCAAACACTCCCCCCCTATTTAACACCCTCCCCGCCCCCCCCCCCCCCAAAAAAAAATATGACAGGGCGTATAAAAATACTTCCCCCCACCACTTCGCCCCCCTCCTACAATCTCCAGGCGTATTAAGTTATTAAAGTCGCTTGTTTCAGATTTATGCTGCAGTGACAAAGGGAACGAGGCTGGCTTATAGGGACACATGCCATCCATCGCCCAGCTGACTACCTTGGTGACAGAGTGGAGAGGAGCTGACCCAGGGCTACCACTTGGTACGTTATAGATGACGCGGTGTCGCCGAATCGCCAGCAATTCGTTAGTAACACTTACGGCGCACTGACGCGACAACAGTGCCGCTGCACGGAAAGATGTATCGCACTTGGATTAGGGCGATTTGTCATTGCGAATACGCCGTCTCATCACACATTCTGGCTCTCTCCTTTTTTGCAGTGTTTGCCACTGGTGAATAGAGATGAATGTGGGAATGGTGGGGGGTATGGATATGACACGCATAACGAGAGAACAGAAAGCGAAAGGATATAATACAAAAAAAACAACAACATAAAAATACAAAATAAGGCAGAAAATATTTATTCAAAACATAATAGACCATAATACAACAGTCAACAGTATACATTTAGACCAAAATACATCAGTGTGTAATTCGAAATACAAACGTATATTATTAAATGCAATAAAACAAAACACAACAATAGAGAACAACTTTAAAAACACATCAACAAAGCTTGCATTAAGTGAAATTGTATCAGTTAGTTTGAATCAGTCATGTAATAAAATTTCTAATAGATCTAGATTCTAGTGCATTGATTCCCAAAGTGGTCCATATGGACCCACAGGGGTCCACGAGGACTTCCAGAGGGTCCACGAAAGTGAAAAAAAAGAATTGGGGGTCCATGACATCCAAATGGGGGTCCACGAGAGTGGATCTCATTTAAGAAGGAATTGAGTTTAATATAAATCTCACATTAATGGAATCACCTATTATATCATACAAATATACATTATTTATACTTTATTATAGCTAGGCCATTAAATTTTAATATATTATATATTAGTCGGCAGAGAGACACCACAGGCGGACCTTCTTTTGTAGGAAAATAGTCTTTCGTGAGGCGTCATGTTTGTAGCAGTGCATAGTAGAGATCTAATTGAATGGAGGGCGTCGTTTAGGGCTAGCTCCCGTTGTGTAATAGGTAGCCCTCTTGACCTGACGACAAGAAGAATTAACTTCCAGAGAGTTGAATTCAACTTTTCAACTTGTCCATTTCCTTTGGCATTATATGATGAGGTTCTGCTTGTTACTATGCCTTTACCTCTGAGGAAAGATCGTAGCTCTTCAGACATGAAGGCTGATCCCCGGTCTGAATGTATATAAGAGGGCGTGCCAAAAATGCTGAATAAGTTTGTGAAGCATCTAATTACTGTTTGAGTAGACATGTCAGGACATGCATATGCAAAAGGAAACCTTGAGTACTCATCAATAATTGTCAATAAATATTTATTTTTAGTGGTAGAAGGGAGTGGTCCCTTAAAGTCAACACTAAGTCTCTCGAATGGTGATGTGGCTTTTACTAAGCTGCCGGCAGATGGTTGATAAAAACGAGGTTTTATCTCTGCACAGATGGGACAAAATTGTTTGTTACAGTTCTGATTTCTTCAACTGCATACGGGAGATTCTTTGACCGGACGAAATGGAGCATTCGCACTATGCCAGGATGGCAAAGAGTGTTGTGAAGTTCTTTGAAAGACGTAGGGGTGGTAGTTGTACTTGCACAGAATCCACGAGAAAGAGCATCGGCGGCCATGTTGTCAGCCCCCGGCCGGTAACACACATCAAAACTGTACATTGATAGTTCTATTCTCAACCTCTGAATTTTGTCGTTTTTAATCTTGCCGTGGTGACGAGGGTTGAGCATGAATAATACGGACCTTTGATCCGTGGTGAGTTTAAAATGTGAACCTAATAAAAAGTGTCTCCATTTCTTAATTGACTCAACGATGGCCATTGCTTCTTTCTCCACGGAGGATTGACGTCTCTCACTAGGAGATATGTTCTGGAGAAAAAAGCAACTGGTCTTTTGTTCTGTGACAAGGTGGCGGATATAGCGATATCCGAAGCATCTGTTTCCACCTCCAGCGGCGTTTTGTGGTCTACATTAGTGACAACAGCAATTTCTAGTTCTCCTTTCAAAGTTTGAAATGTATCTTTGACTCTCTCAGGGAGTGGGAAAGTTCTGTTGTGAACTAAAGGATGGATTTTGTCTGAGAAATGCCTTATCCAGTTGGCACAGTAGGAGAATAGACCTACTGCTCGCCTTTGTGCATTCAGGTTCTCGGTTGGAGGAAGTTGACGCAAGGGCAGTAGTCTGTCAGGGTATGGCTTCATCTCATTATGGGAGACTTCATAACCTAGTAATCTTATTCTTGAAGAAGCGTATGCACACTTTTCCTCATTCAGAGTTAGTCCATATTTTTTTATAGCCCCAAGAAATTTATGCAGATTTTTATCATGCTCTTCTCTGTCAGCTCCCTACAATAAATTGTAGTAACCTAATGTAACACAACTAGAAGGCATGTCTAGACTCTAGGTTTTATTGAACAAGAATGACCAAACAGTTCACAATAACACAGTACACACACACACACACAAGCTGACCAGGACACCATGACATTTTGACACACTAGAACAGATCAGTTGACAACACACAACAAGAAATATAAATACACAACATTATCCATGAAACTCTGTTAGGGCAATATGGTATTGTAGAAGAGTTCACTAAATTCTTGAGCTCTGTTGGAATATAGCTAAATATTTCTTTCTTCTAATGTAAGTCTTTGCAAACAATATATTTCTGCAAACAATATATTTCTCTATACAGCTGGCCGAGTCAACCTAATGATGTATTTTTTTTATTCAAATTATTATGACCCAAGAAATCCACTAAAAACAGCTCTTTATGAAACCTTTTACTAAGACAACAAATCTCAAGATAATAAATAATCTCCGTAGCAATGGAAGTCGAGCTTGCAAACCTTTAAAAATAAAAAGTTTCCAATGTGTTTAGTGATAGTAAACGATACACATTAACTATTACATAATGGGTTTAAATTTCAATATTGTTAATAAATTTATTGTAAAAAAACATAAATGAATTTAACTTCAAATGTAGTTTTAAATTACTTTTTCACTCGTCATGTCACTGGTTGGAAAATATTTAAACAAAATGTGTAATTTAAAATTGATGAATTTTCAAAAATTCAATATAACTTAAACAGGGGGTCATGTCAAGGGGTCCACGAGACAAAAAACAGTTTGGGAACCACTGTTCTAGTGTATAGAGCCTACCAACTAATGTGAACTCCAGAATTTTAATTTTAGTAAGATAAGCTTTCTGAGTTTGGCTACATCTACTTAAAAAAGGCTAAAATTAAAAATGATTCAAATTAATTTGATGTCTATAGTCATTGGCTATCATTGTATATGTAATGGGTGAATATTAGCAGAGAAAGGTCCAAACAGCAACCGTTTCTAAATTAAATTTCTAGTTTCTATTAATCCATGATACCATTTCCTATAAATGCCCCCCCATCCCCAAACTTTTCAAATTGATGGTATCTTCAATAACTCATGTCCAGTAATGTTAACGCGACATAGTGTTGAGATTTCTCTTCATCTTAAAAAAAAATTAATCACTGTAAAAGAAAACTCAGAATAAAACAAACACTGCAAACTAGTTTTGGCATTTCCGCAGATCGTTGTACCCCCGGGCAACCCCTGAACTCCTGCACCCATGCACCCCCTGGCCCTGTAGGCAGACACAGACTGCTCAATGCAAATGCACCGACAGTTTGACGGATGGCCATAAAGGTTGGCGTGCAAGGTATCTACAAACGGAGATCTCCCGAAGAGCGAGATCATAAAACGAGGCGGCAGCGTGCCACAGTGCGACGGTAATGATTTCCCACTCTTTGAGAAGGCGTCGCCACTGTGGCCAAAATTTGATATCAAAATGACAGCAGTTTATGGCGGATGCTCGCTTGTGAAAAAAGAAAGACGGGGGTTAGGGAGGAGAGTTTGTCTAGGCGTTCTGATTGACCAGTCTGTTTGGGAAAACGATTTGTTCATCTCTGTAAACAAACAAAACGACCGCGAATAATAAAGTGGAGAGGGGGGGGGTTCAAAATAGCCAGGAGCCCACACATTGATTTAAAAAAAAAATAAAAACTATTAAAAAACTTAAGGATGGTAGACGGTTGTGGTAGAGGTTAGTAGTGTAGTGTTGCAGTGGATGCGTTAGAGTGTTGGAAAGAGTATTGTAATAAACATTATTCTCACACTAAAGATGCAGGAGTAAAGCGCCCTGTGTGTTAATCATTTAGTACTAATTAATTCATTTTGTTTTATATAGCAGAAAGGGAGATAAACAGCGTAGTATTCAGATTAATGGCAGTACTTAGCGGTTCCTTTCCTTAGATGAGCTTTGTTTTTAAAAAGTATTTTTGATCTATTCCATGTTAAATATACGTTCGCTTGTAACCACCGTTTTAGTAATCTTAAATTTAATGCATAGACTAAATCTATTTATTAGAACATATAATTAAATTATATTCAGTTTTCTACTGTTCCTACTGTTAGGATAGTGGCGAAAGTAGACTAAACGTTGAATCACTAATCATACAACTAGGAGCAAATACAAATGCCATGTTTTTAGTCCCTGGTCATTCCAAGCCTTGGTCCAATGTTAGTAAAGACTAGTTTGTGGTCAGTTTGTTTGCATCGACAATTACTAGGATGTAGGAACGTGGGTGGGTGGACAGTGGAGGGCTTCTTTAGTTTTTTCTTTTCTTTCTTGACTTCCGATTCGTCAGAGGTCAGCGGCAACTGAGCAGTGAAACCCGATCAGGCTATTATCAGATTGTCCCCTGTGTATCCAAATAGCCGGCTCAGGTCTATTATAGTTTGCCGACACTGGAGGCTGGCCTGTCCTTTTTTTTTTTTTTATCCCCCCCCCCCCCCCACTAGTTTCCTAAAGAATAGTGGACTCCGTAATTATGAAGATGTCCAAAAAGATTACTGGTCATCTTTCCATTAGAGTGGACATTGTGCCGTCCACTGTGGCGCATGGACAACCCAGTGACAGCCATATTTAATACTTGGTTGAGTTCAGGAGCCCCCTGACGAGATTGTCAATCATGTTTTTTTTTTTCTGATTTGGTTTCCATCTCTCAATAGTGCATTTAGATGAGTAAACCAATGATTCTATGCGACTATCTAATTGTCGTAATCATGCAGTTTTCAGAAATACTTTTTGATAAAAATTTAGAACATATAATTGCTACGACAATTTTATTGCACGGGTCCATACGACATACAGAAACAGGTTTTGGCATATGTTTGCTTCAAAGGTGCTAACGGATATATTTGTGTCAAATTTCGTGTTTGAATATGAGCCTTCTTAAACCAAAAGACTCTTTAGAACAGGGCCAGCCTGCCAAACGCCCGATTGGTTGGTACCCAATAGGCTGCATTGAATCACAGTAGCGTCTCGACAAGATATCAATTATTTATTTATTTTTTTTTTGTGAAAGGGCGCCCGGAAGTTAAGATTGACTCTCAACTTACATTTTATAAACAAGCGAAAGATACTAAGCGAAAGATACTAATTCATTTCAATAAAAAAAGTACGTATCTAATGGGAAAAACTCCCAATTTACAACTATATATTTCGATAATGTAGAGGTTATTTCCCTTTTTATCAATCAAATTTAATTAGCTAATGATTAATTGACTATATATTAGTTGATCCATCGATCCCTGTAGTGTTAGGTACAATAAATAATTGTACAAAGTTTCAACTTTTCCCAAGAATGGTTATGAGAGAAATAATCTGCACAAATATCCAAGGGGAAAAAACTTCACATAATTAGCCATAATTATAAATTCTGTAGAATTAATTCCCTTGTCGGCATTAAACATTAAACTAATTACCAGTAATTGATCTACGAATTGGTAGATTTTTATAATTGATTCATGTATCTGCATTGCAAATTATTAATTCGAGGATGGGTGTGGGAGAAATAACGTGTTCAAACCTTTACACCAGACAGACAGACAGAACAGACAAAATGGAGAACATGTCGTTATCTTGTCACACGAATGTTAACCTTAACACTTAGACTGACTTAGAGCAATTCAGGAAACTATATATTCCCATGTAGGCAAGTCTTCACTTTCCATGTACCACTAAACTTTACATAATATGAGGAAAGGTGCGGGAAATAGGGGTCAGATTATGTCGCTCCTGCTCTAGAATTCTTGTTAAGAAAATTCTCTCAGGCGTGGTGGCTGAGCTTGGTTGGTGGTCCCGGGTTCGAATCCTGTTGAAGACTGGAATTTTTTATTACATTATATTACTATTATTACATTTTTAATTGGTATCTGGCATTGGTTGGGGAAATGTAAAGGCGGTTGGTCGTTGTGCTGGCCACATAACACCCTCGTTAACCTTAAGCCAAAGAAACAGAAGACCTTTACATCATCTGCCGCATAGATCGCAAGGTCTGAAAGGGGTACTAACTAAAACGATCTAGATCGGGGTGGCCAACCTTTAGCTACCGAGTGCCATTTTTTTTTCCGTTTCTTGATTTTTCTTGGGGTTTTAGAACGCTACTTGTAATTGTGAAATGCGCCAATCTTGACACATGTCCATAGGTTGGCTATTCCTTGCTGTACAGGTTGTGTAGATGGTGCTTTCAAAATGGTCTTACTCTATAGTCACAAGTACACTTCACTAAAGCACAGCTGACATGACTACAATCTGATACAATTCTTACAAAAAAGGCACAGCTTTCATCTCTGGAAGATTTGTTTTCATGAAACTAGCCCTCCAAAACACACTTGATCCTTAAAGACAATCTGCATCAATTAAACCACTGTTTCATCAAAGCTGGACAAAATAATCGTCTCCTCTCCATTAAGGCTGAAACAAAAAAAGATTTTAAAACTTTATCCAACTTTCAGTCAAAGCGTTGCCAGGTCAGCTGTAGTAAATAGCCTTAATCGTGAAACGCTGGTTGTGTTTGTGTGAGTGTCTATGTGTGTCGTGTGTGAACATGTTTCGTCTTCGTATCAATATTGTTATAGTAGCGATGATGAGGTGGACATTGGGGTCAAACTGAATTCCATTTGTTTGGACTATTAAAATTATCTTAGCTTACATTTATTTGAGGATTTACACTTATAAGAATATCGTCTTCAAAAGTAAAGGATATTGAGATGATGATTTGAAATTAAAAAAAAAAAAAAAGCAATGAAAAACTTTATGGCCAGAGATAAAAAAAAAAGAATCAAACACACATTAAAGTCCCCAGATAAACACTGTCAACTAAACATCTGTTGAAAGTTGTTTTTTTTTCTTGTCAATATCTTTCAACATTTGTATTAAAATTTTATTGATGGATAGCCTATTTGCAAAAAAAATGTTTAACTGTTTTCAGCTATCAACTATTCTGATCCAAAAAAAACAAATAAAATAATGAAAAGCAAGATTTATAACTTCATTATCAGTATTTATTGCCAATGTAAAGATGTTAAATTTACAAACACCAAAAGTGAGAAAATGGTGTAAATCTAAGCGGAAACTCAAATCTCCGTGTGAAAGACAAACAGTCAGCGAAAACACAATAACCCAAGTTTTCTAATAAACAAACACTCAACAAAACACAAGACCCCTAAACTTCTGGTAAAGAAACGTCCACAAAGATCATGTAGAAACAGAAGCATTGTACGCTTACTAATAAATTAACTGAACTAAAAAAAGAGAAAGATGTACTGTGTACTATTAACATCCAAATTTGTTGAGATTCAAAGAAATAGTACACAAAATCTGTGTACACAACTCGTGTCCCCTTTTTTTCTCTCGAAGCTTCTTTTTTGTTTCTTTTTTGTCTCTGGTGACGCCCCATTCAACTCACGTGCGGGAGCCGAGTGTTGAGGGGTTAGCTGGCGTTAAATGGAAGACAATCTGTGTAAGCGAAGACAAAAGCCGGACCAGCGCTACGAGCGCGGCTACAGCGCTATTTGATGTGTTAGGCAAACATTTTAATTTCAGCCAGGCGCTGGGAAAATGATGTTTGCTCATGGCCTCCCTTTAAAAATAAAAGTAAAAACAACGGACGCGGTTGTAGTTACCCCTCGCCGTATTTTACGAGTCTCCGACACCGAGCCAGCGGCTTCTAGATTTTGTCTTTGTCCACTCTAAGCCACCCTGATGTCCGACGCTGTCTTAAATGTTTTTTATACTTCCGTTGGCTGTCAGAAATTGTGACTACATTGTTGTACGGTGTTTGGACAAGGGTGAAATATAGTGGCGTCCGCCAACGTGTGTGGTTATGGATTAAGTGATTTAACTCTTCCCTAGTGTTTCGACAGACTGGACATAAAGACCGCGACGCAGAGTGATTCAACTCTCAACTCTTAACTCTTTAGGAGGATGCAGGAGAAGGACATCAAAGACTCAAAAGGATGATTCGAAACAAGGCTCAGAACATCTGCACCCCCGTGTTGTCGTGCAAACGCCAAACTAAAAAACAAAAAGTCACTTGTTATGCAAATGGGATGTTAGATCAAGTGTGGTCAACACGAGTGGTCATCAGCTCTGGACAAATCCATCATTCTTATGACACCATTTGACATGTGCTGTAAAAAAAAAAGAAATATGATAAGATTTACTGTAGAGTAGATGATTAGATTAAAAACAATTTGTTCGACTTATCTTGTGACTACATTTTGGACACTTTATCACTGCATGGGCTATTAAATGTAATCAACAAACAATAATGGGGCTGTGGAATTGCTTATCAGCTTCAAAATGCCATTGAAATATAATATAAGAGATTTTCACAATAAAGTTTGTAATCTTAACAATGTAAATGATGTTCTTTTTTTGCTCTATGGCCACCGTCAGTCGCGAAGCGACTATGGATCATCTCATTTCCATGAGATGAATGCCTGGGCATAAGCTGTGGTCGGAACGATGTCGCCCACACATCAGTTCCCCCTCTCCACGCAGCTGATGTATCCAAAGGAACGGCAGTGCCGATACAGTTTGGGGTCAGCAGCGTCGCAGGTTCTGCCAGAGTGTAGCACTGGGTGCTGCAAACTGCCTTAGGGTCGCCAGCTCCTGATTTTTCCTCAGGGTTGACTCCCGAAGCCTTTCCCTTGATTGGGTATAACTGCAAGGCAGCAGAGGTTTGAATTCAGAGTTTTCCTTCTCCTAGGTGGGTAGCCAGCCATGGCTAACGAGCCCCTCCTGCCCGAAGCTTACTGGTTAAGGCGCCAGTTACACGCCTGTGCCCCTTCTCCTGTTAGTAAGAACAGTTCCGCCGGACTCAATATCTGAGCCACACGTGAAGGCCGGGAGTTGGACTGGTTGTCAGAGGCTATTTGAGACGCATGCCATTAGGAAGCATTTTATAGGTAGTGGAGTACTTACATCCATTACCACTTCCGGCAATGACAACCTTGCGGAACCTCTTTTTTTGCTGCCAACTAAATAATGATAAGATTACAAAGTTATCACACAAACTCAGTGACGTTCCCATGGGATCTCTATCGAATATTCATGGTGTGATTTAGTAAATCAGGAGTTTAGTATAGGTAGATTTACATAGTCATTGTAGTTCCATTCAAAATAAACTACCAATAGCTCTGTTGGTAACTGTGCTGGGACAGTGAGCAGACGTTGCCGAAGTATAAGATCGATACCTGTTCTTTATTTTTTTTTCATTTCCAAAACAATTTTATAAGAAAAAAAACAACATTTTTTTTTACGTCAAATGAATCTTTGAGAAATTTTTACTTCGGACAATCAAAACAAAATTTAAATCCTGAATATTCCTTGCAAACAGGCGGAACCAACAGGGTCGCCTCTGAGTGTGTGTGATAACACAAACTCTCTTTATAATCTTGTTTCTGAATGATTTGCATACCATATGCTTCGGAAGTCTTGTCAATACGCATCACGAAGTCAGCTAATCGTTCTTATGTCCCAACTAGGGCTAGGCCATTTATGTCGTCCTTAAAGTGCATGTTTTTATTATTTTTTCCATTATTGCTTATAACTAGTTAAATCTTTAAAGCCCTCGAGAGAGTATCTTTTGCTGTGCTTTTAATAGTAATGATAAGGGTAGACAGCCCTACCCTACTTTAAATATTTTAGTTACTATGGAAAAAAAACATGTCTATTTTTAGTAGCATAATTAACTTCTCGAAATTACTTTGTTTTGTGAAATCTTTTTTTTTTAAACCTTGATTTTAAACGTTGTTTCAATACTTATATTTTTTAATTAGATAATTTTGTAGTCATCGCCCGTTAAACAATCAACCGGAAGTGTCAGCATTTCAGCAGATGTTTACTTCCCCTTACCCTGTAGGTAATTAGGAAGTATCAATGAGGG
Source organism: Biomphalaria straminea (assembly GCA_021533235.1). Taxonomy (NCBI): domain Eukaryota; kingdom Metazoa; phylum Mollusca; class Gastropoda; family Planorbidae; genus Biomphalaria; species Biomphalaria straminea. The sequence goes on from JADKLZ010000167.1 coordinate 21,090,869, forward strand.
GAGGCATGATGGGATATAAAGTTGTTTGGAAAAAAGGTGGGAACATGAAAGAGAGAGAGGGTGGGGAGGAGAAGGATGCATGCTCGTGGCTAAGAGCTTAACTTGGTTAGAATTTACAAGATAAGAATTTATAAGGTAAGAATTTATAAGGTAAGAATTTATAAGGTAAGAATTTATAAGGTAAGAATTAATAAGGAAAGAATTTACAATGTAATAATTTACAAGGTAAGAATTTATAAGGAAAGAATTTACAATGTAATAATTTACAAGGTAAGAATTTATAAGGAAAGAATTTACAATGTAATAATTTACAAGGTAAGAATTAATAAGGAAAGAATTTAAAAGGTAATAATTTACAAAGTAAGAATTAACTAGGTAAGACTTTACAAGCTAAGACTAATAACCTGTTTTGTGTCTGCTTTTATTAAGCCTCAAATATAATAGCGACACAAAGCGATAGGCACTGAATAGTACATTGAAGTAAATCTGTCTAAATAACATACAGAAACTCATAAATAAATAAATGTAGACACATACAAAGACAAACTTAGTTTTCTGAGTTTATTGTCTATGTAAAACAAATAATCACAATTATGTATTTATAAAATTAGGGCCTACTGAGTGGTGCAGGGCCTTAACATATCCTCCGAAATGATCTACGTCACGGGTGGGAAAAATACGTACCGCGGGCCACATGCTGCACGCCAGAGTGTTTTATGCGGCCCCGAACACCTACACAATTCAGATGTGCCCACATACTAAACATATAATAAAGGGAAACAAATAAATCAAATTGTTTTAAAAATCTTCTTATCACATATGACGAGGAAGCTAAAGAAACAGTGTCTCTGCATGTCATTCTAAAAAGTTGAAAGCAAATAACGAGTATGCTTATTGGCAATTTTTCGAAACATTCAGTCAAAGACACAAACTCACGCCAGTAGTTATTCAGTGCTATGAAGGGCTCTGTTGAAAGTGTTGGGTTGGCTTGGAACAGGATGGAAAGTGTAAAACTGCTGGAGCCCGTACTTTGACTGAGAAAAAACTGTTTGTTTTTTTTAAACAAATTAATGAACAATAATCCCAACCATAAACTCGACACGGGAAATTTGTGCAAGGCTACATTGAATATCAAACATATTACTTAATATTTCTAAAGAAGAGTGAAGACAGACTTCATGATTTTCAAAGCGACTATTTCAATGGGTTGCTTGCACATGTATGTACATGTTTCCAAACCAAACTTTTATCCAGGCAAGCAAGTGAAAACAGGTTTAATCATTTTATTTTGCTCAAAGGTTTTTAGTAAAATGGTTGAAAAGTACAAGACTTGTTTACATTTGAAATGCAAATTTTAAGACATCAAGATCATGAGACAGTTTTCAAAATCCTTACTTTACCATTTAGTACAGAAGCTAATTCAGCTCCAGAAGAAATACCTCCAAGCAAATTACAACCTTCCACGGTATTTTTATGGGTGCCAGAAGCTGTATTTTCAAAATTTAAAAAAAAAATTGATGTTAAATTTTTACATTATTTGGGTCCACATTAACCGTGAACAAGTATTTTTTATTTTATCTGAAAATAAACAAGTGTAAGAACAGCTCGATGCTGACAAACCTCGATTTGACAGCAGTCGCAAGGTTAAAACAATCAGCTAGTTCCACCACAGTTCCGGAATATTATGCATGAGTGTAACATTAAATATTTGATATAAAGTACAGCAGGATTGTTGTAATGAATTGTTGTAATGTAAAAAGGCAATAACAAAATTTAAATAAATGTTCGTAAAATTAGTTTTAGAAATCCCTTAATTTTGTTGTAATTCCTCAATTGGTAGTGTAAAAAAAAAAGTAAATGTTTAATACAGTATGCATGTAAATTAAAAGTCAAGTAGCATATTTTATTTTCAAAGTTGTAAATACATATATTTTTGCGTCCCCCCAATCCAAAATTTTTTTTTAATGCGACCCTTGAAAGAAAAAGGTTACCCACCCCTGTTCTAAGTCATAGTCGTGCCATTAACATCTCTCTCTCTCTCTCTCTCTCTCAGCACACACAGACACACACAAACACACAAACACACTTTTAGAGAGAGAAAGAAGAAATGACGGTTTGGTTAGAAACAACATTTTTATTTTAATAATATTTCTCTTATTATTATTATTATTAAAAATTCTATCAATAACAAATTTGTATGAAGGTATAAAACTATTAAGAGCCACTCACCTAAAAAAATTAGACCAAGTCCATCTCGTTCCCCATTCCCCACCCCCATTATCTGCCCTAGTTTCGCCTCTGTGTACAGACGTGAGCCGTTTCAAATTGATCCAACCATCTAAACTCCATCTCTCTTTCACACTGTCAGGACAACGAGCTCTCGCTTGATCCCAGGTTGATCCACAGGCGTGAAGGCCCAAAGTCCGAGCGATTTTTACTCCAGAGAACCGCCCCTGGAAGCTAGCGTATTAACTCTGTTGTCTGAAGGTTTAGCCCGGGGACTTCCTCTGCAGTCCGGCAGGTTTACCCCGGTGACACAAGTGTTAAAAGACACAGGACGACCCTGGGCGCTCTTAGCACGACCCGGGAATGGAACCGGATTTCGAGGAAACGGGGGGCGGTGCCGCCCTGACCTCATTAGCTTGATTGATTATCCAAGGTCACGGACGGGGTCAGGATCGTGCTTCTTTGTGTTTGCGTCAGAGACGCCAATGAATGGAGTGAGATGTTAGAGAGGAATACAAAATGGCGTCAAACAGGAAATACCCGTTTACCGATGTCTGGGGAGTATCCGTTGAAAGATTATAAAATTAGCATGTTTTCATATTAATTGGATTCAATTTCTTTACTCTAAGAAAAAATAGATTAATACAACTGCAGTGCATCAGCGCCGGCCTTGGATAATTAGAGAAAAAAATATTACGCGATTAAAAAAAAATGCTTGTTTGTATCAAAATCGACAAATCACTTAATTACGTATAGCGCAGACAGAATCATGGTGCTTTACTATGCTTGAGATCTAATCCATGTTTCGGAGTCTTTTCTGTAAATCATTTTATTTTGTCCTGTTGTCCAATTGGAGGCCCTAAGCAGCTGCCAAATTTGCCTATGCCTAAGTCCCCGCCCTGATTTCACCATACGTTTTCTTAGTGTAACGATAACTTTTTTTTTAAGTTGATAAAAGCATTTTTATCGCAAAAATATATACATACTAGACAGATATTACCCGCTGTCCGCGGGTCTTAATTTGCGTAATGCTGATGTAGTCAGTGATATTGTGCATTAGAAACAAAGAAAATAATAATGTTTAAACTAAAGCGAATGCGCGAATTCACGTTAAAAAAGAAATCATTAATGGAG
>JADKLZ010000167.1:21153584-21167031 GCA_021533235.1 Biomphalaria straminea
GAGAGGCATGTAGTATTGGCAGATAAGAGAGGCATGTAGTATTGGCATATAAGAGAGACATGTAGTCAGATAGTCATCTATGAATATATCCAAGGCAATCGTTAAGCAAAAAAGCCTCAAAAAGTGCAGCTTACACCAGAAGCACAAGATGCCTATGAAAAAACTAAACAAAAAACATTTACTTCATATGAAAAAGATGACGAAGCAACAAGAGAAATAAGTACTGCACACATTAAAATACAACAAATGACATCATCGCCTATTAAAGAAAGCGGCGCTATTAGATTGTGTACTGTTTTTCTAAAATAACAAAATATGACCATTTCTATAAAGGATTATTACTTATTATACTTGGATTATTGTGTATATAATGTCCTATGTGTTGATTCAAGATATTGTATATATTAAACGAATCATTGTTTGTGTCAGCTTTATCAAGAGATGTCTGACCGTACAAGTATTCCTCTTGATTATGCTTACATTAGAACCATACATTCAGTCTGACAACGCCGACAGTGGAATACTGTAATATGTCACCAATGACAACCAGGTGGCGAGATGTTACGGTTGTACCTTCAATCCTAAAGATTTTTTCTTTGCTGCGCAAATCTCCGAATGGGAATCGAACCAGAACCCTAGTGACGACACTTCTGATTTTCAACCTACGACTAGATAGTCTTTAAAGTTTTCCAAGTCTAGTTCTTATATTATAAATTGGGACCCCTCAACTCAAGAAAACATTAAGAAACTGGAACAGATACAAAATAGAGCAGTGAGTTTCATAACAAACGAATATGCACATTTGACTAGAGTAACAGTTTTCGTAAAATCACTAAATTTAGAAAGCCTTCAGGATAGAAGAATCAAAAGTAAACTAGCCATTATAAACACAACACTAAACCATTATCTTCAAATACAAAAACAAAACTTAATAAAATACTCAGAAAGACTGTAACAAAAATAAATTCCGCCCACTTAAGGTATCACTCGGGTCTAGGCGTTTAATTAATTTATTTTATTATCTTATCTCTATTCTCTCAACTTGGCCCATATAGCGCTAGAGAATACTTTTACCACCCCTACTACCCCCCTTTTCTCTAGGCATCGATGTCATATTGTATCTTCCTAATCTGACACGTGTCTAGCCAGTCTATCGACAAGAGTAAGCTCCCCCTTCTTATCTGAACAAACATCATTTGTTTTATTCATTGAACGGAGTTTGCCCCTCCTCACCTTTCACCAGCTGACAACTTCCTCACCCTCCATCGTCGGAAGGGACTGGTCACTTCAAAGAATCCTATCGACACATAGATAGTCTCGCGCGCCTAATCTCTTCGTCATCGGACCACCTTGGAAAGACGCGAGGCGGCCCGTATTTGATGATCTTTTAAATGTCTGTCTATACACGGGAGACACGCGGCAAGGTCAAGCGGAAATCCTTTGTCTTAAGCAAGTCAGACAGTCTGTCATATTCGAGAGTATATCTTTCCCCTCTTACCCTCCTCGTATCTACCTTTATACGGACTAGACTTAGCAAATCGTCTCATTTCTTTCTGGAGAGCTGAGAGGGAAGACTCGTATCTCGTTTGAGCTTTACGCGTATCTATTCATTTATTATATTGTTACATTGGATTTGGTGGTATGTGGTTTATGTTTAACTATCTTGTGGATAGTGTATTTATATATTTGTGCATTTATTTAGTGCATTATATTTGTGTACATATTTGTGTATTTCTTATCTTGGATTATGTAAGTAGTCACTTTATGTATTGCATTTTATTATCATGACTTGTACGACTAAATAGTCAAAGTCATCCATTTCGTCTGGACTAGAATTATTAATAATTCTTACCACTTTTATGTTATGGTTAGAGATTATATTAGTTTAATTAGTTAGATATATTTTGTGTATAGTTTTTAGCGACAGTAAAAGTATTGACGTAGAGAGACAGACTAATGACGCAGTAGACTTAGGGCGACAAGAAGGATGAAGATGGCGATCTTCTTATAGTATAGTAGAGTAGAATTAGGAACTAAGAGATGAATGAAATAAGTGAATAAACGACATAGACTGTGTCCTTTTGAGTTATGATTAAATTGTTAAATCTACTAGCCAGAGTTATTGAGTGTATTCCGTATTATCTGTTAGTTGGTAACCACGAGCTCGCATTGAATTAACCGGAACAAGACAAATATCTACAAACAGTGAAACACACCTTTAACACCACATATAATTAACTCTTAAGCTATTATTGATTAATCGCTTTAAAATCATCGCTCAGCACGAGCCCTATCATTATTATAGGTAGATTCCTTGACCGGGAACTATCATAATATTTATATAACGTCATATTACAAAGTATATATTTACGCTCATTCCGTGACAAGGAATCGTATTTATATATTTTATTCTATCGGCCTGTTGGCCAGGCATATTACTTAGGTAAAACCATGTATACATTATCTTATCTTATCTCGGCTGACGCCTTGGTAATTTCAATGGCTCACTAATACAATGCTTGGAAGAGATATATGAATAATCTTCCCTTGTATTCCCTTTTTAACTTGATGGGAATTGCGCTCCTTGAACGGGCACTTTCTCCATTCAAGCCTGCTCTATTGTTAAGGCCCCACGGCTAGATGTAAACAATAGAGATATGGTCACTTACCATCTGCCTTTCCCCCTCCTGTCATTTCAGTATCTAACAATCTACATATTGATCTCACCGTCACTGGTGTAATTACATTTTATTATTATTCTTTGTTTCCTTCTATAGGACTCCTCCATCATTATTGTGATCTCCCTTGATGAGACACGATATTTATGTGTAAGCTCCATTTGATATTTGTGAAACTAAGTTATAGTTTCTATACATCTATTATTACATAACTATTTGTTGATTCCCTTTTTGGGACTTCACTATTATTATTATTGTCGTCTTCTCTGATTGGGATGCAATATTTATTTAACTCCCCTTATTATTGTGAAACTAGTCTATGGTTTCTATTTAACATTCTGAAGATGTCCTTCACGGAAAGGCGTCTACCTCCCAGTGTCATCATTATGGCTAAGCCGATCTACGCATCTCGTTGCAGCTTTTATTACAGGCTACATCTACTGGAAGCCCTATCTACGTAACGCTGTTACCAGTCTGCTGACACTAGATCTGAAGATACCAGCCTTACCAACTACACACCAGAGTCCGATCAACAATCGCTAGCTAGAGACCCGTCACTGCAGCTACATATCGTTGCATTGCCCCGTGCGCTAGTATCAATCACGCCAGCCCACCCGCAGACAACGTCAGCATCAGCCATACCAGTCTCGTCAGAGCAGCATAGGACTTAAAGCTAAGAAACCAGCCTAATGACACTCAGACCACGTGGTTCTCATATCTTATGATAATAGTCTCATTTTATGTAAATAGCTACGCCCCATTATAACAGTGTACAGCAAGTTACCTTTACTTTTCTTTCTCTATGTAAATAAACTGTACATATATTTTACATAACAGTATTTGTTGCCTGCATTCATAACGCTGTGCCTGTAAGCCTATGTGCAAGTTAAGGTCCTCATATTCTTAAAACCCCCTAGACACCTAAACGGCCACCATCATTGACCTACTTGTCACAAAGACACAAAGATAAAGTTATATTCCTCATCCCATATACTAGGACAAATCTGTACAAATGTTATTTCTTTCCTAGTGCCATTAGAGCATGGAATGGTTTGCCTGAGCTAGCCAGGAAAACCAGTGACTTGACATTATTTAAGTGAATGGTTAATATGCATGACTGAATGTATGACGCGTAGGACGTAATTATCTTCTTTTTTGAAGTAACGTCTGTTTTATATAAGATAAGATAAGAAATTGATAAGATAAAGACGTCCTACGCGTTTTCACGTATTAATCTAGTCATGCATGTTATTAGAGGTTTATGATTTCCCTGGCTGATTCAGGCAACTCATTGCAACGTATAATGGCATTTGTGTAAAAGAAGCATTTGTAAAATATTAACAATAACAAATACGCTTTTCCAACTACCTCACATAAAAAAGACATCATGGATGCTGTCATGCGCATTTAATTTTGGCGTCTTTGGCACATCATATGGCATTGTTAATTGCGTTTCTAAGAATTCATTTTTGTTGATGTCATTTTCTTACTTCCTTTCCTTGTGTTGCTTCTGTTGTGGGATGAAGCTAGGGTTCTTTTGAGAGCTTCTGTTTGAGGTTGTATTCCCAAGTTTCGGGTAAGTTGGTTTAGTTCACGGTCTGCTGAATGTTGTAGCTCTTGAATCGCTTTATTACGATCTTGTGAATAAAGTTGTTAAGGATTAATCCTTTATTTCGTTTAGGGACTTATGCTTGGGCTCTGGTTGAGTCAAGTTCAACGTTGTTGCTTTGGTTCCGGATTGTGTTGTAGGATTGGTGTTCGATTTGTTGTTTAACTATTACCCAGGGTGTTGTGGTGTTGGCGTTGCTAGATCTGATTGACCGCGACACCGATATTGAGGTGTGCCATGTTATTTTAAATACTTTGTTAATTGTAAGGCCTATGTAACGTACCAATAGTTATTTGCTAGTGATGCTTCATCATATCATACTGTTATAATATAAGTGACAAGGCAAACTCAACGAGACATATATTTATTTAAAAGACATCGCAAGTACACAAATAACATCTTCATTAAACTACAGTGTCTCTATTTCCCTTTCTAGCCTTGGCGGAAATCGTTACTCTCTTATGTCAACATCCTCTATATTCCGTGCACTAGAGGTGCGCTAGCCAGACTTGCGATGCGCATGGCGAGGTCATAACAATACTCATTATTTCAATAAATTGTTAAACGTATGATTCTGTTGTTTTAAATATTGTACCGTTATAATTTAAGGAAAAGGCAAACCCAACGAGACATATATGTTTATTCACAAGACACAGTTACACAAGACATCTTCTGTTTACTACAGTGTCTCCATTTTCCATTCTCTCGCCTTTGGCGGAAATCGTTACTCTCTCTGTAAACACCCTGTTATAGTCCGTTCACTAGAGATGCGCTAGCCAGACTTGCGATGCGCAAGGCGAGGTCATAACATTGCCCCCGTCTTTAAACTTTTCGTCCCTAAAAGAAAAACACTGCAGCTGAAGTTTGACAGTTCAGGTGGAGGTCGATCTGTGGGAGCCACAGGCGGTAGGGTGCCTGTTGCCCACGAAGCCATCTGCACAGTTTTTCGCAGCCGTCGCGTTCTCTTCTCCAGTTGATCAGGCTGTTGTTGAGGCGATGGCGTGGCCGTTTGACACTCAACAAGATAGTGTCGAGCACTGTTTTCGTCAGCACAGCCGTTGATCGTACACGCCTTTTCAGTAGACCCTGCCGACAGACGTCTCTCGTGGGGACTGCAGGCTCAAATTCAGCCACGTTGCAAACCAGGTCCAATGCACCGCAGTCATCCTCAGCCAACAGTCTCACGTCCAGGAGATGGGTCTCTTCAAGTTCATGTAAAAGATGTCTTCATCTTGACAGCTCAGATTTAGAGTTGTTTAACTGACATTCATTTAGGCCAATGTCAATGATGATGGCAGAAGCACACATGCCTTGTTGATGGATTTCTTGGCATCCACATTCCCATTGTGATGCGCCGCACGTACAGTTCATGCTCAAGTTCTGGATGCATTTGTCGAGCCTCGCATTTCCTTCATGAGCACCGGCAGATAGGCAGAGGTCTTTAAGGTCTATAACAATAGGCTTAGACGCAGACCCAACGTTGTCTCGATCTGTCCGGCTGATTGAGGTACTGGTAACAGGTGCAACAGGAACAAACGCTTCGGGCACATAACAGACTGAAGTTTCTTTATTTCTCTCTTTTGCTTCGAGATCGTCGCAGCAATCGTTGTCACGTTTCTCGTCTTTAAAGTCACAACCACAAGACTTGCCCACAATACAGACGTAGACGGCGCTCCAATCCCCAGAGTCTCCGTCACCACTGCTTGTGCAACCACAGTCCTGACCATGCAACTTCTTCACCAACGAGTCCACAGGCAACGGCTCCTTCACCAACAAGTCTAGTTCTTCTTTCGCTTGAGACACCATTTTATCTACCTTGTTACCCATACTGTTCATTTGTTCAAACATTGCAACAATACCTTCATACATCTTGCCAATGAGCTCATAAATCTCCGGTTTAATTTCAAACACGTAAGCATCCGGATCTTCATCTTCATCTACCAAGGCTTGCCGGATACGAGCTGTAAGCACCTCCTTGGTACCACCAAGCTTCTCATATCGGTCACGGAGTTCCTGCCTAAGTTCTTTAATTGAGAGTTTGTCTAATAGTTTGAATGATGCCATTGTGATCAAGTCCTACCTCCTCTCGTTGAGCTGCTTAAAATCCTCACTTCTGACACCATTGTTATAATTTGACCCAATAGCTCCTATTTCCTGTTACGAAAAACCCTTCTGTAGTCCTAAGCAAAGAGGGATAACTCCGTTTTTAAAAAATCCTAAAAAATATTTATTTTCAAAAAAGAATCACATTTAAGATCTAATACAAATAAACAAACAAACAACTTTAAAAAATAGAACTTTATGTCTAGTTTCAAAAAATATATATGTTTAATACCACTAGAATATAAAAAGTTTTAAAATACTCAGTTTCCCACGTGGGGGCTTATACACTGGGTCTATGGGCCTGTTCCTTTGAAAATCTATTTAAAAAATAAAAACCTTCCCGATTTTATTAAAAATAGAATGGGTAATCTCCAAAATGATTTGTTATCACGCTTGAAACGAGACTAAAAGAAATCTTCTTTTTAAAAAGTTTAAATCAAATATATTGAATAGGGGATTTTAGAAACGTTTTACAACGGTTTAGGACAAAAACGCGAAAACGTTTCCAACTGCGGTAGGAGCTAATGGGGTAAGGACAAGGCAAACCCAACGAGACATATATGTTTATTCACAAGACACAGTTACACAAGACATCTGTTTACTACAGTGTCTCCATTTTCCATTCTCTCGCCTTGGGCGGAAATCGTTACTCTCTCAGTAAACATCCTGTTTTAGTCCGTTCACTAGAGATGCGCTAGCCAGACTTGCAATGCGCAAGGCGAGGTCATAACAGTACGTTAACTTATCGTTAAAATAAAAATAACTGTTGGACTTGTTGCCGTTCAGTTGCCTAACACATAGTTGGCATTTAGTTTTATATACCGTTAACTTTGTTTAGTTTATACTGCTCAGTGAGAGGGTAGGCCCGGGCAAAGGCTTCATATCCTGGACGCTGAAACGAGGCCGCTATACTCAAAACCCTCCCTGACAGATGCATCCCATGTCCAAACATTGGCATCAAATAGACTTCATCATTGTCAGACAGTCTGATAGACAAGACGTCAAAGTCACCAAAGCATTATGCGGAGCTGATAGTTGGACTGATCATCGCTTAATCTTATCCAAGCTTAATATATGCATAGGCGGCCCCAAGAATGCAAGCATGCAAAGCGCCTAGATATTGGTAGGATCACAAACCTAGAAATCAAACAAGAGCTCATCAACAAACTAGACAGTGAATTTAAAACCATGCACATGACCAAGGATGGGGAAAACAGTTGGAATAAATTAAGGGATTCAGTGTACTCTCTGGCTAGCAGCGACCTCGAACAGCCGAAACGCAAGCACCAAGAGTGGTTTGACGAAAACAACATGCAAATTGAACGAACAGATGCTAACACGTAAGCAACATTGCTTTAAAGCCTTTCTGTGTAATCCAGATTGCCCGCAAATCAAAGAACGCTACACTATTGCCAAAAGAGAGGTCCAGCGAAATCTGAGGCACATAAAGGAGTCATGGTATAAGAAAAAAGCAAAAGAATTCCAGTCCTATGCTGACAGTAAAAATGCAAAAATGTTTTTCAATTCAATAAAAGCTTTTTATGGCCCTCAGCAAACTGGCTCATCCCCCATACTCAGTGCTGATGGAAACAAACCCCTATCAGACAAGGAGGACATACTTGTTCGTTGGGCTGAACACTTCAGCATAGTCCTTAACTGTTCGTCAAGCATTAGTGCCGAAGCAATCGCACACCTGGAACAAATCCCAATAAACCACTCACCCCCGGCTAAATGAAGTAACGGCAGCAATATCAAATCTATCAATGGGTAAGGCACCGGGGCCAGACTCCATCCCTGCTGAAATTTACTCACTTGGCAGCTTAGAGCTTACTGCTAAACTAACAGAAATCTACCAGATAATGTGGCAACAAAAGACTCTACCACAAGAGTTCAAAGACGCCTCCATCATTCACCTCTACAAGAGAAAGGGTAATAAGCGGTCATGCGATAATCATCGTGGCATATCCCTCCTATGCATTGCTGGCAAGATTCTGGCTAGGGTGCTTTTAAACAGGTTACAACACCAAATAGAAACTGGCCTACTTCCGGAAAGTCAATGCGGCTTCAGGCAGGTTAGAGGCACGGTTGACATGATCTTTGCAGTCCGCCAACTTCAAGAGAAATGTAGAGAACAAAACTCAGATCTCTATACTGCTTTCATAGACCTGACTAATCTTTTGACAATGTCAGTCGTGAAGGCCTTTGGCAAATCATGTCCAAATTCGGCTGCCCTGACCAATTTATAACAATGATACGCCAATTTCATGATAACATGCAAGCAAGAGTTCAAGACAACGGAAACTACTCCAAGCCTTTTCCTGTCTCAAATGGCGTGAAGCAGGGCTGTGTGCTGGCTCCAAAACTTTTTAGCTTAAAGTTCACTGCCATGCTGATAGATGCCTTTTGCAGAGAAAGCTTTGGAGTTGACATACGGTATCGCACCGATGCAAGCTTATTTAATGCTCAGAGACTCAATGCAAGGACCAAGGTAAACTTCGACTGCATCAGAAACCTGCTATTTGCAGATGACTGTGCCCTAAACGCTGCAGACGAAGAAACCTTCAAAAGAGCCTGTCCTTCTTCGCTAACGCCTGCACTAATTTTGGACTCACAATTAATGTAAAAAAGACAGAAGTGTTGCATCAACCTCCTCCAAATAAAGCTGTCACAGAACCAGACATTCTCATAGATGGTCAGAAACTAGCAAATGTCAAAAAATGTGTCTATCTGGGAAGCACCATATCAGCGAGCGCCAACCTAGATGATGAGGTTGATTTCCGTATTGCTCGTGCCAGTGCTGCTTTTGAAGACTTCAAGAACAAGTGTGGCAACGGAGAGGACTCAGTTTAACCACAAAACTGAAAGTCTACAGTGCTGTAGTTCTCCCGTCACCCCGTAACAGAAATTTTAAACTGTCCATCATGCACAATATTAAGGCAACAGTAAAAAGGTCCCAACTACGATAGGCGGGATATGTAGTCCGCATGCCAGAAAATCGCCTTCCCAAGCGACTTCTGTATGGAGAGTTATGTACAGGAAAGCGCTCCCAAGGCGGCCAATACAAGAGCTACAAAGACACCCCCAAGAGCTCCCTCAAGGAATGCGGTTATGACATTTATGGCTGGAAAGCAAAGGCTCTAGATCGTTCCGCATGGCGAGAAGCTGTGTGTCTCAGAGTCTCAAGATTTGAAGCAAGAAGAGTGGCCGAACCAACAGAAATCAGAGAGAAAAAGAAACTGACAAAACTCACCCATGCCACATATGCGGCCGGCTTTTCAAAGCAAGGATTGGACTTGACAGCCATCTTCGAGTCCATAGGAAATGAGAAATGTGCTCATCTTCGAACAAAAGAGTTCTACTGTAGCACAGCTCCTGACTTTGATTACTATCTGTTCTTTTGCACTATTTTTAGCATCAGATAACATTGCTTTTCCCACGAAATATTGGTAGGAATATCTTTCAACTCGTCAATCTAGAGATTTGTTACTTAGTCATAAATATAAATCTAATTTTACTGGCTTTAATGAAAAGGCACATTTTGTTTCAGAAGCATTTGCTAATTTATTTAATGGCGTAAAAGCAAATATGGGAGAAAATAAAAGCTTGTGTCTTGCTTGAAGATACAAAACAATACTTAAGTTATTCTCAGTATCTAGCTTCTCTGCAATTGCTCACTCAACAAGACACTGTCAACTTCAAGAACTTGTCAACTCAGGGTTCCAAATCACGTAACAGTTTAATTTTCAATTCATCACAACCGAAACTGTACAAATGGCAACACGTAACACTGCACAAATACTTCGTACCGCCGTATCAACTCTTGTACTACTTTATCAAACTTCATTGGCCACACCGTTTCGTCCCTGGGCTTGTTGTGTCCGACTTGATCGTAGATCCAAAACATCATTTCGTATTCGCGAGGTGTCTTGACAATACTCCTCACAAAACGTCGTAATGCGCCTTACAGAACCACACCGCTGAACGCCACTGAACTGTGCTGTAGTGAAATGTGCTGTTATGAGCCATCTTGTCTGTAGCAACTCCGATCTTTATATAGGGTCTCCGCCGGACTTCTGGTAACCTCGCGTGACCATTTTGATTGATGGCATCAACTCATCGGACATGACTGGCTTGAGTACTATTCACAACACAGATCGTTCCCGGACCGTCGTATTGTCACTAGTCGCAACTGACCGTCGCAACTCGTCAAGGTTGAACGCTTGTCTATCACTGGCCTTAGGGTGATTTTGTCGGCTCGGTACGCACACACTACTGCCCCTATCCGCACCACTAACAGAGTCGTAACAACACGCAGAACATGTTAGTATGCAATGAAATAATTGCATCAACCACTAAACAATACAAAACAAACAGTTAAGAAATAGTTTTGTAGCGTTGACTTCGAAAACTTTCCAGCCACATTTCATAACATGTATGTAATTAATTTAGCTGTCGACTAGTTTTAAATGCATGAAAGTGAATTGAAGATCTACTAATCATTTGAAAATGAAAGTCCCATACATTAAATATTAGAAAGCATCCAAACTACCGGAATCTTGACAATACATGTTAATACAAACTACCGGGATGTTGACAATACATGTTAATACAAACTACCGGAATGTTGACAATACATATTAATACAAACTAACGGAATGTTGACAATACATATAAATACAAACTACCGGAATGTTGACAATAAACGTTAATACCAACATAATGAACATAAAGTACAACATATAGTACAAATAGTACATCTTTTCATCAGATTCAAAACAATTACAATTTCCCCTGTTACCTTGCTAGTTCTTTTTGGGTGGAAGAAATTGGATACTGGAACCTGGACTCTAGACGGACAGTCTGAAATCGGTTATGAAAACTTTCGTAGAAAGGTTTATGAATCTCTTTAAGGAATTTTTTAATCCAAGTGGGCATAAATAGATGTTGAATATGTTTTAAATTGACTACATATAGAAAAATCTGCTTTGACTCTTAAAATTCATCAAAATAAAATTAAATCTAACTTTTTTTTTTCAAGCTTTTATCTGGTTTACTGGCACTAGACTCAAATGTTTATTTATATTTAGTAATGAGCTTGAAGTACTGAAACTAGAGAATACAATGATTAACTACCATCAACTTCCATTTATAACATTTAAAAATGCCTTCTTCCTTATGCGACCTAATTGAACTTCTTTTTCTTTTCAAAACGGAAGAGTGACTTAAAAGTATGATATAACTTTTTATTAGACAGAATGTATATAAACAAATTACTAGAAGCATTAACGATATAAACTGTATCGCCTATTAGTGATTTAACTAAATTTTGTCCAATCGTTTGAGAATCATATAAAATAAAAATCAATGCCCTAACAGCGTGTGTCACGGAGTAGACAACACATGTTAGCAACAATGTCCGAGTAGTTCTTGGTGACCACGACAGTGGACTTTGACTTGATGTTAATTTTTTCCTTTGTTTTAAAGTTCTTTTTACTCTGATCAAAATGACAATACAACCAGTTGTGATAAATAGTAAACTTCCAAAACATTGCGTCAACTCTATGACATATATCTCTACAAATTTAAAGATTTCTGGTGCAATAGAATACACTCTCATAAAGACGATGTTTTCTAAAAGTTCTATTTTACTGATATAAATATATGAACAATAAGAAATCGTCCACGGCAACCAAATCACAAAGCAAGCGATGACAGCGAACACAGCTCTCTTGGGCGAGACCAGTTGTTTAAATGTTATTGGTAGAAAGATGGCTAAAAGTCTTTCCAGAGTAATAAGAAGTGGTAGAGAAGTACTTGCGTTACACCCCAGCATTCCTACAAAGTAAAAAGCTATTTGAGAAAAGACAAGAAACATGTCTAGCGTGGCATCTAACTGAAAACCGCAGAGTAAAGGCAAATACTTGTTTGGTTGGAAAAGAGAAATGATAAAAGCGTAATTGGACTGCAGTAAAAGACTCATGTTATCAGCGAATACCAGACCAAATAGTAATATGTTGGTCGCTTTTTGAAGTCCATCACGTCTAAGTATGGCCAGGCATATAATGTTGGCTGTGATGCCCAAAACACACAGCGCTGGATGGACGTAACTCATAGAGATAAAGATATACATATACTGAGCTACAGACTCGGCCTTTTCCCAGCACAGGTAGTATTCAAATGAAAAGTAGGGTCTAGGGTAATCAGGTGGAAAAGTTTCTATTTGTCTTTCGTCATCCACATGTCCTGTGGTATTCATGTCCACAAGTCCAGTGGCATTCACGGGATCCATTTTTGAGCTGATTTCTTCACAGATGAAGGTTAACCTTTAAAATAAAAATAAACGCAGGATATAAAATTTCTCTTTTTATTTTAAAAATCTATTTTAATATTCTTGTAACTTTACTTAGAAGGTCCAGTAACTAGTATTTCTATAATGAATAATGAATATATGTCTGAAATATATTAAAAGAAATAAATCTGTTGTAGGTGCTGTGTTGATGTAAAATGAAGTAAAACTAAACAATTTATTAAATTATTAATTCTTCCTTTGTGCCAGCAGCGGGTTGCCTGAATCAGCAGGGAAACCAATGACTGCAAATAGTTTAGCATGCATTACTATTTTGACACGAAACATGCAATTCTCAACTCATTGGCCACATCGGGAAAACTCAAGGTCGACCGTTCTATCAGTTTGAAAATGTCTCATTATCGAAAAATTAATTTTGGCTAGATTGTTTTATGAATGAAATTTTCTATATGACGTCAGTGGCACAAAAAACAAAAACCTGACACCGCTTACTTTACTAAGCTACACTAAGACACTTTTCGGCAAAACAATAACAAGTTTCAATGAATCAATAGTCCTAATTTAATTTGAGCACCATCTTATTATTGGAAAAAATTAATGAAATTAAGTTTGTCGATGTACGATTTGTTATAGTGTTTTAAAGGCTTCATAATCTGTTTTCACTCTATTTGCGTAGGTAGCTTTTACTTTGTTATTATATTGCTGGTGAATTATTGCAATGTGTTGAAGCTTCGAAGTCTACTGTCACAT
>JADKLZ010000167.1:21204160-21215823 GCA_021533235.1 Biomphalaria straminea
ATATATATATATATATATATATATATATATATATATTCTATGGCCACCGTCAGTCGCGAAGCGACTATGGATCATCTCATTTCCATGAGATGAATGCCTGGGCATAAGCTGTGGTCGGAACGATGTCGCCCACACATCAGTTCCCCCCTCTCCACGCAGCTGATGTATCCAAAGGAACGGTATATATATATACACCTAGATTATGTTATAGCTCGAAATATTATTCAATAATAAACATAGCACCTTGCTTCTGTTAATAAACTGGCACCACTGATGTGTGACGGCCCTGACCACTCACGCCGTCAATACCACGCCCATCTGGCGGTGTCACCCAAGACTGGGATAATATATATATATAGATAGAGAGATAGATAGATAGATAGATACATAGATAGATATAGATATCTCTGCAAAGACAAGCGGCACCCACACTTCAGTGGATTCAGTGGATACAATTCCAACACTGGCACCCTATAAACGAAAAATGACACAAAATTCAACCTCTATTCCATAACTATAAACAACTAAAACCAGCGATAACCCTATACTACAAACTACAAAAAGTATCAGCCCCAAAGTAACTCACCCTAAACAGGGGTTCACAAATCCTAATGAATATAAATAATGTATGTTCAATAAACTACATGTCCAAGAAACTATAAATCCAAGAAACTATAAGTCCAAGAAACCATTACAGACTACGGACTAACACACCGTCCATTTTAATCAAAATTCAGCATGTGAACTGTCTCAGGACATCGAATGACCAATGACTTTGTGACGTAGCAGAAAAACAATAACAATACAAGGCACTCTCGCCACGTACAAACAATACGAGCAGGGGAAATCACAATACCCAACAGAGTTGGGAGAAAACATGGACACCTCACCGAACTATGTGACACAGAGCTATTACAATATAGTATATGATGCACTTTAAGCGGCCTAAACTACCTAAGTAATCTTATGTTTTGTAACAAAAATAAGGCCCCATAGCGGACATACTAGTTGTTTTTGTTAAAGCAGTAGAGACGGATTAGCCCATTAGAGTGAAGTTACAGTGGTACGCTATATATATATATATATTCTACCCTTACGGCTCAGGGCCCCGCACAAGGCACTTGCCCATGGACCCGAGCACTGTTAAGGCCGCCCTTGACTCCAGTACCAGAAAAACTAATGCTCAACTCAAATATGAAGGTTTCTTTATCTAAATTAAATGAGACCACTTATAATTTCTTCTCCGACCAATTTTGTGATACAATATCCTGTTTGCTGAACACTGATACATGATTATAGATACATGTCAATAGTTGTGTTTCATTGTATACTTACATATTGTACAATTATACCTAAAGTGTGTTGTTAACAAGATTTTCATCTACATGTTTAAGGTTCTTGGTCTTGTCAATGATCTACGCAATCATCCGGGTGCTTACCTCTTTGCTGTTGGCGCCCCTGTTGTCATCAGTTCCGACGACCCAGCTTCCTGGCTCGCCGCCCCGCTATCTCATGATTTCTACATGGCTTTCATGGCCCTGGGAGCAGTTCACGATGACCTAAGGCTTCTCAAGCAACTGGCCATGAACTCAATCACGTTCGTTGACATTTTGTGTTAATAATAATACTTTACATTAAAAACATAATAATTATAATAATTTAATTCATATAGCGCTGTTAACAAACATAATAAGCAAATTGTTATTTCTTATTTGAGAAAGTAAAAGTTTGTGTATACTGTAGTCAATAGTTGCCTCTAATGTATGTATTTAACTTTGCTCTTGATATAAATGGACTACTTCATTTGCTCTATTGACAACTTCCATTGCCAGAAAAGCCACTTTACTTACCCCTTAAACATTCTTTACTTCCCTATAAATTCACTTCACGTTTTCTGCAGACCTACTTGCCTCAAAGACTCCCTGTACTTGCCCTAAAGATTCACTTCTCTTGACTTAAAGACTCACTTCACTTGCTTGAAGACTCACTTCACTTGTCCAAAAGACTCACTTCACTTGCCCTGAAGATGCTTTTTCTTTGCATTTTAGACTACTTCGTTTTCCTATAAACTATTTATCACAGCTCTCTTTAGCTCTTTATTTATTTATTACTCGTTTAAAAGTACCTTATGTTATGTCTAGGTTCCCTGGGTGGGCTGTGATATTCGAAATAACAAATAACAATTGAAAACACATATATCTATAAACTTTTAATAACTTTAGTGCATCTCTCAACAAGATGAACTCTCTCTCTTTTAAAAAAACTAACACACTTCCGGTCATTCGCGCATATGTAAAAATAGATTATACATTCATACACACATTCATCCGTGACACTATTTAATATTAGAAAACTTTTAGTTGTTTTTTTTTTCTGATCCTTTTTGTTTCCTTCAACTGGACATCAGGTACAGCACGATGACAGATGATGAGAAATCAGTAGCCAGGGCGACATGGCAAAAGAAATGGGAGGAGTTTATTGATGAAGTCATACGTCAGTTTCAACTTTAATGAGGACAGCCAATGGCAGCTGATATGATCAAACTAAGTGACATGTGTTTCTTTACTAGAGCACTTCCTGGTTTTCAAAATGTTTTATTTTATTTTCTATTGAATACACTTTGGATACACCTGAATCTCACCTGGGTAAATATTATCAAAGACTGAGGTCTAAATGCATACATTTGATAATAAATATTGTTTTATATTTTAAGTAAATTTATAGATATTGTTTCATTGATCATATGTCATTCTTTTTAAATATATATATATATATAAAAGAAGAAATAAACCTGAAACAATTAAAATTAAATTATTTGTATGAAAACACTTTATCCTTAGTTGGTCTTTTATTACATGAATTATTCAGAATGTTGAACAACGGACAATGCATTACAGGAAACCTAATTATACTGGATTATCTTAGTCTTAAAATTTTTTCAACGTGACGTTTGAACTTTTATTTAATGTTTAATTTTTTCCCTTTCATCTCATTTTTTTTTAAAGCAAACGTAATCACCATGCCCTCTCCATAGATACTTCAATATCGAAACTTCGTTTTCTAGTTTATAATAACTAGTGCTACAAATTGGTGAAATATTTAATTTTTTTTTTTAAACAAAGCTTATATAAGTAACTATATAAATTATTTAAAACCCTTTATTTATCTGAACTACAACCGTCAACTATATTAAAATAATATATAGGCCAGTAAGAGAAAGATATTTAACATACAAACAAAAGCAGAAACACAAAAAAAACACGTGATTGAAAGACAAGAAGAAAAAGAGAAACGGGAAGTAGGAAAATATTAGAGCGAGAGAGAGTGAGGATGAAGAGATAATACTTTAAAAAAATATATATATCAATCGAGACCGTTTAGCGCAGTGTTTTTCAAACTGTGTGCCGCGGCACATTTGTGTGCCGCCGAAGAATTGCAGATGTGCCGCGGGAGCCTTCGGAACGCCACATGTGTAGTGTTACACAGGTCTGCCTAATATACAATTTTTATTTTACGTTGCGTCGACATCCCCACTCCTAACGACCATTAATAATAGTCCGCAATCTCCAATTTTCTCTGCCCTGCCAATCGGATCTCTCTTTTTTGAAGGGAAGGGTGTTAGCTATTCAGATTATGCAATTTTCCACGATAAATATATTATTATAATCACTAAAATTTCGGCCGCCATAACAGCCGCACATCAGTTTTTGAATTGGTAACGATTATAATAAGCGATGCGTTTCATGTAAATTTTTAATTGCATTCTAATAATAACAAATTATCAATAAGCGTTATTCATTGTTATCTATGGAGAAATACGTTAGCAAGAATGAAACTGCGAAAGCTATGAAAAGCAAGGAACCAAACGAAGGTACAAAGGGAGATTACAACGGATATGGTTTCATATCTTCGGAAACTGAAGATGATCCATTGTCATTCAGTCTGATCTGCAATACAACTCTGTCGAATAAGGCGCTTTTTCCAAGCAAATTGAAGAGACTCTTGGAAACAAAACATCCAGCTGTATAAGCGCAACCGAAAGAATACTTTAAAAACATCAGGGCTCAACAAAATAAACAGGCTAAGAAACTTACGAATTACCTAAAGCTGCCCAAAAAAGGAATTGATTGCAAGTTATAGGGTTGCTCAGTTATTACCAAAGCGCAAGAAGGCACACACAAAGGCTGAATCTGTCATTGCACCAGCTTTAGCAATAGTGTTGAAACTATCCTAAGACCCGATGCCGCTGAAAAAAGTTAAAGTTCTTTTGTCAAATGATACTATCTCGCTGATACTATCTCGCGCAGAATTGAAGACTTATCGTCAGATTTACAAGATCAAATCTGCGAACACGTCGACGTGACTGACGATGAAGTGTCTCTGTTGTGGTCTCTTCAAGTTGATGAATGCACTGACGTTAGAAGCAAAGCCCTGCTGCTAGCTTTTATTCGGTTCATAAAGGATGAAATATGTGTCAACGAATTCTTATTTTACAAAGATTTACAAACTACGACCAATGCGAAGATATTTTCAATGTGGTGAACGAAAACATTTCTCTCTTTAAACTTCAGTGAAACATCTGTGTCAACGTTTGGACCGTAAGATGTCCTTCCATGTAGGGAAATAAATAGGAATTCATCACTCTTGTACATCGGGAAAATCCAAATGTGTTAGTTGTTCACTGTATGATCCACAGAGAAGCCCTTGCCCTTAAGTCTTTGCCGAAAGATTTGATGTCTGTTTTGGATCAAGTGATAGAAGCTGTAAACTTCATCAAATCTCGACCGCTTGCATTCCGACTTTTCTCTCAGCTCTGTGAAGCAATGCATTCAGACTACAAATGCCTCCTGTATCATACCAACGTTCGTTGGCTCTCCAGGGGAAAGTGCTAAAGCGTGTTATCCAACTCAAGGCTGAGCTAATTTAATTCTTGGAAAAGTAAAAAAAGACAGGATTTTCTATTCATGACGAGATCCGGTCGGTTAAGATGACATTTCTCTGATTTATTTGACAAATTAAATTCACTGAATTTAAGTCTTCAAGAAACATCGGAAACCCTCATCACTGCATCCTCAAAACTGAAGTCATTTAATGAAAATAGTCTTTGTGGCAAAGTAAGATCTCGAAAGGAGTCTTCAACTGCTTTCCTACTTACAATGAATGTGCTTCAAATAAAGAAATCACCCCAGAAATTATGTACACTTTGACACATCTGCAGTCAGCATTGCAGCATTAGTTCCCAACAGTTGGATATGGATGGGTCAGCTATCCATTTTGAAACAAGGAAGCTACGAATCTTACAACTGAAGAAAAAGAGCAGCTCATTTATTTAAAATGCAGTTCCTAAGTCAAGTTTTGCAGAGAAAAGCCTGGATGTGTTTTGGATTTCAATCAACAAGTTATATCCTGCAATCAGTTTAAAAACAATAAAATAATCCTTCCATTTGCAACTTTATGGTTTTGTGAGTTTAGATTTTGAACACTGACTGAAAAAAGTCTAAGAAAGAGAGAGAGACTTATTACATCAGACGATGAAATGCGAGTTTGTTTGTCAACTTTGATGCCTCGGTTAGATCGCTCTCTTCCTGGTGTGCTGCAATTTTTTTTTAGTTTTTTTACTGTGCCGGCAGACAAAAAAGTTTGAGAAACACTGGTTTAGCGGCATGTCTACTGTCATTGGATTTAGTGTGAAGTATATCCTAAGACCTTTTACACATTTTGAGCCTCCATTAACTCAAATATGCAAAACAAAATGGACAGTGCGGGTTTTCTTGAGCGTGATGATCCTTGCAGTAGAACCTACATATTCAGTTTAAGATCAGTATATAAATAACCAAACCAAAAAGTAAATTCAATTGTGTTCCTAAAAATGGTGCTTCTAATTATTGTGTTCCAAACCTCCCGTAGAACGACTGGGGATGGGAGCGGGCAGGGTTTGAACCCGGAACCATCGATAAATCCTAACGATAATCCAGCGCGCAAACCGTGCGACCAGGCAGCTCCATGACAATCGCCATATAGACCACCCTTGGAATAACCATAATAAAAATCTCCCTCCCCCCAAAAAAAGGTAGACGATGCATGCTAAGACATTTTAATAAAATTACAGGTTTTATTATAAATACTGTCCCACTGCTCTTTGGAATAATCAAGTGGATTACTATTCCAAACTATACAAAAGATCTTGATTCTGTCCACAATGTCAAACTGAACAAGGAGGTATAATTTAATTACAAATGACCCAAACCCTTGATTCATACTTTCTATGTTAGTTTATTTTATTTTTTTTTACTGAAAATGTAAAATGTATTTTATCTATGCTTTTCAAAGATAATAGGTCATAAGTACCAGTTATAAAGGACTATAGAATCAAAATTTGAAAGTTTGTTCAATTTAGAAATTAAGATTATTTTTCGCTTCCTCAAAGTTTGCATATTTTGTACTCTAATAATTGTTGCTTTAGTTTTCTCGCATTTCATATGAAGACTAGCAATACGTAGAGATTTCACCAATTGATTTGTTCCCAGAAGTAATATAGTTATTGTGACAGTAAGATTGTCACTTCTTATTTTGCTACCGCAACATACTTTTTAGCCAATGAACTATTGTATCTGTTACAATAAAATGAAACGGCTCGCTCTTTCTCTCTCTCTCTCTCTTTGGAAACTATTTTACCCTGCGCATAGTAATTTATCTGACTTTTGACTTTGATTCGGAACGACCCGCTTCATACCCCACCCGCATCCTTTTCTAGAGGCTCATATGTTTTTCCCCATGAATTCAAATACCCCCCCCTCCAAAAAAAACAACATTAGTCCTACGTACTATTGTTTTACTTTTCTTAGACTTCTCAGTTCAGTATTTAATATACTCTATTCGGCTTTTCACCAACCGTCGCACACACACACACACACACACACGCAATGCTGTCATAATTTTTGGTAATTTTTAATGATAATAACTACCTGTAATTTCTATTTACCATTTCCCAATTCATCGACTCCTCAGCACACACTTTTCAGCTATTGAATTATAGCTCTAGATATAGAACAATTAGTTTTACCTTTTTATTTCCGTTTGTATATTATAATCATAAGGCAAGCAATGTCCGGTATGAGACACCGCAAACATT
Organism: Biomphalaria straminea; assembly: GCA_021533235.1. Classification (NCBI taxonomy): domain Eukaryota; kingdom Metazoa; phylum Mollusca; class Gastropoda; family Planorbidae; genus Biomphalaria; species Biomphalaria straminea. The sequence continues at coordinate 21,211,293 of JADKLZ010000167.1, forward strand.
TATTTAGACCATCAGTCCTAGGCCCAGAGGGCAAAAATGTATTTTCAGAAGGCTCCAAATGAATGCCCCAGTCCCGTTACCAACATTACATATATACATTACATAGATTTATTTTTTTGCTCTTCATGTAGAAGGAAGTATCAATTTTTGTAATCAAAGCTTTAATCAATCTACTCTGTATATCTGTCTGGTACACGTTATTTCTCCCACACCTAATCTCGGATCAAGTTAAATTTGCACATTTCTTTCTTTCTTGTACCTGACAAAACAAGAATCAATAGAAAAACTAATTAGTTAATTATCACTTAGTAATTAATTATTTTGTTAGATATTTAACAAGGAAAAGAAATTGTATTTGACTGTTGAGGTGGCATATGTTGATTTAGTCCCCTTTCATACTTTGTGTAGAGAAGTAGGTCATCGCTTAACAGTTTGGAACTAACAATAAAACCTTCTATTTTCATAAGCACTTCGCTGGCACAGTGGTTAAAGTGTTGAGTTGAGGAGGCTTGAGCTCATGTGTTCTAATTCAAGTCTAACACTTCAGAAAATGATTTTAAAAGCGCACACGGTAACATTTAGACCAATAATCCCTTAGTTCTCCACCTCTTTCTGATAGCACATTGAGAACAATAAAAGCATGACATTGCGCTAAACCAAAATGAAAGAACACTGCACAGATTTATTATTGTTAGTCTAGAACTATTACAAATTGAATTCCATGACTGATTCTTTAAGAGATCTCTTGATATATGTCACGTACGCATTCTGATGTACCTATTTTTAGTTCATTGATTAATTTTTTAAATATTAGCTCGGGTCAAAGGTTCAAGTCTATGAAAAGTTAACCAGGTCTCTCCTCCCGGAATTTCCAATCACGCGGGGATAGTTTGACAGAACTATTTCATTGGTCGGTGGTATTAAGAAGTTTCTAGTACACAAGAGAAATGAAGCAAGGGCAACGGGAATGTGTACAAATGTAGCAAGGGCAACGGGAATGTGTACAAATGTAGCAAGGTCAACGTGAATGTCTCTCTCTCTCACTCACTCACTCACTCTCTCTCTCTCACTCACTCACTCACTATCTCTCTCTCTCTCACTCACTCACTCACTCACTCACTCACTCTCTCTCTCACTCACTCACTCACTCACTCACTCTCTCTCTCTCACTCAATCACTCACTCAATCACTCTCTCTCTCACTCATTCACTCACTCTCTCTCTCTATCTATCTCTCTTTCTCTCTCTCACTCTCACTCACTCAAATACTTAAAACAAAATGATCTTATTTGAAAGCGGAAATTTTTATGGCATAAACATGGTATAAGTTTATATTAAAACATTTGAAGTTGGCGTAATATCTGAGTTAGATCATTTGTAATTTCATGACAATCATTGTGAACAAAAAATAGTTCTGGAATTTTATTTTCTCTATAAAGTCTAAAGAAATGTTTAAACAAATAATAGAAACGCTTCTATCAATTATGTTGAAAATGTATTTAATCTTATAAGTTACGACGTTCCTTCAAAAGATAAGAAAATTACGTCCTACGACATTATGTTGAAGTGATTGCAATAAGGTAACCATTTCAGAATAGTCGCGCATTTTCCAAAAATAGAAAACAAAAACAAAATGAATAAATTAACAAAATAAAAGCGAAATTCTAATGAAAGATTTATTGAGCTTAGCTCTTCTACACAGACATTGACTCCAGTACATTCAACGTAATCGAAATTACACTCAAAGTAAAAAAAAAAAACAAAAACGGGTTGACTGACGACTTAAAAAAACTTTTATCATTGGAACATTACAAGCTATTCTTGTTTCAGTTTTTAAAAAGTATCAGATTTGAAAGTCCTGGTGTCGATGTACAAAACAAAGTGATCTATTTACTACTTCGCAAATAGTTTTCTTTCCCTGTTGTGACTCACAAAGTCTCTCAGTGAACGAACATTTAAGCTCCTGGCGATCTGCCTGGGACTCTGAAATAAAGAAAATATCATATTTCACTTTGAAAAATCTAGATATAACAAAGCAATAATCTCATAAGCATGTAAAACATCTAGACATGACCAAGTAATAATCTCATAGACATCTAAAACATCTAGACATGACAAAGTAATAATCTCATAGACATCTAAAACATCTAGACATGACCAAGTAATAATGAAATTCACATCTGAAACATCTCGACTGGTTTAATTTCTTCATTGCATTTCAATCTCATACCACTTTGAACTAGTTTTTCATTAAACAACCAAAAAATATGTGTAATAGATTGTGACTTTATTATTTCATATTATGGAAATTTAAAACAAATTGTTGAATACTATTTCGTGGTTTGCTTGTAATGGAACTTTTACATTAGGAACAAATTCCCAATTAATGAGTAACATTTTTTTTTATTCAATGTTGTTTAAGGTTTTTTATAAATATTTTTACTGACTTTTCCCAGTTTCTTACTTAATTTAACACACACGCTACTTCCTGCCCTTTATCCATTGAATATAATTTCTTGACCAATCACAGGCAATCTATTTGAGTATTTCTATCTTTTGAATGTATCCATTTATCCGGTCGAGCCAGGGCTAAATTTAATAATTGCTGTGTCCTATGCGAAATGGTTTGCGGGGATAAGGGATAAGGATAATAAGTGAAAATTAAGATTACTTATTAAAAAATTAATTTCGTCTTTGCATTACATTTTATTAAATGAAAGTTTGCAATGCCGTTTTTTTTTAATCGCGCTTAGGATTGGCGTATTAACATTAAATGGAACCCCCAAAAATTACACAATTTTGTCTATTTTAAGGACATTTTATATTTTATATTAAATTTTACATTTCCATGACTTTTGCTATTTCAGGAGATTTACAGGAGCTCCATGAATATCAGTAGGCCACGGTACACTTGTTATAAATACAATAGCTTAATTTAATATTTTACACCAGAATTAGAGCGGGGGCTAGGAAATTGCGAGGCCCACTGTGACCGCATTTTTCGCAGTAGCCTAAGGCGGGCCCAGGATCGAGCTAATCGAAAACAGTTTCCGCCCACTTAAATTTAGATAAGATAGAAGTCGAACTATTAAGTCTCTCACAGTAGACTTCCTATATTCACATACCTCTTTATCTATATCTTTAGACCTAGTGGTACGTAAGGAAATTGTAGTTTTTATACTTGCTTGGCCATGTGGCCCTGAATATATCAATAAGTGCATTGATATTTTCTCTATGTAAATTATCTGCATTTCTAAAAGTCAAAACCTGATTGCCACAAGAGACACCAACTTGTTCCTCCTTTTCCCTGCACCAGAATTCATGTTAACCTTCCAGTTGTCTTAGTTCTATTATTGTTGCGGGTGAATTCTTGTGGTAGCCTCTATTCCAGTTTTTGTCATTACTACGACTTCTAGAACTTTTGCTCGAGTTCCTGAGTCAGTCTTCATCTCTGGGATCGACAATTAAACCTAAGACTGTATACTTGATCGCAGAAGAACCGATCCTTAACTTGGCTGGAGAAAGGAACCCTATTTCAGTGAACATATGAAGTTATTCCTCAGCCTCAAGCAGCCTGCCTCTTCATCGCTGAGTTTACCTTGCCCTAGCTGCATCCCCCACATCTTGAGGACGTACAACTGCGACCAGAACATCTCAGAGTTCCCAGCTGGAATTTACACCTCCCTACGCTGGTACTCTCACAGTCTTCAACAGTTTACAGTCTTATGACAAATAAGGCACTAATAGTTTTACCATCAGCAGTCAATATAATGATTTGTTTATTTCACGTATTTTTATTCATAGCTAGATAACTTTAGGATTTACCAATATTCTTCCCACCATTGTTATTCCTTTCCTTATTACTTTTTATTAATAATAATATTAATTTTATTTATAAAGCGCTGTTAACAAACAAAAATGTAGGCTGAAGGCGCTGTAAAATATTACAAACACAAACATACGACATGACAAACTAATCTAAAAAAGTTCTAAACAAATAGGTCTTTGTATTCCATCAAATATTTTTGTGTTTTCAACTAAGGTTATTCTTTTTTATATTGTAAGCAATATGTGTGTTCTCTTTCTCAACCTGTAATGTACGCTGGCCTGAGATGTCGTTAAAACACCCTAGACTTAACGACAACACAATTAATTCACTTTTGAAACTAATTGATCTTAATTAAATCATTGACATTTACATCGATGGATATTACAGCAACCAAATGTGAGCGATATAACAAACCTTCATGTAAATGGGATAACAGTAATTCCTTGGACTGACGTAATCAAAATGAAGCCTTGTAAATATACTCATAAATACAGAATTATTTTGTTCAAACTATTTATTTTTCTTACTTCAGACTATATTTTGTTATAACAGCATCAATAAACTCGTCCCAGCGAGCCTGCCATATGACGTAGGCGTCTTCTTTCTCATTAGGCGTCATGGTACTGTAGCTATAAGAGTTAAATAACAATTATGGCACATTAAAGAAGTACAACTGAGTATTAGTTGACAACAACATTAAAGA
>JADKLZ010000167.1:21273904-21287206 GCA_021533235.1 Biomphalaria straminea
TGCAAAGCTCAATAGATCAAGGTTTGCTTCTGATCTAATACCAATGACCCAAGCTTTCGATGCAAAGCTCAATAGATCAAGGTTTGTTCTGATCTAATACCAATGAACCAAGCTTTCGATGCATAGCTCAATAGATCAAGGTTTGGTTCTGATCTAATACTGTCTTGAAACCAATGTTACAAGTTTTCGTTGCTTTTAATCTACGTACACAAATACTATGACTATGAACACTTTAATATTTTATATGTAAAAAGAAACACTAAATTATGAGAACGTTTGATTGTAAAGGCCACTCTATGTAGACCATATATAGAGATAGGTTTTAGTCAAATGACGCCTCACTTTCAAGGGAAGTTGATACCCGTCTGGCCAGGGCCAGTAACGCCTTTGGACGCCTACAGGCGATAGTTTGGAAGAACAAATCGCTTCGCCTACCTACAAAAATAAATGTCTACCAGGCGGTGGTTCTCTCAACCCTTCTATATGGCTCTGAGACATGGACACTATATAGAGAACAGCTAAGACTCCTTGATCGCTTTCACCAAAGATGCTTGCGCTCCATCATGGACATACGATGGCAAGACCGCACTATAAACAGCGATGTCCTTGCGAACGCCGGTATGGACAGTATAGAGGGACTTCTTATGATCCGCCAGCTACGCTGGGCAGGGCACGTATCCCGTATGGGAGACGAACGTATGCCAAAGGCAGTCTTTTTTTGTGAGCTAAAAGGTGGTCGACGTAACAGAGGCGCCCCACGGAAACGCTTCAAAGACCAGCTTAGGCGTCAACTTTCCTTGGCTGACATAGAAGAGAGCACCTGGCTGAATGCGGCGTCGGAACGAGACAGCTGGAGGTCACTCACGAAGGCCGCGGGATACACATTTGAGACCAAAAGAAAATCTGCCGCCGAGGACAAACGCAGGCGACGAAAAGAAAATCTAAACCGACCACCTACGGACAATGGTTTTGCTTGCCCTGGATGTGGCAAAATATGTAGGTCACAGCTGGGACTGCACAGCCACGGGAAACACTTTATTCCTCACTAATCTTCGGATTCGAAGACAAGCCTATTATTAGTGGATTTGTATTCAATTGTTCTGACAGAATAAATTTAAAGTCTTGTCTTCTCATTTTAAAATTGTAATTGTCAAAACTAATACCATTAAATCTAGTGCGCGTTGATGTACAAATACAAGATATAAAACTAAAAAAAAAATATTTGATATAGAAATATATATTGATAATAAATTATCATTACAGGAATACATTTATTATTACTATTGATGTTGTAACTTCCGAGATAGAATGCATAGGTAAATTGTGCGTGATATAAAACTCTTGACCGTTGTCAAATGCCGACCATATAAAAGCATGTAGGTCATTGTAGGTCAATATCTTGGAACTACGAGACTAGCGAGGACCTTTCTACAGGGAAACGTGTCACGAATACAGAAAGAAACAGCTCACAGAACAATCTTGTCCAAATTCTTTTAACTCTATCTCTGCGTAATTATTTTCCGTGCTCTGAAGGAACTATTCATTTTTCCCGTTTGTATTTTATTAGTATGTTAGGGTGAAACTTCAATAATGTTTTTCTTTTAAAAAAAAAAAATGTTATAATTGGTAGAGATAAATAAATGCCTTTTTATATAACATCAATTAAAGTTTATGAACCCAAATGAATTAAGTTAATTTAATAAGGTCAAATCAACGATGGTATTATCAATCAGGAGAGAAAGAGTTAACGCATAATGAACGCGATTAGAAGTTAAATAGATGTATTAGGTAATATTTTTTTTCACAAAATGAGATCGATATTTTATTGAAATTATGAGATTATACCAATATTTTACCATCATTCTACCAATATTCTACCAATATTCTACCAATAATTTATCAATATTCTATCAATTTTTTTACAAATATTATGTCATGAATATTCTACTAATATATCGATATTCTATGAATACTCTACAAATGTTACATTAATATTCTATCAATATTATATATGCATTCAAACAATATGGTATCAATATCAAACTAATATTTTATCAATATCACAACAATATAAAGTTAATATTCTACCAATATTCTATCAATATTCCATAAATATTCTAGCAATATTCTAGCAATGCACCAAACGTATCAGAGTTTTTGTAATTCTCTCTATATCTCTCTTTGTTCATTTCTCTTCATATTTTGATGATCACGTTTTCGTTCATTTTTTGTTCTTCTTGCTTTCTCTCTCTTTTTTCTCCCCATTTCTCTTGCTTTCTCCCTCACTCTTCCTCTCTCTCCCTCTGTCCTCTATACTTCCTTGTCCTTAGTCCATCCATCTATCATTCCCACCAAGTCCAACAAAGGCTCGAACCAAAATAAATAACAAAGACCCGAACTGTCAAACGCCAGCCAGAGAACCAATCAATTCACACAGGCAGACTTATTTCGCTGTCCATGTTTCTGCCGGACACGTAATGAAAGAGTCCTCAACTTGTATTTACAGAGAACCCGAGAGACTCCCCCCCCCACACACACACACAGACACATACTGTCCCTATGCCCGTCATTCCTTTCTATTCCTCTCTGTGGCCTGTTAAAATAATTCCCCCCCCCCCCCTTTTTTCGTTTTCTTTAAGAGTTAGTGAAAGAAAAAAAAAAGGGGGTGGGGTCGAGGGGATCGCTATTTCTTTTCACCAATCTAGAAGAGTACCTCTAATAAATAAAAACAAACACCCAAGGAAATCGTACTGTAAGTGGATTACAAAGATATGCCAGGGAGAAATATAGGAAACGGGAATCCCCCATTCCAAAGGGGCGATAGACTTCTGATTGGGAATTACCGTTTTGGCTCACCAGCGCCAAGTGGAACGCCCATCTATCACGGAATGCACTCGTTTGAGCTCTTGGCATTTCTATCTTGTAACGGCGTCCGCTTGGTGAATTAGCCTCAACGCACTGCATTAAATCAGTATTGGATTAAACTGTTAGCACATTAAGCACGAGATTAGGGTATGGCAAGGAATAACAAACAGCAAGCTAATACAATGATAAAAAAGAATATATTTATTTATATTATTTATATATATGTTGGTCACTTTAATATTCCGATTATGTTTTTAGAATGTTGACATATATGTATGTCAATATATATCATTATATATATATAATGTTTTTTTTTTCGGTATAGATAAAAAAGAAATAAATTGGAATATTACAAAAAAGATTGATCTAAACCTTCAATCGTATTTCAATGTAAGATTTAAAACATCTCTGCTTGAGAACTGCAAATAATTTGCAAAGTATATTTCTTTTCAAAGTTCTTTATAAGATGAACAATAATCATTCTAAGATTAGAGACGGCCAACACTTTGCTAAAATCACCAAAGAGACCTGTAAACAGCATTGTTTGCAATATTGTTAATATAATTTTTACCTATTTACTATACAAGCTAACCTTCCTTGAGTGTCTAGAATGTTCCAAAGCGTACAAAGTAAATGCAGGGGAGAGAACTTGGAGGAGAAACATGTACAATTAAAATAGCATTTTGAGATGTCATTTTTCACTTTTATACGAATTTTTTTTTTTTTTTGGTGACTTTACTTTAATGGGTTTAAGTTTTAATAGATGTCATCAAACTATTGCAAAGACTATTCTGAAAGATGGTGTTCTTGTTTCTTTACTAAATAACTTATTAGTCTGAATGAAAGTTCATCTTCCAATAAATCAATCAATCCCCTCCCTTCCCAACCCCTTTTTTCCTAAAAGCGGGGGGGGGGGGAGTGAGGGGGGGACCGGTTATTTTTTTATATTTGGGTGAACACCATTTCGTGAGAAAATTAATTCCGCCGTCTACTCACTCCCTTCACGAGAGGATGCGCCAAAACCGCAAAGTCCAAGTTAATCCCTGGCGGAGTTAACGAGGGCTACGTCTCTTGCTCCCTGGGGTTTGACCTTAGGCTCGTTAAGTGAGAACTCGGATTGCGAACTAAGACACCGTTATGTCAATATTAGATGATCACTCACTGCGAGTGTTTTTCCTAAGTTGGTGGAGGTGGTGTGTGTGTTGGAAAAGAAGACGACGTCTGGGTACTTTCTTTCAGAAGCAAATTACTCATTTGCATAGATTGAAATTTGCCGTTAACACTTAACGTCATCTCTGAAAATATCACTAAATTAAAAAATTTTTTGAAAAACTTTTCAAAGTTGAAGGCTTCTTCTAAATAAATGAAATGCAAGATTGAGACTTTTGAGAGACTAAGTACTTGTTAATAGAAAATATATTTCATATTATTTATCTTTATAAATCAAAGATCGCACTCACACTTCTAAACGAACTAGCTATGCTTTAAACCGGCTTTTCTCTGGTTTTTATTTTCGTAAGGATTTTGTTTCTTATATTATAAATGGTTACTATGTAGAATGTAGTATTAATAGTTGAAATCTATGTCAAGATGCCTCATTGACCTAAATCTAGTAAACTCTCTTATTATAGGGCAACTTTATATATCCTAAGATCACCGCTACTATCTAAGTAACGTTTATGCCAAGTTCCATTAAGATTGATCAAACGGTTTTGGTTTCTATAAAAGACGTGCACCTTACAATCTACATTATATATTAGATATTACTATTATTAGTTGTAGTACTAGATCAAAGAATGTTTCTCATAGAAATTGTAGACATTTTTTTTTTCTTTTTGTGTTCTATGATCAAGAGAAACGTGCGCAATTTTGTTTTTGTGCTAGGACTAGTTTTTCTAATTTTACACACAAACAAAAAGCTTGTTATCATTTAAAAATATATGAATATTAATAGGTGTTTCTAATTAACATTATTGATCTACTTTAATAATTAATCAATGTAAACGAGCCGGATTATGAAGTAATGTAGAAGATGATGTAAATACGTCAATAAAGTATGTAAAGCGTTCAATGGTAGTGCATGTTGGTTTCAATGGTGTTTAAATACAATAAAGTTCCCCTTTCAGACCTTGTGGTCTTTAGGGCAGATAATGTAAAGGTCATCTTTTTCTGTGGCCTACGGTTAACGAGGGTGTCATGAGGCCAGCACAATGACCAAACGTCTTTAATTTTTCCCAACTAAGTTCAGGTACCCAATGATCTAGAAATTAAAATTCCAAGTCTTGACGAGGATTCGAACCCGGACCTACATAACTATTTCTATTTATAAAGAATAAGTATTCCAAGTGAATTAATCTTTCTTTTTAATGCTACATTTGATTTCAATATTTATTTTGATGTGCCGTATTAAAAAAAAAGACATGTTCCACATACTTAGTTACGGTTCGAAATGCGAATCAAACTTGCATTAGGTCTCTACTATTACAAGACAAGTATATAACATTCAGTCTCTACTTCTAATGTTTGCTGTACAGTGGCGTACCGAGGGTGCCAGGCGCCCGGGCACCCCCCACCTATTAGTATGCGTAATCTATATTTGCATAAAAACAATCACCAATCAATAAATTAAAAAATGTTATTGTAAACAAAGTTAATGAACAATCTGAAGCTACATTAGCCATTTCTTATATAACTATTTTTCGTGATCTTGCACTAGCAAAGTTGTCAATGACATCATCAAAATTAATTGTTTCCACCAGCTCCTTTTCTATGCTTAGCAATGCCATGTCTGACAGACGCTCCTGACCCATTGAAGCTCTCAAATAAGTTAAAATGATTTTTAGTTTACTAAAAGAACGCTCACAGCTAGCAAATGACACAGAGATTGTCAGCATAATTTGCAAAGCGATTCGCAAGTTTGGAAATATGTCATTGCCATATGAAATAATAAATGAAAGTAATTCTAATGGGCTGCTTGGGGTAGCATCTGGCCGGGTTTTCAGCAACATACTGCAGTTTCTGATTTCTACGAACAGTTCAGTTCCATCGATATCAGTTTTATAAAAGTCAGCCAGCGTAGCACAGTGCTGTTGAATATCATCAGAGGTATCATTAGCAAACAATTTGCTGATGTCGAATAGAAATCCAAACTTTTCATCTAACGTCTTCAGACGACCAAATCGTGTTGTCATCTCCTGGATTAGTCTATCAATAACTGATTTCATAATGCGAGTTATTTCTTCAACCGCACAGAATCCTGCACCACGAGCATTTTCACCAGGCATCTGTTTTCGACGTTTAATTCTTTCTTCTATCCTAATTCCCAATTTTTCACACATAACTTTAGCTGCATTGACTGCAGTGATGCAAACATCTTCTCGAATGCTACTTAGCCGTTGCTGCAGTCTTTCTAAATCCAGTGCTAGGTCATGGAAATTCATTGATGGATCTTGCAGTCGTTTTTGAATCCGGTCAATTTTTGACAAAACTGCATGCCAGAAATCAAGTAGAGTGATGAAATTGAAATTCATCACATTTTGAAGCAAACTGTATGCATCATTCTTAGTCTCACTAATTTGAGTACTATCTTCATACAGGTTTTCTAACAGCTGTAAAATCCATCAAACTGTTCGTGGATTGCATTCACCGCATCTTGTCTTGCACTCCAGCGTGTTGGACATTCTCTCTTCAATGTAATTCGAAGCTATTCTTTCATTTTCTCCCATCGAACAGTTGAAGCACTGAAAAAAACGTAAATTTTCTCAACTGTACCAAAAAATGTAACAACAACTGGATCCTGTTTTGCAGCATGTAATCCAGTTAAATTCAAGCTATGGTTGTTACAATTAACAATCGATGCTTGAGGATTTCGAATGGCAATTCTTTGTTGGAGTCCGGACAGTTCTCCTGCCATTACATCGGTGCTCTATCCTAGTTTATATAGAGCGTGTAATATCCAATTTGGCGCCCCCTACTCTCCGGCGCCCGGGGTTGGTGCCCCCCTCCGCCCCCCCCCCCTCGGTACGCCACTGTTGCTGTATCAATGCAGCGTTTTTTAAATATACAGTTGAACTGAAACCTGTAGTAAAAATATAAGTTAATTAAGTAATTTATTTGTAAGCCAGAGTGTCTCAAATAGCTTGCCCTGTTATGCCGATGGTTAAAACGCATATAAAGTATTGGCCCTACCTCCACCCCCTCATGTCATGTGAGTCTATCATTTAATAACAGTTAAATGACTCAAATATGTTTCAATCTGGGGTAAGCTCCTCTTGTCCTGACCTAAATGGAAGTAGGTTAAATGGATCATATTTATCACAAGTCTGCTCCAAATTAAAGGACGCCTTGACGTTATTCACGATACTGTCTTAATTAGAATTTTTTTTTTTCTAACGGGTCAGAGGTTAGTTGTAGAATATCGGTCGGCTATTTGACTGCAAAGATCAAAGCATTACTTCAGGTGCTTTAGAAAATATTGGAGTGGATCATCTTTGATCAAGGTTTGGATGTGAATTTGGTTATTGTCGGATTTAGTGTTAAGTCTAACGATAAGGAAATTATGGAACAGAGAAAGAATTCTTAGAAGATAAAGACTTCTCTTGATGCCGGCCAGCGCTATGAAATAAAACGACGTTCCCTAGCGGTCATTTCTTGTAGCGGTCAGCGACAGTTATTTCAACCGCAAGACGAAATTCCCGACAGGGGAAATCTTCTGATAATAGGCGGGAAATTGAACGAGATGGAATAATGGCGCAGGCGATAGCCTCGATGTGAACACGATTTATGGTAATTGATAAAAATGTGGATAAGCGCAGACTTTCTGTTGAGTTACCTCCCTTTTTTTGCCTGTCTTTCTAGCGTTGTCCAATTCCCTTCTAGATCACCAATAAAACACCAGTGACTGAATCGTCTGTAGGTGTTCACCTATCTTCTCCAAAGGAAATGAAAGATCTTGAGACTTCTGCAATGGCGCTCAACAGAATCTATTAATAGAAGTCTCGATGTGACGGCGTCATTGATTGATTGGCTTTACTTATTTTTCAGTAATAGCTCGCAAGCGACCTCCCCGCTTACAGTGAGAATGTGAACTCTTTGACATAGACCACAGCATTTGACGCTTATAGAGCTGCCCTACATCTTTTGATTAAATCCATGTGAACAGAGATAGATCTAGAGTCAATATTCGGATTGAAGTATGCACGTATGGATTTAAAAGCTACACTTTAGGACGTACTAGAAGAGATGTTAGCCTGGTCGTGTAATAATCGCTTAGGTCTTTTTTCAAACTGTGCTGGGTATCAGCCGCGTAGCTCCTATGACACGAAGGGGTTCATTGACCATGACTATGGGACAAAGGGGTTCATTACATAGGACCATGCCGGTAAGTGGTTCATTACCCAAGCCCATGGCGCGAAGGGGTTCATTTCCCATGACCATTATGGCCTATTTAAATAAAAATAATTGGAAAAATATGTTTATTATATGAATTTATATCATGTATTACTTACTAAATGTCGTTAGTGAATTTATTGTCATGATATCATTTTTTGTCAAAAGTATTAACCACTCCATTATAGTCTTTGACCTGGACAGGCTACATGGTCACTTGCTAAAATTGATGTCTGAAGGAATATTCGAAAGTTGTTAAACAAAAAGCAACGATGTTCACACTGATTCTCATTTTACAAATATTCTTTGCATGTATCTTAGATTATCTTCTCTTTAAATCATAGGTTATTCTCTCTTGAAATTTTGAATATTGTCTCTTTTAATTCTCATCCCAACCAACCTCAAAAGTATGTACAGAAATATGACACTAGGGGGCGCTATTGGTGATAGAAAATCAATACAACTGAACGATGGTGAGTACACTGGGAGTGAGTGTGGGATAGACAGTGAGGAGACTGTGAGTGAGTGTGGGATGAACTGTGAGTAGGTTGTGAGTGAGTGTGGGTTGGACAGTAAGTAGACTGTGAGTGAGTGTGGGTTGGACAGTAAGTAGACTGTGAGTGGGTGTGGGATGGACAGTGAGTAGACTGTGAGTGAGTGTGGGATGGACAGTGAATAGACTGTGAGTGAGTGTGGGATGGACAATGAGTAGGCTGTGAGTGGGTGTGGGATGGACAGTGAGTAGACTGTCAGTGAATGTTAGATGGACAGTGAGTAGACTGTGAGTGTGGGATGGACAGTGAATAGACTGTGAGTGAGTGTGGGATGGACAGTGAGTAGACTGTGAGTGGGTGTGGGATGGTCAGTGAGTAGACTGTGAGTGTGGGATGGACAGTGAATAGACTGTGAGTGGGTGTGGGATGGACAGTGAGTAGACTGTGAGTGTGGGATGGACAGTGAATAGACTGTGAGTGGGTGTGGGATGGACAGTGAGTAGACTGTGAGTGTGGGATGGACAGTGAATAGACTGTGAGTGAGTGTGGGATGGACAGTGAGTAGGCTGTGAGTGAGTGTGGGATGGACAGTGAGTAGGCTGTGAGTGGGTGTGGGTGTACTGTGGTTATACTGTGGTTGGAATTGTGGAAGCTAATAGAACTGTGAATCATATTGTGGCTTGAAGTGTTGGTTGAATAGTGGATGTTAGTCTGATGGAAGAAAAAAAAAACATTCGAATGGGAAGTGATATCTCATTTTGTAGAATCCAATATTTTTTCTTAATTTTTATTCCTCTTTGATTAAAATGGGAAATAGAGAAACACTTTTTTTAGAAAGTGAAAGAGAAAAAGAAAGACACAGATGTTTGTGACAGAAAGAGAGTAATTGAAACAAAAAAGTAGCCAGAACAAACGAAAGAGGGAAAGTGATAGAGAATGTGGGATGGGGTCTGTAGGAACAGGAGAGGGGATACGGCTTTACGTCTCAATTACAGATGGCTACTTCAGAATGTGACATTAATGGATGACATCGCCTGTTGATATGTCATGACATGTGACATGTGATGTTCTACCTAACGCGGGATGAATTGTCCTTCTGTTTTGGCCTGTTGTAGTTAGTGCGAGTAACTGCTGGACATGTTGAACACAAGACAAAAGACGGGGATAGGGAGGTGTCATGAGGATACATTCTGTAGTTCATTATGGAATAGAACTAAGTGGCAGCCATATTCTGCACGTGTTGTATTTACTGTTCCTTTAATGAAGGAGGGGGGGTCCTTGGTAATTATTAATTGAGTACTAAAGATAGAGTAAAATAAAAAGGAGTTGTCAGCCTACTTGCATGTCATTCATTAGAATGCTTTCTATCCACCGTCCATAGTTTAGGTTTAAACCCAGGACAGAACTCGAACGTGCTTCCGGTTATAAGCATGGTTTTAATTATTCATTATCATTGTCGCATTCTCCAGACTTACTGGGTTTTTTTGTTTTTGTTTTTTTTTTTAAACTAGTTGACCGGCGGCATAGCATACGCCGCTATTTACCAGGGCCGGCGACCGCAGTGGGGCCCGCATTTCATAGGACCCGCAATTTTATAGGACCCGCTCTAATTTAAAGTGTAAAAATTATTAAATTAAGCCATTTTATTACTTACAACAGATTCCCCGCGCCATCCTGTCGATTTAACATCCCTACAATTATTTGTCTGTTAAGCTATTGCTTTAAAAGAAATCAAACACATTTTTAACAAAATATAGTCATTTATAACGACCGCAGTGGGGCCCGCATTTCATAGGACCCGCAATTGTATAGGACCCGCTCTAATTTAAAGTGTAAAAAATTATTAAATTAAGCCATTTTATTACTTACAACAGATTCCCTGCGCCATCCTGTCGATTTAACATCCCTATAATTATTTGTCTGTTAAGCTATTGCTTTAAAAGAAATCAAACACATTTTTAACAAAATATAGTCATTTATAATCTCTAACCTTGCTAATGCTTTTTTTTCCCACCACAATTGTTAACAAATACTCGTATTAAAGGTCTTTTGCAAGTCAATGGATTTTTTTCTAAAGAATTATAGAGTAATTGCGTTCTAGAAAACTTTCTCTTTGACTATTAAATACATAAATAATTCGAGTTTTAAATATGGTTCTAATTTTTCGCATTATAAAATAAGTAAAGCCAATGCGTTAAAAAAATGATTAATGGAGCTAAAAATAGATTACTTGTTGCATTGTGTTGCCGGTCTGACCTAATTCTTTTGAGAAATATAATATAGATGTGACAATTTTATAAGCAAGATAAAATGGTGGTTTTAAATTCTGGAAAGTATAAAAAATGGTTCTTTTGTGGTTGTTTTTTTTTTTACTTAGGAACAAAAAAGTAATTTAGTTTTGTTTAGTTTAGATTCGTTGAAATGTAGTTTAATTTAGTTAAAATATAGTTTAGTTTAAATTTAGCTTCGTTTAGTTTGGTTTAGTTTTATTTAAATTTAGTTTAAATTTATTTTAGTTTAGTTTATATTAGTTTAGTTTATATTAGTTTGTTTAGTTTAACTTCATTTGGCCGAGTTTAATTTAGTATGGCTTGGTTTGATTTAATTTATTCATATTTCCTTAGTTTTGTTTGATTTGTTTTTTTAGTTATGTTCAGTTTAATTGTATTGAGTTTTTCTGTGTTATAACGTAAGGGTCAACTAATTTTATTTGTTTCATTATTTCTTAACGCACACATTTTCTAAAACTTACTAGACAATAACAATAATAATCTTTATTGTCCGTGAGGAAATTTGTCTTACAATTTGTGCATTATACCAAACAATACATCAAACCAAAAAAAAAACATTCATACCTGACTCATTCAGAATTTACATGTGAAAAAAAGTTTATGTTTATATCAAATTATTTCTATTCAATGATTTCACTGCCAGGGGAACAAAAGAGAGCTTGTGTCTGCTAGTCTGCAGACTACTCCGTCTGATACGCCTCTGTAGGTAATGGACCGTTACTGTTACATTTGAAAACTCGTCGCGAGGCATGTGATCATTCAAAACATAACACACATAAAAACAAAAATTAAACGATGTGTAGATGTCGCGCAGGGGAGGGGCAAATATCTAGTATCTCCATGATTGATGACATCACAAGGTGAGATACCCGTAATTAGATACGTCCAGAAGTTAAACACCTGTGTTAACCATTTCTCGTGATGTCCAGGTAATCTCTGACCACAAGTATTTTTTTTATTTGTTTGTTCTAGTAAGATGTTAGAGGAGCTTTATTTTTAAATCAGTGAGCAACTGCCTTGACCTTGACCTGGATAATTAGCCTTGTCTCTTAAAACATTTTCTTTTTCTGACCAGGTCATTCAAACCTTTTTTTTTCTTTCCTCATATTCTTCAAATGAAATAAGACTTTCTTTGGTCGTTGGAAAATTACCTCAACGAAAGTGCAGTTCGCCAAGTACATGGGCGTGTGTACTTTCAATGTCTTACCACCGAATGGACACACCACCACTGGTTGATATAATTGTTGAAAGATTTTGATTGAATTTTCTTTTTAATAACATTTCTTCAACCAATACATAGTTAGCCGGACCAAGGACACGATAGGCTAGTTTGGGAGAGCGTCGTCCCCAGGTCTCTCACTTTATTGACCGGACATTTCAGCACAAGAGGCAAAGAGGATGAAGTGGCGGCTTGAGGTCACTTGAACTGGATGTAGTGGACAGGGGCAGACAATTGGGGTCTTGAGATGAAGACAAATAAGCAAACCCCTTTAGCTAGTGATCTCCCGCTTCGTATGTGTTTATATTGTCGCGACTTAGTCAGAATAAGTGAGCAACTCAGAGTAATCTTAAACACCTGTCAAACGACAACTTTTTCAACAGGTAATAATTTCATCAGTTAAACATTTAAGAACTTCAGAAGTTATGGATGAACAGTTTCGTGTTTTTAATACAACTTCTATCAACATACTTTGTCTTTCTTGCCGGACTTTCGACATACAGATCGGTGAAGAGCCTATTTCTCATCATGGCCATGGTTAAAAGCCTTTCCTTGGTCAAGAGGTCAATAAAAGGGAGCCGGACGTTCTCGACCTTAAAAACATCTGACTCAGGTACAAATGATGTACATTATATTTCTCCCACTTCACATTCTCAGATCAAGTTAAAACTTTGCACAATTATTCTTTTTTTTTTTATGACAAAACATGAATCAGTCGCTAATTAACAAACTATTTAATCAATGAATCATTATTAGCTTTTTTTTTTTCTTCATTTAGAGACTGTGTTAGCTAATGGAAGATTGTGTAGAGAATAAGGGCGTTAGATAAAAAATTGAAAGTAAAAAATGATAATCATAAAACCTTCTATTTTTAACAGTACTTGTGAAGCTCATTGGTAAGCGTGTCGGCTGCCTATCATGGAGGTTCGAAACTTCAGTCTCAGCCTTGACTCAACCAGGGGACAATCGACTCAATCTCAGCCTTGACTCAACCAGTTGACATACGACTCAATCTTGCCTTGACTCAACCAGTGGACATACGACT
>JADKLZ010000167.1:21287216-21303276 GCA_021533235.1 Biomphalaria straminea
TGGACATACGACTCAATCTTGCCTGGACTCAACCAGTGGACACACGATTCAATCTTGTTTTGACTGCACAACTATTTTTCATTGTTGTAGTAGAGTAGTGAAATGTCTATTTTCGATTCTTCTATTAGTTCCATAAATCGACTGTGGTTACGTCAATTGGTTCCCAAAGACAACTAAGTTAAAAATATAATGTTCTTTGCATCTCTGAAAAGTTAATCCTAATGTATATAACAGAATAAAGTTGAACAGAAATGACCCCTAATACGATATTCCCCTGTGCCCTGAGGCAACCCTGATTTCAAATAAAATTTCTGGATAGACTTTTTCAGAGAATAGCAAGAAGTCTGATCGAACCAAATAATATCGACGTAAGAAACGAGTTGGCGGCCCGCATGAAATACGCTGTGAGAAAGAAAGTACCAATTAATCATTCAGCTATCAGTCATTTAGATATCAGTCTTTTAGCTATCGGTCATTCTGCTTTCAGTCAATATGCAGTCATACGTAATAACTACGTGTAGATAGAAAGATAGATAGATTGATAAATAGACGTAAATGGAAACACAGACTGAAACCTGCTAAAAAAAAATTTGCATGACAATGTTGTCGACGTACGGTAGACTCTAGAAATGTTAATACTAAATAATACTAATGTTTATATATATATATATATATATATATATATATATATATATATATATATCAATAATACTAATAACTTAAATAATTGCATTCAGACAAAGGTAAAATGAAAATAAAAAAAATAACTAAATAAACTAGAAGGCTTTAATAAGAAAGGGGACAAAACTCCTACAGTGACGTGAATACCTCAGGTCCTGTGACTCAACGTTAGACGTCTTTAGCCAATGAAGAAATAGGCGGGCCTTAACTCCTTAGCAGAAGTAGGAAACAGACCAATAGAAATCCTCTATAGATTAACGTGGTGGCTCATCATTCAGAACTAGACAGCGCTTCCGCCCTGCCTCCACAACTGTCTTTCAGCCTCCCCCCCCCAGGCTTTCTTCCTCCCTTCCTCTCCCTCCCCCCTCAATGGTGTTTTTCTTCTTTTTATTCACTTCATCCTGTGCGCCTCTCCAGTCAAGACTGCTCCATTAGACTAATGTATAATGTACGAGAGAAGAGATAGAGAGAGAGAAAGAGAGTGAGAGAGGGAGAACGACAGAGATAGAGAGAGAAAGAGGTAGAGAAGAAGAGGAAAGAAAGGGAGAGATTCAGAGGGGAGAGAGATGAAAACAGATGGAGAGATATCCAGGAACAAAGGGAGGGAGAGAGAGAGGGAGAGTGCGAGTAAGAGAGAGAGAGAGAGAGAGAGCAAGGAAGATAGAAAGGTGAAGAGAGAGAGATTTAAAGAAGATATAGACTGTGGGTTGGTACATGGAGAAACTAATCGATAATAAAAATAAGCATAATGTCTGCTTTAAAGTTCGCGTGATTTTGTGCGTGTAACAGCGTGTTCATGCGAAGTGTTGTGTTTAGAGTTTAGGAGTGCTGTGTTCAGCTATCTGCATAGCGCGCCATAGGTCACCTCACTAACAAAAACCCCCGAATTTTATTCTAACGAGAACAACAACAAAAAATGCTGGATATTTTATTAGTCTGTGTCTACTGGCCTGTCTACAAACCACCCAACTCAAGCTAGGAGTGGGTCTCGAAAGGAGGTCGCTGGAAGGGGTGAGGGGGGGGGTTATATCGGGGCGTATTCTCTGAGTGTGGGCTGTATGTTCTAGGGTACATCCTACTGGGCAAATCAAATCTCCTAACTCCCTTGTCCTCAAAGATAGGAGGAGAAATCTATTTCGGGGGAGCTTAGAGTCCATACCTTTAACATAAACCTGGGAACTTCCCCTTGCCCTCCCCCCTCCGTCTGGATGTCTCTCCTCCCTACGTTCTTCCTTTCCCCTCTCTCGCCAGTTTCTATGCTCCTTCCTCCACCTTCCCCCCCCCCTCGACGTGCTATCTCCTCCCCCCCTTTCCCCTGTTCCCTTTCTCAACATTTGTCGGATTGTTAGGTGTACAGAAGAAACGTTTAAGCCGGAGTTGTTCACTATAGTTGTTGTTGTTGTTGTTGTTGCAGGTTATTGCCTGTTGGTATGCCGGCAACATCTAGGACCCGTGCTTTAGTTTATCCTGTTTAAAAGTCCTGCGATATTTGTGTAGTGTGGTTTTTTTTTTTTTCTTTTTAAGTACAAAATTTTTGACGGTGCATTCTTAAGTCATAAAAAAAACAGAGTCCGTAGCGTATGCTTGCAGGTTTATGCATTTGTGTCTGTTTTCTAAAACACGGCGTTTGACTGTCTTATAATTCGCCAAAAGTTGTACGTTTCACTTCTGGATGTTTGCCTGGGCCTTACCACGTAAGTGTTGACTTGTGTTTTGTGTGTAACTCTATCAGACACTGGCCGATCAATGGCCGATTCAGGTTAACGGAACATGGGGTAAGGAAAGGGGGGGGGGGAGAGAGACTTACACGGACTGACTGACTACTCAGGGTGGGTAGATTAGGGCCATTGATTTCAAGCAGTCAAAGTCAAGAGTTAATATTCAACACCTCCCTCCCCCACACACCATCCTTGTAGTAACCCTGCACATCAAGAGGGGGATAGAGGACGTCTTATGACTTGTCAATACAGGGTAGGGTGTCGGGTGGCGGAGAGGGGCATTGGGGGGGGGGAGCAATTATTAAAAGTGCATAAAATCGTGTTAATTACATGTTAGCTAAACTTAGCGAGATGGAGCACTAGAATAAGCCTTGGCATTAGCCATTCTTTTATAGAGATACAAATTAAGAGTAGATCTGGACTTCGATCTTTCTATTTATTTTTTTTTTATAATTTTACGCTGAAAGTTTATTTTATTTCTTGATATAATAATAATAATGATTAATAATAACAATAATAATAATTAGGCCTATTGTTGTTATTATTGTCTCTTAATTAGCCTTGAATAAATTTGTCTTACATTACACATAAAAAAAAGAATTATAATTAGAACAAACGAAACATAGAATTTCACAAACATATTAATCAAACTCGGCATAAGCAAAAACAAAGGTCAAAGTTTATTACGGCAACGCCTGAGTTGAATTAAAAATTATTGTATACAAGATTTAAAGAAAACTATATTTTTTGACTAACTTTAAATTTTAATTCTATTTTAAATAAAAATTTATTCCTTTCCGTTTTTTTTTTTATATTTTAGTTCGTTTATGTTTAGTAAAATGTATTGATTTATAACTTTTTTTTCTTATATCGATAAATATAAGATAAGAATGCTTAGCTGTTACCTAAGTACAAATGAAATGTTGTTAATAATCTACACATTAAAAAATTACGTTTAAAGATGTATTTTCCACAATTTCAGTGTTACAATTCTAATACAAGAATGTTACAAAAATGTTATAAGATGTTACATACATTTTACAAATACATTGCTATTATGCTATAAAACTCTTTTAAAAATCTATACATATGGAATACATAGAGAAATGTGTATATTGACTTGACTTGTATCTATCATTATTTAATCAATTTTTTTATTTGTAATTGTTATTTTTTTTACTGTTGTGTTTATGTTTTTAAAATCAAGACATTAAAAATAATTCTTTAAAACTAAACATATACATGTAAAATTTGATGCATTCCATATATATATATATTCACCCCCCTCGCCCCAACCACTCTTCTACTAACCTTGTATATCGCGATGGGGAACAAAGGGCGCCCTGTCTAATGTGTTGTCAATCGATGGTGGATTTAAGGCAGCGGTTCTCAACCTTCTAATTTTAGCGACCCCTTTTTACAATCCCCCACTCTGCCGCGACCCCCCCACACACACACATACACACAGCAATAGAAGAAGAGATAGAAGCAATCCATTTTTCGATGGTCTTTGCGACCCCTGGTAAATCGTCAGTCGACCCCCAAGGTTGAGAACCACTGATCTAAGGTGTTTCAGTATACTGTTCGTGTTTTTTAAAATGTTTTATTTGGTATAGAGTTAAAGGGAAATGCAGGCTCTTTTTATATAAGACAAAGTAAAGTTTATAAAATCAAACATCAATTTAATTTCATGAGTTTAAATCAACGATGTTATCGTCAATAAAGAGAGGAAGAGTTAAAAACACTATCTACTATGTACATATTTATTAATAAAATTTATATAAAAAGGAATCAGAAAAGGAAATGTCCATAATTTTACATAAAGTCACCCAAAAAACGCTAAACGCTTGGAAGAGGGATGAGCTGTGAGTAAATATTACAATCCTGGGCTTTACTTCAGGTTAAATCTACAATCTCCTCGGTTAGTTCTGCCCAGTTTGTTTCTTTTTTATTTTATTAGAAGATAGGTAAGCTTGCTAAAACTTTTTTATTCGCTAGACATGAAGATGAGAAAGCAATTATATTCAAAATCTCGAAGAGTATTCCGTAGATATTTTTGAAGCCAGAAATGCTGCGTTTTGAAAGCAATAGAATTGTACAAAAGCTTTATATTACTAATTATTTCTAGCAGTTTTCTTGTAATGTTAAATCAATCTCTTCTATATCATCGTCATATAAGTCGATTATCAATGACGATGTTATATTATTCAGAATAGCCTCAAACCTTATTTGAACACCAGAATCAAAGGTATGTAATACTCACCACAAGTTGAAACGTTATCAACCGATAGGTTTGAACATCCTAGAAAATTCAAGCAGTGGAATGATTTGTTTCATTAATATAATTCTCACAAGTAACGAATATGATCATTCAATTATACAAGGGTTGAAGCACACAGTCAACATTGTCCTTTAAGTTTCTTTATTGGATTCGGTAATGTCTAGCCTTAGTTACCTCTAACATTAGTTACCTTATAGACAAAAATGTTTTTTAAATAAGTTATTAAATTAAGAAATATTCATTCAGATTACGTAGGCTAATTACCTATGGTTCTACTTGTATATGTGTATGAGGTAATTATGTTAATGGAATATCAGAAGTATAGTCTTAGCCTTCTCCGATGATATTCACTACTACTGACCATTTGTTTTACATTTAGTATGTACCAATGGTACGTCCTCTGTAGTATGAAAAAAAAATCTACATATGTTAGTTTTAATTTCGTCTTCGAATGGTAAATCTTTGTTCGCATAACTAAAATTGCTTTTTTTTTTTTCTCAAAACGATAAACTATTTTTAAAAAACTGCACTATAAATGTATTTAGTATTTATTATAGTGTAAAACAAAACGTAAAACGCTTCTTATAACCAAATTACTTAGTTTACCAGAGTCTAGTTTGTGTGATAATTAAACAAGAGATACTTGCAGGTATAACAGACTAATATTAATTGAATGTTAAAAAGAACCACAACCACAGGGTTAAAAGCTACACTCTACTGCAACTCTTTCTTGTTAGTGTGCTGTGTAAAAACAAGCTAAGGTCATTAAGGTCACTTTACGACTTGGACACGCCTAAGCCATTCCTTAGTGTTGTTTATATAGTATATATGTTGCAGAGTCAATAGTGTTTCAAAAGATGCAAATTAATTTTTTTTCAAGAATAGAAATTGGTTACTGATAATTTGAATATTTTTTAGATTTTGATATTTATTTGTATCTGCTAGATAAGTTATTCACTATAAAAACAATAAGAACACTTATAAAACCGTAAGTAGCCTAGATGAGTTCAAGATCATAGGGATCTGTTCAAGATAGTTCAATAGATCTAGAATATTGTCAAATGTTTTGTTTTTTAGCAAGCAAGATCTCAAGACAGAGACTTATCTCAAGTCAGAGACTTATCTCAAGCCAGAGACTTATTGCTTTTTATATTCATGTCAAGAAAGAGTCTTATCTCAAGACAGAGACTTATTGACTTATCTCAAGACGAGACTTATTTACTTATCTCAAGACAGAGACTTATTTACTTATCTCAAGACAGAGACTTATTTACTTATCTCAAGACAGAGACTTATTGACCTATCTTAATACAGACACTTATCTCAAGACAGATACTTATCTCAAGACAGAGACTTATTGACTTATCTCAAGACAGAGACTTATTGACTTATCTCAAGACAAAGACTTGCGACAGAGACTTTTCCAAAGACATAGACTTATCTCAAGACAGAGAATTATTGCTTTTTATATTTATGTCAAGACAGAGTCTTATATCAAGACGAGACTTAGTGACTTATCTCAAGACAGAAAATTGCCTCAGGGAATTGACCTATCTCAAGGCAGAAACTCATCTCAAGACAAAATTATCTCAAGACAGAGACTTATCTCAAAACTCCCACGACAAAAGATCTCTTGAAGCGGCAGTGCTAGTGCAATACGATCCAAAACGTCTAAATAAAGTCCTTCCTTTGATTCTGTTTCCCCTTGTGTCACGTTAGGTAAGGGAGGGTGAGGTTGAGTATTGCATAATGTATAGCTTAGGAATAAAAGAAACACACAAACAGAAATCTTTAAAACTACAAACTATATTCGGAAATATTGTAGTCCACACACACAAAGTCATTTAGAATTCAGATTTTAAATGTATCAATTTTGAGCAAACATATATATATATATATATATATATATATATATATATATATATATATAGGGTCTATATAAATATATATGATTTTAACACATCAAAAGGTTTAGACAATGTTTGTGAAATGTTTTCTATGTTTCGGATGTTCCTTCAGATTTAAAGACATATTACACTGTAGTCTAAATCTCCCACAGAACACGTGATTTCAACAAAGCTTATATTAGGCGTAACTGTATCAATTAGTCTGAATCAGTTATGTAATTAAATTTGTAATAAATCAAGACTAACAATAATAGATCTGTGCGATTTATAATATCTTTACCAATTGTTTTTTTGTTTAGCGCTATTTCATGCTTTTAGCTTTCTCAATATGTTATGATCCTATCACTTGTCTGGACTAGTAGTGAAAAAGGGTGTAGAGAGATTTAATGGAGTACCTGGGTAAATACTGTCGTGATCGCTTTTTAAATGCATTTATAAAAAAAAAAATAGTTGAACGATCTGGGTTTGAACTAAAAGGCTCAAGACTCCTCCAGTGGACATGATGACCACTGTACCAGAAAAGTGCTTATGAAAATAAAAGGTTTTATAGTTATGCATTGTTAGTTTCAAACTTTAAAGCAAAGTTTAAAGTAGACTTATTCAATTTATTTTACCAAATCGGTCAAGTACAATTTCTTTCCCTTGTTCAATACCAGACAAAGTTATTAATTACAAATAGTTAATTAATTAATTGGTTCTTTTTTTTATTGATTAATTTTTTTTGGTCAGGTAAAATAAATAATTGTGCGAAATGTCAGCTTGATCCGAGATTGGGTGTAGGAGAACTAACGTGTACAGACTTTGACCAGACAGAGTGAGTTGATGTAAGCTTTGTAAAAAAGAAATTCTGTTTGAAAACAAAAGTTAGTTTTGTTACAAAAGAATTATATATATATATATATATGGCTCCTTCTGTCTCGGAAGACAATGGATGCGCCGAGGTGAGTCACTGGCTTTGGTTACGTCTTGAGACGGGGCAGAATCTGGAGTGGCTG
Source organism: Biomphalaria straminea (assembly GCA_021533235.1). Taxonomy (NCBI): domain Eukaryota; kingdom Metazoa; phylum Mollusca; class Gastropoda; family Planorbidae; genus Biomphalaria; species Biomphalaria straminea. The sequence continues at coordinate 21,294,799 of JADKLZ010000167.1, forward strand.
ATCAAGCCAATTCTGGATCTGCATAGTTTGCCACAGTTCGTGCATTTATATTCCTCAGTTTTAGGGCTGGCTGACAGCAGGGAAGCTTTCTTTTTCATTCTCTTGGCCGAAGCAGCTTCATTTCTTTTGCATTCAGCAAAGTTCGTGCCAGCACGCACAGTCTGTCTCCATGCTGTTCGGTCTTGGGCTATCTCCTCCCACATGCTTTGGTCGATGCCCGTTGCCTTCATGTCTCGCTTGCAGACATCTCTGTAAGTTAATCTTGGGCGGCCCTTAGGTCTGGCTCCCTCTGCTAGCTCAGCGTATAGGATGTCTTTCGGGATTCTTCCATCTGGCATGCGCGTGACATGACCCAGCCAGCGTAGTCTTCTCTGTTGAAGGAGAGCATAGATGCTGTGCATGTTGGCTCGTGTCAAAAGAATACGAATGAAACAAATAATTAACAATCTTCGAGGTTAATAGTGCATAAACATAGTGTCGAATTGTAAATCATCACACACTCAAACACACACAGAAAGAGAGAGAGAGAGAGAGAGACTACAATGAAAATTGTCAAACAATATGTGCAAGTCTCAATCAATTCTCTTGAAACACTTCAAGGAAGTTTCAAATTTCGTGTAATAATCCAACTGTAATTACATTGTGACTGATTATCAATGTATTTTATATTTAAAAAAAATTAATGAGCTCTACACTATAATTGTAAGATATATACTTTTATATACACATTTTATTATTTGGTAAAAATAAATAATTGCCTTACTTCTATGTCTGGACAAACATGTCAAGTTTAAACGGCTGCATACAAATATCTAGGATAGGGTGGCTAGGTGAAATGTATTGGGGGGAGGGAGGTAAGAGGATAAGCTTACTGACTCCCCTCTACCTCCCATTGAACGCTTGGCCCTATAGCCTCATGTGTACCCAGACTAACCGCGACTATGACTAAATGCTCAATAGCAAATAATACACAAAACTGACTATTATCCTAAAACATGCTAGATTGGAGAATTGTGTAAACAATGGCAGCGATTTATACAAATTGAAAACACACAATTGTGAAGGGAAGAACTAGTGCAGTTAATAAAAAAAAACATAATCAGACTAAAAAAAACAAGAAACGAAACAATTCCAGTAGAAAATGGCAGGATGGATCGATTTGTGTTATTGTTCGACCAACTCAGGCAGTTGATTTAAAGTCTTGATGGCGCTGTCCTGGACAGGAAGTATGGGGATGGGGTAGACATTGCTGGGGAAGGGGTGAGAATCCCCCAGGGGATGGGGAGTGAATGGGGTGCCTTTAATGAAGGTAAGTGGCCCTACTTTCAGAGTGTGTTTGTTTGCAGACGAATATTTTTCGAGTGGCAGATTTTCATGTACTATTGGCGCCAAATTTTCTTTCCTCTCTTTCACGGGAGCCATTTTTTTTTTACTTTCGAATTTTTCTTTAAAAGAAAGCAATCGTCTGCTATTTTATTTTTATTTATAGCTTTTATTTTAAGTAAAAGTTGGAAACTTGTATTTTTGGTTGATATATGAGTTTTAGACTTAGAATTTGGTGGATAAAGATGGCGACTGGTGGGAAAATCCCAACGCTGGAGAATGCAAAGTGTTCTTTAAAGAAGCCATTTTTTCCCATGTGATTATACATTCTTACCTGTGATATTTCTAAAGTATAAACTTACAACGTAAAAGTGTATGGTTAACTCTTTATTTTCGATTCTAGGTACTCCTAAGTGGATTACATAGCAGTTGGAATAATAAGTTACATTTTGTGAAAGTTTGGTAAGTTTTTTTATGTTTTCTTTATTTTAAGAAGTAGTCTAAATCAACTAAAATATATTCGTAGCATGTTTTGATAGAATTGAATTAAAAATATTGATATAAAGATACACTAGAGGGCTATTGTTCTCAAGCAATGAAGATATTAACTAGCGTTTTAATTGTTATTGCTTGGGTTATTTTTATTAACTAAAAAATGTGTAAATATGTATCTACATTCTAACGAAAGAGTAACATTCAATTAATTTTTTAGATTAATTTTCACCCATTTCTTTCTGCATCACTCTCTCATTCTATGTTATTGTCTCTCTCTCTCTCTCTCTCTCTCTCTCTCTGTTTCTTTCTTTTTCACCCTTGCCTTCTCTGTCCTTATTATTCTCTATAGCTCATGCATTCTATCTCCGTCACTCTCTTTTTCTCTCTCTCTGTCTACCTGTCTTTCTTTGTCTCTATCTCTATACCAGTCTCTCTCTTTTTCCATCTATCTGTGTCTCTTTGTCTCTCTCTCTCTCTCATTTTCTCTACCTCTATCTCTCTTTTATTCTCTCTATATCTGTCTCTCTTTGTCCCCCCTCTCACCCTCTTTTTTTCGATCTCTCTATCTGTCTCTATTTGTCTCTCTCTTTTTCTTACTCTCTCTAATTGTCTCCCCCGCTTTTGTTCTCTCTCTCTCTGTCTCTCTGACGCTCTTTTTGTCTCTCTGACGTTCTCTTTGTCTCTCTGACGTTCTCTTTGTCTCTCTCTTTGTCTCTCTGACGTTCTCTTTGTCTCTCTCTTTGTGTCTCTGACGTTCTCTTTGTCTCTGTATTTCTCTATTTATATAATAATGTTGCTATGAAGCTCTCTTTTTCTATTTATTCTCTCTCTCTTTCTCTCTCTCTCTCTCTCTCTCTTGTAGTTTAATATACTAACCTAATACTAATGTTTTGTATAAAGCATCAACCCAGAATGCAATATTGTATTAGCAGTGGGGGCACCTTAGTTCAAAAACTTTTTTTTAACATATCTTATATCAACTTACTCAGTCTATCTATCTAGCCTACAAAGTATTTCTTCAACTCCCATTTTCGGATAAAGTTGAGCCTTTGCCCGATTCTTCATTGTCGATGACAACACACGAATCAATCAAAAAATTAACCTATCAGTATATCAGTTAGTCTTAATTAGTTAGTTTGGTCATATACATAAAATGTACTTGACTAATGTGAGATTAGACTCGTGTGAAGGATGAACTCTTCGGCTACAAATGTAAAACTGACATCAGATAAATATAAAACCTGCTATTTTTATAAATATTTAAATAGCTCAGTGGAAAAAAAAGTCGGCCTTTTATAGTGGAAACTCGAGACGTCACGTTTGAATTCAGCGTTGAGCACCTTTTTAAAAAAAAATAGCTTTTGAAAATGTACACACAAAACTAGTCCAGTTTCCCCTTGACTGGTGTACAAATGTGATTGGACCTCGGCGCGCTGATCATACTATAAGCATATATGTAATACAATAAATAACTTTTTTTTTTGCTACTCTAGATCTATTAACAATTAATTTCATGATTGATTCAAAATAATGCCATATCAATGCTTTCTTCTTTGTTTTTAAAATTTTAACTTAGTTTTTTTTTTAACATTCTGCTTGTTAAATTTTTTTGAGATATCGTTACCTATTGTCCAGTGAGGTCAACGTTTTTTCTGGTTTAACATTACAACAACCAATACAGAAATGATAAAGCTAACACTGGCTTCCATTCACAAAGCACCAGAGCAATACTTTAGTAATCACTCAGTCACTGCCCTATAAATATGCCTTGCTGTATTCTGTAGTATGCATTAAGTCTGTCTATAAGAAAATACAATTGGTAAAAAAAATTTTTTTTTTTTTGTCAAGTAATTGAACATGTTTTTAGTTTGTGTTTTTTCTATCAGTCCTGTCTGCAAAAACTTACACATCAAGTTCTTGTAACTTGGGGAGAGAAAAACTTGTCATCAATGTCTCGGACCTCAACAAACATTTCTCTCTTTAAAGTAAACTACAGACAAAAACACTCTCAAATAACAAAACACACACACACACACAGAGCTGTTTTAATTAGGGTGCGAATATTTAGGTTAGTGAAGACTTTTTTTGTTTTCTTTCTCTTTTGACAGATGTTTGCATCACCGACTGGTAAGATTAAGTAAATCCAATAAGAATAGTGAGAGTGTATATTTTAGTCTTTGCTTCTGACTATTAAGTATTATTAGAGAATAAATTCATATTATATTTTTTTTTTAAATCTCAAACTTCAATGTTGTTATTTAAAATCATGACTTTATTAAGAGACATTTCAACTGACACTAGCACATATATATCTCACTAAAACTTAATAAATCAAAACCTTTTTTCACTCACTCTGTCTGTCTATCAGTCTGCCTGTCTGTCTGGTAAAAGTTTGTAAACGTTCTATTTTTTTTTTTTCAAAATTGTGGAAATTTCAAGTCAAATGTGCACAATCTTGGATAAAATAAATTTTAGTAACAGGGTGACGTAGTAAGTGTCTTTTCAGACGTTTTGATCTATGGATAAAAAAAAATTTATAACACATCTTTGCCAAGGCGTCAGTTAACGAGGGTGTTGTTAGGCCAGTACAACGAGCAAACATCTTTACTTTCCCAAACTACTGTTAGGTTCCCATTAGAGCTGTATGACTCTGACTCGTCCTGACAATCTCGAGAATCATAAATCCCAGCCTTCAACAGGAATCGAACTCGATAAGTCTCTGTTACAAAATAGACCCACTCATCCACCGCACTCAAATCTAGCACGAAGTCTAAATTCTCGGACAAATTTCACTGAATTCCGAAAACGTGAAAAATTCAAAATAATGTAAGTAATAAAAACCTAAAACTAAACAGAACTTTAAATAATATGTATGTAAAACGTACCAAGTTGGTTAACGTACATAGACACAGGATCCAACCTCTTCATGATTGTGATTTTCCAATACAAAATCTTTTTTCCATCTAAACCAAAAAGAGTTGAGCTCTAATGTTACCAAATGTCAATGCCGTGCTGCTGATCTTCGCATCACATCTCCATGGTTACCTCTAGTTAATTGAGATTTGTTTCTAAATAAGTTTTGAGGCTTAGAGTTAAAGTCTATTGCACATTATTAAATAAATTATTTGTATGCCACAAACACAGAAGAGCTTGTAAAATTGAACTCTTCAGTACTACAGGGTGCTAAGGTATTATCATATACCTTTAAAAGCAGGCTTATCATGTACGCCACCACCTCCGTTACATAGATGTAATAAGACGCGACCTCAAATCAGTGAGCATCAATACTGACCAGTGGGAAGACATAGCTCTAGACCGCACCAGATGGAGAGGAAGTGTGCGAGATGAACCATAGTCGTTCTACGACTGAAGGAGGCCACTGATGATGATGATGATGATGATCATGATGATCATGTACATTGGCTACACAGCAAAGGCTTTCTACTTAGAGTTTCTCACCCACGTATGAAAATCTCGAATATTAGAACGTAGATCTCATGTATAAGCGTAGCAGCAGCCGCCTCCATTCCAAGTCTACAGCTCCATTCGCCATGAGGATGTTCACTTTATGTTTAGGCCACTCATCAATCTTCCTAATTTGCTGTGTAACTAATAATTTAGTGTAGAATTTCAAAAAGATGACTGAAAGTTGGATTATATTTTAACAAAGTCATCCATGGTTCCATGATGACCCCATAAACATTTATTATCATTACTACGACATAAGTTTTGTTGCATTATAGAAAGACAAATTTTGATTAAAACTTAGGAAGTAAGGAAGATCTTGCTAGAAATGTAGAACTTTCAAAAAGACTTTGTTAGAAATGTAGATCTTTCAAACAGACTTTGGTTGAAATGTAGATCTTTCAAAAAGACTATCTTAGAAATGTAGATCTTTCAAAAAGACTTTTGCAAGAAATGTAAATCTTTTAAAAAGACTTTGTTTGAAATGTAGATCTTTCAAAAAGACTGTAGTTCAATTGAAGAGCTTTCGGGAGGAGGTTTTATAAAGATCTTTTTTAAAGTGATATTTGTTATAGAAATGAAGTTGTTTTTTTAAATTAAAAGTCAAAGATAAATATTTTTTTCTTTTTGAGTCGTTTCCATTAGTCCAGGAATATAAAACGAACAATAGAAAATCAATGTTTCTTTTTTTTATGTTGTTCCATTTTGAATTTGTATTTTGTTTCTGTTTGTCTCTATATTGTTATTGTAATATTCGTAAAGCTGATGTGGACAATTGTAGTTGTCACGGATGAATGTGTGTATGAATGTATAATCTATTTTTACATATGCGCGAATGACCGGAAGTGTGTTAGTTGTCAGAGAGAGAGTCCAGCTTGTTGTGAGATGCAATAAAGTTATTAAAGTTTCTATGTGTTATCAAGTGTTACTATTTGGTTATTTCATAAATCACAGCTGAACCAGGGACACCTAGACATCGAGACTTAAGGTAGTTGCTATCAAGTTAAAGATAGAAATAAATACGAAGAGCTGTGACAGTAGTCATACAACTTCCATTTGTTTGGACCAAAAATGATCTAATATTCCATCGTGTTTAGGCCTTTGAATTGTTTAAAGAGCTTTATGGCTGATTCCTTGACTTTATGACTGATTCCTTGTCTTTATAGCCGATTCCTAGACTTTATATAATGTGTCTTACATTTGGACCGATATAGCTGACGGCGGCGCCACACGTGCTGAGGACAGCCATGGGCAATTACGATCCCCAGATCAAGGACGTGGGAACGAAGGTATCGTCCTAACCTCACATGCAGTGCGAATCGACGGGAAAAAATATATCGATTTCTCGTTAGACACAATGCGACTATTGTTTCTCTGAATGGGAGTACCAGTGTGTGTGTGTGAGAGTTGGTTTATGGATGTGTGGTAAGTCACGGACTGTGACCATAATTGCACGTGAATAAGTGTGTATGTGTATAGGAGTGTGTGTATAGGTGTGTGTATGTGTATACGTGTGTGTGTATGTGTAACATAAGTGCACATTTTTGGGGTACACTTGGAACTTGAAGGAAGGGGGAAGGAGTGGGACCAATCTAAGAGATGGATTGATCAAATGTGGATTAGAACCGGAAGTTATTAACTTGTGTAATGGCGGACAGCGTCCTTTACCCTCCATGAAGGTCAACCAACCATTCCAGTTACCTCAACACTAACCAGGGGAGGTTGTAATGGTTGGAATGAGAACCTGTCAGCTCACTCTGTAGTACCAGCATGCACCTCGTGAGTAGAGTCTACTGCCACGCAAAAACATACAACGTAACTGAAGAACACAATAAACAAGCAAAATGAAAAGCGGCACCAACAGAAAACTAATTTGAAAATAGCAGTGAAATTTATGCAACTAAAAACATAAATAACACAAAAAAAAAAAACTAACAACTAAACTAATAGCAATAAATTCTGAACACTTTATTGAGTTGGTGCAACGAAGCCATTGCGTTTGAGTTCGAGTCCTATCAAGTGAATCTTAAATTTGTATCTTTGCCTCATCATCAGTGGCTAAACTCCACCACGTCACTGGTTTTCATGTTGCTCAGACAACCCATTCCATGCTCTAATAGCGCTAGGGCAGAAGAAGCTTTTGTACACATTTGTTCTAGCGTATGATATGTATAGTGTATTCGCTCTTTGTGTCTTTCTGAGTATTTGATTAAATTTTGTTTTTGTATTTGAAGATTATGGTTCAGTGTTTTATGAATAATTGCTACTTTCCTTTTATTCGTGTGGAGCAGAACTTTCTCCCTCATTGGAAAGTAAAAAAAAAAAAAAAACATAATCAGTGGCTAAATACTAGAGACTGGGATTTTCTAGAAGTCAAAATGTATAGTACAAGCAAATTGCAAGAGAGATAAAAAGATTGAGAGAGAAAAAAGAGAGACAGAGAGATGGGAGAGAGAGACAGAGAGACAGACAGAGATAGTAAAATTACGTTTCTCCTAATTAAATAATTCTACAGATAAGACTAATCGAAACAAAGACACACACATACACATCAAGATAAAACTTGACTCATGACCTACTTACTGTGGGTCACTACTTAGGACTGGACAAATCACACTTTGGCTATCTCTTGTATTCTCTTTTTTTTTCAGTCTCAATAACAAAATGGTGAAACAGTTCTAGCAGCACTGCATTAACTACACAAGAAGAACTTCAGGGGAGTGCAACTGTTTTAAAGAGAGAAAACTCCTCTATCTAATTACTTCCATGAGATGAACTGTAATATTGGACAGACAATCTGTGGAGCCTTACAAGACAAATATACAAGTTTTTTGTTTTTAATTTTCTAACGGAATGGATTACGAGATTGTGATTCTTAGTCTGTTATTACCAAAGTAATAAACTAAAGAATTGTTTTTTTCTGATGGACATTAAAACGTGGACAATTGACCGATGGGCATCTGAGGTTTTTACATGAATGTTTCTTGTGAAACAATGTCACTGCCGCACCAGTATGGATATACGTCATATGTGGGCTCTGGGTCTCCACTGACGTCATCCCAGGTAAGTGCTAGAGATACCTATGTATCCATCAATGTATCTATCTATGTATCTATGCATTATGTCTGTCTGTTTGTTTGTCTGTCTGTCTGTCTGTATGTGTTATGTAAGTGTATGTATGCATGTATGTATGTA
>JADKLZ010000167.1:21340109-21363246 GCA_021533235.1 Biomphalaria straminea
AGGAAATAGCCCAAGAGACAGACTGTGTAGGCTGGTGGGAGGAAATAGCCCAAGATAGGAGACAGACTGTGTAGGCTGGTGGGAGGAAATAACCCAAGATAAGAGACAGACTGTGTAGGCTGGTGGGAGAAAATAGCCCAAGATAAGAGACAGACTGTGTAGGCTGGTGAGAGGAAATAGCCCAAGATAGGAGACAGACTGTGTAGGCTATGTGGGTACTTTTTGTCTATTTTTTAAGACCCTCGAGTAGTGGGAGGGATATTAAACGTACACTACTGTCTCCGCTATGATGTAAGAAACATTTATCCCAATTTTGATCAAGATTGGTCAAACGTTTTTAATTTCTATGCGGGATATGTATACTTCCATGCATAAATATACATATACATACATATGCCTTACTTTCTGCTTTATATATTAGATATGTCTGTGTGTCATGGTTAAAGATGCTATCAACGAAAAAAATGTGTGTGTGCATTATACATGAATTGCTAGAAAGAGTTAGAGGTAGGAGCCATGTCAGCTGAAATTAGTCAAGGGGTTCAACAAAATATAGGGAGGATGGTTGAGTACGTATGTCTCCCAGGGCCCCTTCTCCTTCACTTTCTGTTCGTATTTTGCCCCTTTACATAGTTAAAAGAATGAGGAAAGGGAGAGAAGCCACCATTGTCTCACGGATGACCGGTCGAGGTTAAGGAATGACCGTGTCACTGGTGTCAGCGGTAAGTCCCCATGTTTCACTCCCGGCAAGAAGACGAACTGTGACGGGGCGTACCGAGATGAACCCTGTAGTACGGGCCAGTTTCCAGTAAGTCTTCTAGCGACAACCGACGCCGTTCAGGTATAGTCTAGTACGTCCTTTTTAGTGCGTGTGTGCAGAGGAGGGAGGGAATGGGAGGAGTACAGCTGTGTAATGTCGTGATGCAGAGGGGAAAAAAAAAGTAACATGCAGAGTGTCGAGAAAGCAGGGAGGAAATGAAGTGTGTTGAAAAGTTGAACATTAAGTCGAAACAAATGAGCCCTAACAAGGTCAAGATGGCCACAAACATGTGTGTGTGTGTGTGAATACAGGACAACAGTAAAGCTGAGAAACAGATTGTTGCATTAGCTTTACAAATCCAACCATGCCTTGGTCTTCCCCCAAACCGTATATTTGCATAATAACTATAAGTATAAATATCGGATTTAAAACTCTTGGTACTTTTTGTCATGCATTCTAAAGCGGTGATGTACCTTCAAAATTAGATTCCTAATTCTAACAAACCTTATCCTAACTATAACAGACCTAGTCCCAATCTTAACAGACCTAACCCTAGTTCTAGAACTGTGGTACAACTAACTAAAGAGTTTGGTTACAAAGCTCATATTGTATCATTCCTAGATCAAAGAGTATAGTTGCCTCACATTGCAAAATGCTTTCGTCACGATAGCCTTAAGTTTGAGCCCTGGTAATCCCAAGCCGAGTTTTAGTAGGGTTATGCTAGTCTTGTAATCATCTTCATTTCTGAAGAACTTTTGGAAACTGTCGAGGTGATGGTCTCTTGCTAGAAAGAGTTAGAGGTAGGAGCAATGTCAGCTGAAATTAGTCAAGGGGTTCAACAAAATATAGGGAGGATGGTTGAGTACGTGTGTCTCCCAGGGCCCCTTCTCCTGATGGTCTGCTTAGTTCTTATGTGTGACATTCATGACTTTTGATAGATATCTCCCGGTACTGTGAGATAATCTGTACTAACTGTAGTAGGATGTTCATTAGAATGTTGATAAAAAATGTCTAAGAACTCGCCCATATTCTAATGATGGCGAAGAATTCAATATATGGTTTTTAAAATCCTATCTCTCACTGTAAAATGTCTCATGGAAGTCATTAAGCAACGCATTTCCAATTGTAATCTTATCCAAAACACAAAACAGCTTTAAATCACAGTAAGTCTTGGTCGAGTCCCAGGTGACATGTACACGGTACAGTTTGGCGCTAGCCCAGGCCACGGTCACGAGGTGGAGCTTTAAAGCGAACTTGATTACCCTCGGCGTAGTACCCGCCCAGGAAATAGACCTACACGACGCCGGGCCAGCAAATGTCTTCACAGCTGTCATTGCCAAATGTCAGACACAACCTACAAGCTCCAGAACATCGTCTTTATGCAAATTGTCTCCGTGCACATAAAGGCACGCATAATTATGCATCATTTAATAATCAATTAACCAAGAGGAAGTGAACTTCAAAAAATGTTTTCCCTAACTTAATACATTTTTATTCTTATAATGGGGTCCATTCACCAAATGTAAATAAACAAATTTAGCCACGTCATAATATTAATAAAATAGTGAAAAATACGGATCACGTGACACCCTTACGGATTGCGTAATTTGTATAGAACATATAGAGAAAATGTTGTTTGTTTACTTTTGGTGAATGGACCCAATAGATGAGTCATAGAGGCAGTAGAGAGAAATTCTTTCAATGGATTCTTGTATATGCCTATATGCCGAATGGAGATAGTTAATTACACAAAATCAGTTCATTTTTTTTTTAAATTGGGAGATTGTTGACAACAATTTCATTACAAATCTTTGTAAAAAAAAAATACTTTTCAAGATCTGGTGAAAGGACATCCAATCACATTGAACGAATTACAGTCTCTTACTAGTATCTAAGGTTTTCACTCCCCCTCCCCTAGCATTTTAGGTCGTTTTGATTGACATCTGGTAAATGGCCCATGCAATATTTCTGTATTTGAGACGAGAACAAGTCCTTTGCGTCCATGACAGTTGTCCTCCATATTAAACTTTGACATGACTGGCTCTTCTTTATGACTTGTTTGTTATGTGTAATTACCTCTCTCTCTCTCTCTCTCTCCCTCTCTCTCTCTCTCTCACTCTCTCTCTCTCTCTCTCTCTCTCTCTCTTGTTTTGCACAACTTCTCTGGTGGTCCCATCTCCTGTGTGTACTCTCCAGACATTCTGATGTATGACAGACGTGACGGACAGCTATGCAACGTTCATTCTCGCGTCATACTTGAAAGAAAGATTTGAAAAAGTTCAAGGAGAAGTATGAAAGAGGTGTGGGCCTTGAGTCTTTGGTAGATAATTGTATCCTTATGTTCTCTTGTTAGTACTGCATCAGGTGAGACAGTGGACAGTGTATCCTTATGTTCTCTTGTTAGTACTGCATCAGGTGAGACAGTGGACAGTGTATCCTTATGTTCTCTTGTTAGTACTGCATCAGATGAGACAGTGGACAGTGTATCCGTATGTTCTCTTGTTAGTACTGCATCAGATGAGACAGTGGACAGTGTATCCGTATGTTCTCTTGTTAGTACTGCATCAGATGAGACAGTGGAGGTTGTGTCTGACATTTGGCAATGACAGCTGTGAAGACATTTGCTCAGACTGTCCTGGAGTCAACTTTAGATAATTGTTAGGTTAGGCGTTTGGGTTTTCGTGTTCGGGTGTATTCAATGTAGTTGATCACAGTACAGAATAAACAAACATCTGTTTTAACTAGTGAAGAGAAGTGGTCAACGCTGAAGCACGTTTCATGAAATATTTAATCTAAGATAAGAAGGCCACCGTCAAGTCTTCATCAAAGTAAACACGTCTTTACCCTAGAGATTCTATCGATAACTGATTTTATTTAGTCTCTAACATAAATATCCCAAACGTCACTAGTCCCATTCAATGTACGTCTTCTATGGTGCTTCGCTAAATAACTAATACTATAAACTGAGTGCCTAACAGTACACAAAAATTCTAGATTTATCTTAAAAAGTTTTCCCTTTATTTGAAGTCGGTTCAGGTTTATAATATAATCATCGCTTTTAACATTCTACCTAATATGAAAACTCAAAGTGTTTATCATAGTAATAACACATGGAGCGTTTTCCGAAATCTTTTGGATTTCATCAGAGAAGAGCGGAATTCTGGTATGGCTCCTAAAATCTTAAAGAACGTCTGAACAATTTGTTAAACAAAAACGTCAAGTTTCCATTTATCAGTAATTTGCCTCTCAGCTCAGAAACAAACTTATCTTAAAAAATTATTTCTGATCAGAAAGAGCTAAGCTAAGGCTTAAAAGCTAAGCTAAGCTTACTAGCCAACTAAGAGAAAGAGCATTTCAGCTCCACTTGCCTTAGCGAGGCGCCTCCGTGGAAACGCCCACACTGGGAAGGGAATAGGCTACGAACGAGAACACAAACTCTAGTTGGACCATCACAAGCATGCTGTAGCGAATATACATGCACATGGTGAGAATGGAAGAAAGTCTTGCTAACTCAGCCCCATCTGTTGCATCGTAGCCCAGTGGGTGCCAAACGCGTTTTCATGGTCTTCCCACGATTTGCTTCGGTATATTAAAGGAGTAAGGAGAGTCCCCAAAGAGGGATCGGGCTCTATCTCCTGCCTTCTCATAGGAGGAGAAACCTATGACGTTGGCACAAGGAGTCGTGTCTTATGAAAGACTGGTGTGAATAAATGACCATATTGTTGAGGGGGGGGGGGGCTCCAGACAGGCATAAGAGGGATAGATAGATAGATAGATAGATAGATAGATAGATAGATACATAGATAGATAGATAGATAGACAGACTGACTGACTGACAGACCGACCGACCGACAGACAGACAGACAGACAGACAGACAGACCGACAGACAGACAGATAGACAGAAAGATAGATAGACAGACAGACAGACAGAATGACAGACAGACAGACAGACAGATAGACAGACAGACAGATAGATAGATAGATTGATAGATAGATAGATAGACAGACAGACAGACAGACAGACTGACTGACAGATAGATAGATAGATAGATAGATAGATAGATAGATAGATAGATAGATAGATAGACAAACAGACTGACAGACAGACAGATAGACAGACAGATAGATAGATAGATATATAGATAGATAGACAGATAGATAGATAGACAGACAGACAGAAAGACAGATAGATAGATAGATAGATAGATAGATAGATAGATAGATAGATAGATTGATAGATATATAGATAGACAGACAGACAGACAGATAGACAGACAGATAGATAGATAGATAGATAGATAGATAGATAGATAGATAGATAGATAGATAGATAGACAGATAGACAGATAGATAGATAGATAGATAGATAGATAGATAGATAGATAGATAGATAGATAGGTAGATAGGTAGACAGATAGATAGTATTGTTCATGTAAAAACCGGCTCAGTCGCTTCTCGACATAAAAGTAATTTATCCTTTCAATCTGTTTAAACCTGGATCCTGAAATTGTTTTATTTATGAACTTCCAACTTAAAACTGACCAGTCCAAATTTTCGGACACACTAGATCACTGTCGCCCGGGGGGTCCAATAAGGTAAAGGCGAAAGCTGTTCATTAGTATGTGGTTAAGGTCTCTTGGACGTAGCACGCTCACCTTAGGATGACAAGTGATGGTCGCTTCACACGGCCTGGATAGTAAATGTCCACTTTTTATAACCTGTCAGGACGTGGGAGGGGGGAGGTCATTGCGGTCATCTAGGACAAACTAAAGTAAATCATTTCCTGGTATTTTGTGTTGATGGAATGTCAAGACATTAGGTAAAAAAAAAATAACAGTCCCCCTCTCTTTCAGACATTTCGATCTATAGTGTAGTTAATTTAAAGGTCACCTGATTCTGTGCCCAACGGTTAACGAGGGTATCATGTGGCCAGCACAACGACCAAAGATTCACATTAATTTTCCCCAACTAATATTAGGTAAGAGCTGGGTGGAATCAGAGGCGCCAAAAAGATCCTGAAAATAAAAAATCGCAATTTTCGACAAATTTGAACACCAGATCTTCAAGTTTAAAGACTGTCGTTTCGATTTATCGATGGTCCCGGGTTCAAACCCTGCCCGCTCCCATCCCCCGTCGTCCTGCGGGAGGTTTGGACTAGGAAATAACTATCTTCAACTCTGAAGGAATTTCCGAAACATGTAAAACATTTTACAAAAACATTTTACAAAACGTTTGAAAGCCAAACACTTTACTACTCGGCCACCGTGCCTCCAAGACATTAGGTACGTTTAAAAAAAAAAGATTGCAAGGGTGGCAAATTTGTGGTCGTCTAGAGTTTCTGTTAGCTCGCGACTATTCGTAAAACAAAGATTTTTAACAATTTTAAAACTGTAACTATTCGGAACAGTAATCATATCATTTAGGCCAATTGAATGCTTGCTAATGCTGCATATCAGAAAGAATTTTGGCACTTCGTTGCTGCTAGACAGAGTTGTCGAATCGGAGGGTTCGTGGTTAACGCCCCGGTCAGTGCGGTAAAAAACATACTAAAGACAGAATAAGAATAAACGCCAAATGCGTTTTCTTGCATTCACACTCTTATGTCCGCTATATTGTTTACGTCATTTCTCGGTATACCTCAGTATAGCCATGACAGCATTCGTACAGCACTGCACCATTAAAGCATTGAAAATTTAAATAAAAATAAACCAATGTGTGTTAATTATTGTACATTTCATCATGGACAAACACCCTCGTGACATTCACAACTAGATCCAGTATTGATTCTAGAGCATGTTGTTTGTTTCTTTCATTGCAGAACTCTCCTTACGAACTAAAAGAGGCGGGTGAGACATGGAGAAGTATTGGCCAGCCCCCAGGATGTTATCCTTATGACCCCAGCAGCATGCATCCCTATCCTTATCCCAATGCGTAAGTTCAAGTCATCATGCTCTTTTTGACATTTGATATCAGAAAACACTTGTCTTTTTTTTTTTTTTACAAAGTTTATATCAACTCAATCTGTCTGAACAAAAGTTTGTACACGTTCTTTCTCCCACACTCAATCGCGGATTAAGCAGAAATTTTGCAACAAATAAATGTAAAAACAAAATTAAACAATTAGTTAATTAACAATTGGTAATGTATTATTTTGCGTGGTATCGTAAACAAGGGAAAGAAATCGTACTTGACACATGTGGTGGTATAATTTCAATTAGTTGCCCTGACGAATATTGAGCCCTGAGAGAGCATTTTTTTATGCATTTAAAAAACGATCATGTAAACATTCACCTAGATAAGCCCGCTCCTTCCCTCCCCTTCCCCAACTGGTCCAGATATAGGATCATAACGAATTGAGCAATCTAAAGTTAAACAATTGGTAAAAATATTTCTATCTGACAGATATATATATGATATGTCAAACTGACATGTAATCCCATGACTAATCCAAACTAATGGATACAATGACACTTAATACAAGTTTAGTTTTTTTTTTTAAGCTTTCTTTTTGTTTTTCTTTTTTCAATTCTATTTAAAACGGAAATTATTTCAATCATTTAATAAAACAGTTTTTTTTTCTAAAATACCCTAAAACTTATTGAAGAGCTACAAGTCAATTCTAAAAGCTGACACGACACATAAAGTAAAGAAACAAACCAGTACTATTATTTCATTTATTTTCTGAGATCGCTGATGAATAAAAAAAGAACAATAAAAAATTCGGGATTTCTTGTTCAAAGTGCCTATAAAGATTTGTTATTCAAACATCTTATATTGTTTGTTTATATTTAAATGATGAGAGACCTGCCCAATATTTCATCAGTCTAAACGACCTAGAAACAAGTATTCTCTTCGTTATAACTACGGAAACACATGCTCCATATAATTAGCCTTCTTTAGTAGGTATATGATTTAAAGTTTTTGACATAAAAGAAAACAATGTACCACTCTATAAAGACACAGTTATATAAACTACAGCAACATAAATTTAAAGGAAAAAATAATGAGCCAAACAAAGATTATCACTTTCAAAACGTGTAAAATAGAGAGGATTGATTATTGTTAAAGACCTTTACCATTAAATCTGAGACATCGCATGAAGTGAAGTTAAAATTAGTTTCCTGTTTTTCTTCTATGTCCTCGTGTTATTAAAATAAGTAGCCTGCTGATCTACTGTAGATCTAAATCCAATGTAATACTCTAGGATTACCTGGTTAATTTCTGTTTATGTGAGGTTACTTTTAGAAGTCTGAGTGTATTGAGATTCTGTATCTAAATATAAAGTATATTTATGGTCACATTCTGTTCTGTCAGTTTTGGCGGGATGGACATCAACAGTGCTGCCAGACGGAAGAACGCCACCCGTGAAAACACAAACACACTGAAGGCTTGGCTCTACGAGCATCGGAAAAACCCGTATCCTACCAAAGGGGAGAAAATCATGCTGGCCATCATTACCAAAATGACATTGACACAGGTGAGTTATCCTTCATTAACTAGGCTAGTTGCTTACCAACTTGCTACAATTGTTTAATGATATATTAAACATTCTCTGCCGGTACTATTCATTTTCTTGAGGTCTATAATGAGATGTTCGTAAAGCTTTCCTATGTACCTTTCACATCCACACAGTGGAAGCAGAGGCGTAGGGGGGGGGGGGCAAAGGGGTGCGATTTCCCCGGAGCCACCCTCAAAGGGGCACCACACGCAGCCTATATTTTTATGTGATGTTTATGGAAAGGGGGGGGGGGGGCGGAGGCGCCAAAAATATACTTTTCCCCGGGCTTACGTCTTGCTCATTACGCCTCTGACTGGAGGTATAAGGAACCACCGATATGTCCCTACTTTCCATACTATTGGAATAAATATATGGGTGTACCCCGGAATCATACGTAATCAGTGGCGTAGCTAGGTTGGGAGGAGGGGGAAGAATTTAAAAATCCACCCGAGCCCCCACTTGAGGGGAGCCCCCAAATTAGTGTTGTTGTTTTTTTTTTTTAATTAAAAATTAAATATTTCTCAAAATGCAGGGCCCCCAAAGAGGTTAAGCCCTCCGGACCCCGAAACAATGAAAAATTTCTAGCTACGCCCCTGCGTAATTATTACGAAAAAAATAACAAATAAAACACAGACCTATGCTACCAGAACTTTTGCTGTGCTTAAAATTGTATGAATTGTGTTTACTAAATACTTGACCACTGGTCTGTTCTCTCAGGTGTCCACATGGTTCGCTAACGCCCGAAGGAGGCTGAAGAAGGAGAACAAAATGACCTGGTCACCTCGCAACAAGCCGGGCGATAACGATGACGTGGATGATGAGGACAGCAAGGACAAGGGCGACAACGCTGACAGCGACGATGAGACGATGGGCAAGTCGCCAAGAGAAGAGAAGAAGGCTTGCGACAGAGGTAACGTTCTAGGGTCATTGATAAGATAAGAAGATAAGAAGATAAGATAATTATGCATTATAATTAACAAGAAGGGCACAAAATCGGAATCTTAGCTAATAAAGCTTATTTGTTGACCAGTGACTTATGAATGTGACAACAACTTCCATTTCAGAGTGTTTCTTTCTTTGACGTTTATTTATTGTTTTCCAATCTCCCTCAAATGAAGAAGAAAAGAATACTTATTGCCCTACATACGCACTCTGACCATTTTGGTATCAACATTTTTTATAAATACCAGTCCAACTGCCTTTTATAAGATACATTCTCAACATCTATAGTTCATTCATAGTGGTTCCATTATGACCACTGTATCATCCAGGGGGCTGAGGGTTATGCACTTGGGTTTTGTGCCTCTTCATGTGAGCTCGGAATTTTCGGCGACACTCTGGACAGGTTATTTCAACTGGAGCTAGTGTCATCGGCCTTGCTTTTCTTCTCTGGCGTTTTCCTTCTGCCAGAGTTGTTCTCCTTTCCTCAGCAATTTGTGCGCCAGTTTTCACAGCGCGACGCCATGATGCTCTGTCATGTGCCTCTGTCTCCCAGGTAGCTGGGTTTATTCTGATCGCTTTCAGAGAAGCTTTGAGTGTGTCCCTAAAGCATTGCTTATGGCAGTCTAAACATATTCTCCAATGGAACAGAAATTCTCTTGACACTTTAGTCTTTCTGCTATCAAAGAAGAAAATGCTATCGCTTGTATTAATGGTTTTTTACAAGCAAAAAATAAGTGTGCACTCTAAATAGAGAAAACGTACATACTAAATAATACATGATCAAAAAGTGTCTTAAGACTTTCAAAATCGGACCGAAACACGCGGAAAAAATCGAAGTGGGATAAAGCTAATGGAGCGTTGGTCTGTTACATGAGCAGGCTTCTGGGCTTATAGTCCAAAAAGTTGGAGAGGTTATAATGCTGGCTGTAACAGTATGTAAAAATAATGTTCTAGTAATTAAAGCAAAAAACTTTTCAGCTTAGACAAAGGGTATCAGCTCTTATTGGTATATAAACTATTTTATGTTTGGTTCATTATCTGTACTGTGTTTTATATTTGTATAATGTAATGTAGGACATTAGTGACATTAAGACTGAAGTATTTCTTGACTTGGTTTAGGTACAGGTTATTTGAATTAATGCGCACCAAAAGCAGGAAATCAGCCACTGGGACCAAATGAATCAGCAGCTCTGATAGAAAACAAAGTAGGCGACGGTCTTAATGGATGAAATATCTCCGAGTGGAACGTGCAAGTACAAATTTCCCACCAACAGCTCCATCTAATATATCAGTCCGCGTTCAAGTCAGTGCAGTGGCTGCCAGATCTTACTCCGCACGTCAGCCAGTTAATCCTAGCGAATAAAATAGGCCCATTAAAAAAAAAAAAAAACCTTACGCATAAATCCTAGTCGTCTGCTTGGTTGGCACTACAGTGCGCTGTACGTCATCACTTCTTGTGTACCCAAAAAAAAAAAGAAAGTATGGCGACTTGTGATTTTTGGCTAGTTAATTTTGTATTTTTTAAAATAGTTTTTTGGTAATATTTTAAGAAACCTTATTTTTCTTCTTTCCTCGCCTGTCCCCCTTCTCTCTCTCTCTCTCTCTCTCTCTCTCTCTCTCACACACACACACACCTAATCAGCTATCATCTTGCCCCACGAATCGTTTTCTTTACAGACCACCAACAAATTGCTTGTTTACTTATTAAGTCTAGTTTTACGTATATGATTAATTTTTCTTGTTTAAAGATTGTCGTCCCATCCCATATTTGCTTTAGTAACCATCAAGTCATCCTTGAGATGAAAACAAGACCATTCAGGGGCGTAGCTAGAAATTTTCCATCGTTTGGTGGCCCGGGGGATTGACCTCTTAGGGGCCCCCTGCATTTTGCGTAATACTAAATTTTTATTGTAAAAAATACTCATTTGGACCCCCCCTCAAGTCAGGGCCTAGGGGGATATTTCAAATTCTTCCCCCTCCTCCCCCCACCCTAGCTACGCCACTGCCTATTTCTTTTTTCGAAGTCATAAATTTCACTCTAACCATCTCGCGTTGTCCAGTTGGAAACACAGATGTTGAATACACAAGATGTGACGGAGAAATGGGGGTGGGGGGGCGTCGTCGAAGGGTAGAGGAAAGAGGGTTTTGGAAGGAGGGTAGAGGAAAGGGGGGTTTGGAAGGAGGGGTTTGGACTCAGGTCGTAACTCAGGTGAAACTAAAATTAAACTTTAAGAAAGGTCCTGGCCGTACCTGTTACGCCATCGCTCCGATCTTAATATTTATGGCGGACGGCGGTGTCAGCAGCGCCCGCTCCCCCCCCCCAGTGCTCTCGTCTTGATGGAGTGGACAGCGGGAAGTTTATAGTTTGCTGTACAGCGAGTGACAGGGCTGTCCTAGAGGGACATCACTTCAAGTTTTGTTTTGTTTTGTTTGTTTTTTTTTTCGAAGATTTCACTTTTTCATTTCCTTAATTAGAACACGTTGAAGGTAAATAGGCGGGGTTATCACAGTTGGACAAAGCGCTTTAGGGACAGGTCATCTCCGACCACTGGGCGACTGGTCTTAAATCTTGTACTCTAGTATTCGATTCTATTGTTCATTTTATTTACTCGAGTAAGAATGAATTTTTAAAAAATATTCTCAGAACTTGCTTACTTTAAAGCAGACTAAGTATATAATCGATTGACAAATCAATCGAACTGGGGAATCAGTCGGCTCCCCAGTGATACCAAGCCCACCTCAAACGTCCACTAACTTGGACAAGTGGGTGACCTTAAATGAACTTTGACTCGAGTGATACGAGTTTTCCGGGATAAGAAGTGCACGCGATTTATCTGGACTATGTAGAAGTTGTTCCTTGAAGTGCTTAAGTCTATTTTACATTTACAATTTCTAACATGAAAAAAAGTAAAGTGTCCCCTTCAGACCTTGCGATCTATGGGGCAGATGATGCTAAGGTCATCTGTTTCTTTGGCCATCGGTTAACGAGCAGGGTGTTATGTGGCCAGCACAACGACCAACCGCCTTTACTTTCCCCAACTAAAGTCAGGTACCCCATAAGAGTTGGGTGGACTCAAGGGCGAAATCCCAGTCTTCACCTTGATTGGCTTCGGAAGCCAAGCGCTTAACCATTCGACCACCGCGCCCCCTAACATGAAACTGCTTAGCATCAATCTTACTGTTAACTAACTACCTCTTTACTGAAACACTCTATCCAAATCTACAAATTGAAAATGTCTAAAAACCTTATTTTTGAAAACTGCCTAACAAGTAACAACTTCCTTACTGACTAAAGAATGACAACTTCTTTACTGTAAAATAGCATAACATCCTTCTTATTTTAGCATGTAAATAAAAGCATAATCTAGTTTTGAAGGAAACAAAAAAAAAAGTAACACTTTCAGCCGAAACAATGTTAAAGGTAGTGGAAATAGCTTCCTCATGCCATCATAGAGTGTACGCCTACAAATTTACATGTAAATTGTTTTTCTTTTTGTTTTTTGTAGTTTAAAAAAAAAAAGCTCCACAGAATTTATTACGTAGACGTCTAAGTCTTATTATTTTAAGAAATGTAGCTGTGAAACCATACAACAATGAGTTTAAAAACAGTGGAATAAATCATTTTGGAAAAAAAACATTTTGAAATGTTACAGGCCTACTAATTAAATTGTGACTAGACCCAATGCATGGCCGGCCTTAAGCCACTGCACCCTATGCGGTCGCATTGGACCCCGCGCTTTCATCGCCTCCGAGCTCATTCTAAATGTCAATTATTAAATTAAACCAGTATAAAATATATATAATATCAGGGTTTTCCGTGGTCTCCTAATTTTCAGGAAATCTCTTGAAAAGGCAAAATATACCAAAAAGTCCTGAAAATCTCCTGAAATTATTTAAATGTCTTGAAAAATGGACAAGATTGACATTTTTGGGTTGCCAATAAATAAAAACAGCATTGTGAGCTTTCATTTGATAAATTTTTTTTGCAAAAACGAAAGCATTATCAAATTTTAAAAATAATAATTTCGACATTATGATTAGCCTTACCCAGATTAGACCCGAGCATTCCGTTTCGCATAGTGCCCCGCAATTGCTAGGGCCGGCCCTGACCCAATTATTAGCTCTTTACGAAGGCGATAGTGTCAAATCAGTATTAAGATATTTTTATTAAGATTCATTTCATTTCCCATTAATTTCAGCCCTTATTTAACTATAGGCGTTTGTTTGGACACCCTCGTAAACCGTTGGCCACGTCGTCTGCCCTATACATTGTAGGTCTCAAAGGGGAACTTTACTTTTCTAGGTCATTGATCCATGACATTGTTGTTTTCCTTCAACTTTTTAACGATCCCCCCCCCCCCTTAGTCAATTGCAAACAGAAACATAAACCTGCAACATGCTCAATGTTATGTTAAACACTAGAAATAAATAACTTGTAAAAAGTTTACGAGATGACATCAGCTGAACTAGTTACATACATCTAGTCAACATCAGTTGAACTAGTTACATACATCTAGTCAACATCAGCTTCAAAAACAAAACTAACACCTTCATATATCAGATTTTTTTTTTTCGTGTCTTTTCTTTTGATCTTGGCTGTATTAAAAATAACTCAGTTTGTGGCCATGAAACAAAAAAAAAGTATTTTTAGCGTTCTATAATGTATATTTAGTAACAAGGACGCGTGTTCTATATCTAGTAAGTAAACTCGTAAGTAACTTTGGTCTGTCTATCAACAGAAGAACGGAAATTAGAATTTACTACTAACTCATGCTGGGGCTACTGTCGACGAATTGAGTTTATTAACTGATATTACATTTTAGATCTTTAAGTGAAAGACGGGGTGAATAATAAATTATCCATGACATGCCAAGCCTATAACAAATATTTGACATAGAAAGCCTATGGCGTTCAACAAATATTTTATTGGCAACACAGTCTCTGGTTAGTAATAGTGATATTACGTTGTGGATTTATCACTACTGGTGTTTTTGTAAGAATACAATTCAGATAGTACTGTATTGTGAATTATTCAAGTAATTTTTGGAAGGAGTTCATTAAAATAATGAAAAAAGAAGTATAGTCGTTTCTTCGATGTATCTTTACTCATTTTATATTTCCCCGGCAAAAGATTCTGTTTGTGCCATTGTGTAAGCATAAACGAAAAAAAAAAGCATTGTTTTGTAAACACAATCATAAATATAAAATCGTCATAAAAAGGCACTAAATATATAAACATTGCACAACTTGCTCCTGCCTGTGGGAAGGGGGGGGGGCATATATTTTCAACAAATATGTCACGAATCTTATAGCGCAAAAAAATCGTCCAATGGAGACTATTCCATGCGGGCAGAATAGTGCCAGTTCAAGGACCGGGCAGCAGTCAAAGTTCTCTTCTTAATTTCATCTTAACCTGCTTAAGCCTCTAAGCAGTTCCATCTCAACGCTCATTTAACAAATATTTTTTTTTCTACAGAGAGCCGCCACCAAGATGATGGTGCAGTTACTTCCCCTGCTTCGTTCAACAGAAGAATGAATGAGAACCCCACTGATTCAAGTCACCACACAAGAGCGCACATGCCCAGCCAGTGTCAGCTGACTGAGCCAGAACTAGCAAGGCAGAAGCCGAGCTACACTTCACTCCAGGAGTGTCAGCAGAGCTTCCTCCACCTTCCTCCCCCAGCCCACGGATACAGCAACGTCTGCGCCCCTGGTTCGGCCATGGGAAACAACGGAGGAATGCCGCCGTCAGGTGCGGCGTCGTCAGGAGTAGACTCCACGGCTTCACTAAAAAGCCCGGACTCTTTATGTTCCAACAGTGACGACTCCGGACTCAGTGATGTCAACTGTGGGTACCCTGACTCGGTTCACGGCTCCATGGATGGGATGCGGCCCAAAATTTGGTCCCTTGCGCACGTTGCTACTTCGGACGCTGGCTACGTGGGGGCGCCCAATAATGGAATGAACAACTTAAACTGTAACCCTATGACGAGACACCTTGGCTCCAGCGCCAGGAGCCACCACCAGATGGCCCATATGGCAAACGGAGGCCTAACGCCTAACCACATGGGCAGCGGACATCTTGTGCACGACGGGGCGCAGCCTTTGGTGTCACACTCTCCTTCCATGCCATCCTCTGGCCTAGCGACACCCTCCTCTTCGACAGCCCCGCCGCTTCAATGCGGCATGCCCCAGTGGGGCCCCATGTACGGTACTAGTCCAGGACTCGGGGCCTCTTATGGCAAACCATTTTGTCAAGGCCCGTTGTTTTCGCAATCGCTTCCCAGCATGCACCAGGGAGGTCACATGACTCCCGGTCAGCCTAACCCACTCACTGGCGCCCACTGCTCGTCGCCAGCGTCTATGTACAATCATAACATCAGTACGTCTTTAGGGTACCACTCGAGCGCTAAAACTGTCATGGAATGATGTCAGGACGATGTGATGATGGTACATAAAATACTGATATACTGAAGGACGACTTTATGATGCGTACATAGGGAGTTCAATACAAGAGAATGACACATACAATACTAGGAATTGATAACAAATAGAATATTGATACAAGAAACGATGGAAGAGTCATGTACACATATATACCAATACGTTAACAGATGGCATATCAAAGCTACAAACTGATTTCAACAGTGTCATACACAAACAGTATTTAAACATGCAAATGTATTCAATCTTGCCATAATATTGTGTGGCTGCTGAGACTTCAAAGACATCTGGATGTTATCTCTCTAACGAGACGATTCGTGTTAGCTCTGCCCTGACTTCCGTCACCTATATCGAAGGTGTCATCGATTAGAAAAAAAAAAGTGTTTAAAATTTGTATTTCAATTGACAGGAAGACGTTTGACTTCAGTGAATGTGTATTGTTACTAAGACTTTACAGGAAGACGTTTGACTTCAGTGAATGTGTATTGTTACTAGGACTTTATAGCCTGTAACATACGATAACTAGTCGTAGACTAGACCTATTTTTTTTAAACTCATAAATAGCATTTCATCATTTGTATTCACTATCGCAGAATTTTTAATAACAAATGTTACTTCCACTCATAAACACACACACACATATTAGTAGACAGAATTCCTCTTTAATGCAGGGGTTCTAAAATACTTTATCCGTCTCTGGACAACATGGAAGTGTTTGGGGTGTATCCATTGTTTCTTCCGAGGAACCTTTATAAAGATGACCAAACGTTTATAGCGTGAGTCCCATTAAACTTTGGTTGTATTTCTGGTGATGTTGCTGTGATGTTAAATTGATGTTTTAGTGATGTTGCAGTGATGTTACAGTGACCTAGTCAAGTTCGATGTAAGAAACATTGAACAAATAAGTTCGTCTATTTATTAGGAGCATGTTGTGATTGCATGTACGAAGTGTGTCTTTAAACAGCATTTCTAATAGCCGTGTTTTCCTTTTTTTTTTAAAGTTAATTTCCCTTTGCCGATTGAGAACCTCACATGGTCCATTGCCAATCCTCTTCCTTTTCCCAAAGAGATTTCCTTTTTTTTCCCTATATCTTAAAAAAATCTTAGCTTCACAAGTTTATCTCCATTCATCCCTGTACGGACCTACACACTTACACATAGAGTGTCATGCCCGACGTTGTCCAAATCGACAGACAGATAAATAATTGTAAAAATGAGACAACAAATACAATGATTAAAAAAAGTCTATGAGCGATTTACAGTCTTTTTATAAACGTATAGATCTTATACAGTTGAAACAAATCTCAAACAAATAGCCTCATCGGGGAGTTCGCAGGTTTAAATCCTGTTTGGAACAACTTTTTTTATTTACTTATTTGTTTTTTTTTTTAACGTTTCGGAAGGGGACTTTAATTTTACTTAAGACTTGTAGCTTTTGGGATATTAATATGACCTTTACAATTAATGCCACATTAAGTCCAAGGTTATAAAAGGTTTTGAATTTTCATTTAATTAGGCTAATGTATGTGGGTTATGGTATTAGTATTGAGTTTACATATAAAATAGGTTTAAGAAATTTCTTTTTTTTTTTAACTAAAACTACAAATTCAGTTTGTCATTGGGAATGTGATTCATATTAATGGCATAGTTTGGTTACATTTAACAGAAACATAAATAGAAATATAGAAACAGAAATATGGAAATTTAACATAAACCAATATTAGGAATACCAGCTTTAATTTAAAAAAATTAACGCATGAAATCTGTAACTGTTGTTTGAAATATGAGATGCTACAGAAATAGGATATCGCTAACTTCATTCTCACATGTGTCTGCATATTTGAGTTCAAGTAGAACTGTTAATAAATTAAATGTTGCTTTCAAATCTTTAATTCCAATTAATGCTACCGTGTGGACTGTTCAATTGGCTTTTGTTCAGTTGTGAATATACTTTGACTCTCTTCATCATTAGCACTCGACTAAGTGACTACTCGACTTATTTCCCTTCTTTTAGTAGCTTTCAATTCCTAGTTAATGTCTTACTAATTTAAATTTCTTAACGAGCCTAATAGTCAATCAAATCACAAAGTGTTTCAAATTACTTCCGGACATTTATTACTTCCGGCCTTTTCTCAGTCTGATCGTCTGCATTGGAAATGTCTTTTGATTTGCTTGAACTGATTGATTGTAAGCTTAGGTGGATGTCGGGAAACACTAAAAATGGTAAAAGTTGCTGTAATAACTCAATTTTATTATTTTGAAAATAAAATGTATAATAATGTCAAGGACTCTTATTGAACTTGAATTTCGCCACGGAAGAGACTTAGAATATTTGATTCTGCAGCTTTAAAGTATCACAAGAAAATATTATCGTTTTTGTTTAAAAAAAAACATAGCTGATCAACATCTCCTCTATCCTATACACTGGATATACCACAAAGAAACGCAGCTATTTATAGATTTCCCGCCATAAATGAAAGTCTGTAATGCTGTAATGCTCAATCAGGTATTACATTTTGATTGGAGAGTTTGAAAGAGAGCCTGTAGCCCTTACTTAATGTCATACATTTTGATTGGTGAGTACGAGATACATTCATTCCATTGAATCTAATGTCATAAAAGTTTTAATTCATTGCTCTTTTAAAATTATTCATTTGTGTTAGAAAACTCAGACATGATTGTATACATCAGACTAGTAGAGACATGAACTCGTGTATTGCTTCAATAAACTGCCCTTGTAATTACAGTGGACTATTCCTGCATGACTGATTAGTACTTACATAAAACAAAACAAATAAACTCAAAGCTGGCATTATACTATTTTTTTATGTAAATCAACCTTGTACCGATTGGTTTTGTATTATTAAAGAGACATGATGGTATTAAAAAAAATATTGGGCTTTGTTATATTTTTAGCGCCCCCCCCCCAAGGGGAAAAGACGCTATTAGTTTTGTGTGGCCTTTCTGTCCGTCTGTCTGTCTGTCCGTCTGTCTGTCTGTCCGTCCGTCCCGTTTAGTGCTCAGAAAGTAGAAGAAAAAATGAAAATCTGACATCACGATAATATAGATCATTCAAAGTTCTGATGCAAAGGCTACTTTTTTTTTCTAAAAGCTCAAAATCTGATTTTTAAAAATCATTTGTGCAAGCAGTTTTTTATAGAGAAAAAACCTAATTAGTATGCATTATAAATCAAACCTAATTTAAGATAATTAATAATGTTATACATTTCATTTAATTCGCGTTTACTTCTGTTCCAAAATACGGAGTATTTACTATCTAATGAACCAGCCCAAAAAGAGGCAAAGTAAATAGGTCTAATGGCTAAGGATTGCTATGATGATAAGCTAAAATTTAATAGCGTAAATTCTGAGGTTTTCTTTATTAAAACTCCTGTTGCTTTTAGGGAGAGACAATCATTTACTATATATAGGCATTATCTAACATATTATGCAAACGGTTGTAGGTGTTTTTACCAAAAAAATATTTTTTTTTATATTTTAATTGTTAAGTTATGTAACTTATGTTATATAAAGTACTATATTTACATACAATCAATGTTTACTAATTTTTAAAGAGAACAAAGTATATTTAGTATGCATTATACATTAAACCTAATTAAAGACAATAATGTTTTAAGCAACATTTTTCTTTCTCCTCCAATGTCACAGCCACATCTCACTACGGAATCAAATTAGCGAATCAATTATTTTACATCAGTCGGTCCAGATGTACACCTACCTTAATTTTCACTTACACCTCCTATCCTTTGATCTGCTAGGGTACTACATAAGATCTGTCAACCTTCTATCTGCATTCTTATCTGTCATTTGTCTTTGATACTGTAATGACTCTGACTTGCGTACCATCATTCAGGCTAGTGCACAGGTGCGCACCTCTAGTGAACGGACTAGAACAGGATATTGACATTGTTAGAATAACGACTTCCGCCCACGTTGAGAGTCAAGATGGAGAAACAGTGCTAAATGAAGTTGTTGATTTATGTAACTGTCATGTCATGTAAATAAACATCTATGTGCCTCGTTGAGTTGCCTTCCTTTAAGTTATTACATTGGTGTCAGAAGTGAGGATTATAGGCAACTCAACGAGAGGAGGTAGGCTTTGATTACAATGACATATTCGAAGCTATTACATCAGCTCTCAATTACACAGCTGAGACAAGAGCTTCGGGACCGAGATTTAAAACCCTTCGGTAGCAAGGAAAGGCTTACGGTTCGTCTGCGTCAAGCATTGATTGAGGAAGATGAAGATCCGGAGACCTACCAGTTCGAAGTTGAACCTGGGATTGTGGATGTCTTTGACAAGATCCAGGAGTGTGGGGATGCATTTACGGAAACAATTGAACACGATAAGGATCATGATGAGGAACATGACCAGGGATATAATGTTGAACGTAGATGAAAGTGTATTGGAAGTAGAAGAACAAATAGACCAAAGTGATCATATGGTGTCGCAACCGAAAGAATGCATAAACTCGTTTGTGAAAGGGCAGCTGCCTGGTCAGAACTGTGGTTGCACAAACAGTGGTGTTAGAGGCGCTGGGGATTGGAGCGCTGTCTGTGACTGTGTTGTGAACAAGTCTGACGGGGGTGACTTTCAAGGCGAAGAACGTGACAACGATTGCTGCGACGATCTCAATGGGATATACCGAATCAAAAGGAAAGAGATGAATGAAGGAGATGAAGTCTGTTATGTGCCTGAAACGTTAGTACCTCAATGAGCCGGACAGACCAAGACAACGTTGGGTCTGCGTCTAAGTCTGCTGCTATGGACCTTAAATACCTCTGCCTATCTGCCGGTGCTCATGAGAGAAATTCGAAGCTTGACAATTGTATCCAGAGGTTTGGCATGAACTGTACGTGCGGCGCATCACACAGGGAATGTGGATGCCAAGAAAACCACCAACAAGACATGTCTACTTCTACCATCATCATCGACATTAGCATGGATGAATGTCAGTCAACCCACTCTAAATATGAGCTGTTAAGAGGAAGACATCTTCCACTTGAACTTGAGGAGACCTATATTCTGGACGTGAAACTGTTAGTTGTGGATGAATGCGGTATATCGGACTTTGTTTGCAACGTGGTTGCATGTGAACCTGCAACTTCTATGAGAGGCGTCTGTCGGG
The DNA here is from genome assembly GCA_021533235.1 of Biomphalaria straminea. Lineage (NCBI taxonomy): Eukaryota > Metazoa > Mollusca > Gastropoda > Planorbidae > Biomphalaria > Biomphalaria straminea. Next base: position 21,360,905 of record JADKLZ010000167.1, read on the forward strand.
AGGGTCTGCTGAAACAGAGTGTCCGATCAACGGCTGTGCTGACGAAAACAGTGATCGACACTATCTCTCTGTGTGTCAAACGGCCACGTTATCGTCTCAACAACAGCCTGGTCAACTGGAGAAAGAGAAAGCGGTACTGGAGGAAAACAATGCGGATGGCTTTGTGGGGAACACCCTACCTACCGCCTGTGGCTCCCACTGATTGACCTCCACCTGAGTTGTTAAACTTCAGCTGCAGTGTTTCTTTTCGGGACGAAAAGTGCTAAGACGGGGGCAATGTAATGACTCGTAATTGCGCACCATCATTCAGGCTAGTGCACAGGTGCGCACCTCTAGTGAACGGACTAGAACAGGATATTGACATTGTGAGAATAACGACTTCCGCCCACGTTGAGAGTCAAGATGGAGAAACAGTGCTAAATGAAGTTGTTGATTTATGTAACTGTCATGTCATGTAAATAAACATCTATGCCTCGTTGAGTTGCCTTCCCTGAAGTTATTACAATATAATTTCATTCGGATGTTCTTTCTGAAAATATTGAAACCTGCCTATGTGGATCACTTCGGGGCCGATTTTAAGTTTGTGTTTCCACACAAACTGTCTTGTCTTTGTAACCTTGTTTGTAAAATATTTGTAGGATTATGAAAATTTAAAGTAAGACATAGTTAACAATAGAAGTAATAAAAAGAAGTGGAATTATGCACTTAGATGACAGAGAAAGAGGAGTGTCGTATAAACTTAGATGTCATAGAAAGAGAAGTGAACTATGAACTTAGATGTCAGAGAAAGAGAAGTGAACTATGAACTAAGATGTCAGAGAAAGAGAAGTGAACTATGAACTAAGATGTCATAGAAAGAGAAGTGAGCTATGAACTTAGATGTAAAAAAAAAGAGAGTGAACTATGAACTTAGATGTCAGAGAAAGAGAAGTGAACTATGAACTTAGATGTCAGAGAAAGAGACGTACAACTATGAACTTAGATGTCAGAGAAAGAGAAGTGAACTATGAACTTAGATGTCAAAGAAAGAAGAGTAAACTATGAACTAAGATTTATGTCAGAGATGCAGACACCACAAGCTTTATTTCAAAGTCATTCTGTCTTGAATTTGTGAAACAACCTTTAAAAAATTATTTCTCACAATGCCAGCGATCATGGAAGCTTTGATTTTTTAAAGAAAATATATTAATTCTATTAATTATGGATGTTCATAAGGATCTCTTAACAATTAAAATTTTTACTATTTAAATATTTGGTTTAGCAAAGGCTTCTGTGTGTTAATTAATGTGTCCTTTACTTTAAGTCAATCAAGTGAAACTTGAAAAGATTGTCTAACTTAAGAAGATAGAAAAGTAGGCAATTAGACAAAAAAAAACACCTAGCATACAATTAGTCAATGGTTCCTCCACAATGGCACGCCACTGCAGTGGGGGACGAATAGAAAGAAACACGTTTGATTGGTCATTGTGTTTTCTGTCTTCTGTGTGGAGAGTCCAGCAAGTAACTCAAAACCTCATCCATCTTGATCCTCTGTCTAAAGACAGCTGTCCACTTTTGCCCTTGTCTTCCCATTTCTTTGTTGGTGTCAAGATTTTGGTCATTATCTGACCACGTGACCGCAAACAATTGTACCTGGTCAACTTCTTAGTCTTTTTTTTTTTTCAATTCACGCCCGCAACGTTGGTCAGTGACCACCACTGAAGACTGCCACAAGACAGGTATGATTGGTTTGAATAGAGTGGTCAAAGATAATTAGTGTGACCAGTGGTTGAAGTTTTAATTAAGCGTCCGGTGATTCGGGCAAAAAAATGGCATGTGATTAGAGGTTAGACCGGGGTGGAGTGGGGTGGGGGTCGCTAGACGCATTAAGACAGATGGGCAAAGTAAAGTAACATCTTTAGAAAAGGGGCAACTAAACATGAACATTATTATAATGGTCGTTGTCTGTTTGATATGTTATCTTAAAAGTTATATGCCTGAATCTTTGTATTTCTGATGGTGGTACTGCTGTTTAAACATTTGTTTTATTGAAGATGTGGGGGAGGGGGTGAGAAAATTAGTTCAATGTCGCGATTATATTCACGTTATAACACAGCGAGCAGTAGGACACAATCTAAGTTGTTTTACGAAAATGTGGTTCTCATCGACATGATCTAATAGATAGAAGATTATATAGCTAGCTAGCTAGATAGATAGATAAATAGATAGATAGATAAATAGATAGATAGATAGATAGATAGATAGATAGGTAGATAGAAAGAAAGATAGATAGATAGATAGATAGATAGATAGATAGATAGATAGATAGATAGATAGATAGATAGATAGATAGATAGATAGAT
>JADKLZ010000167.1:21395054-21407095 GCA_021533235.1 Biomphalaria straminea
TCTAGATCTAACAAAACAACATAACATTTTAAAATTTCTACTCGCTTTTACTTTGCGCATGCGTTTAACATTTGTTGTAGAGATCTAAATCACAGACCTATATAGATCTTAATCTATGCATTTCTATCGTCGTCTCAAAATGCAGTTCTCGAGCTGGATGCGGCTATTTAGATTAGATCATACTATGATACTATCATCATAGACTTAGATCTATATATTATATGACTTTTTTTTTAAACTACAAAAAAATTTGAATTTTTTTTAGAAAGTTGGATCAAGTTGTTGTTTTGTAAACTAGCTGCAAAACTAAAAAGAAGTTATTGTTTTTTCAATCCTTACCTATGCTAGATCTTTGTTTGTAAAATGTTTTACACATAGACATATAATGATATATTATACCTAGACGGGAAACCGGAAATAAATCCTTATCCGCGACTGATCGATTCACGTTGTAGAATCTATCCCTAGACAAAAAAAAATCTATCTATATATAGATTTTTATGTACGTAAACCAGGGGTGGGCAACTTTTTTCAACCGAGGGCTGCATTAATAAAATTTGGGAACTAGGCGGGCCGCACACACACACACACACATACATATATATAACAGGCAACTACGTCAAAGCCACCGCTTTCAACGGAACTATCAGCAAGTTACCTGAAGCCATCATTTATGTTACTACACCATACTTCAGTGGTCAAACAAAAGCCATAGTTACACCCAACCTACCAGTGGATCTGGTCATTGGAAACATAGAAGGAGTTAAAGAGTGCACTCCTCATGAAATCATACATTGGACAAATATTATAGACCAAACTCAAAGAAGCAATGAAGTGATCACCAGATCTATGTCCAGACAAGAACATTTGGCACCTGAAGAAGTTAGCCAAAATCACCACATGGCTACCACAGCTACTCAAGCTATACAGAATGTAACAGAACCAGTTATTAGTCCAGTAGCCAGCAGCAATCAAGAACATTCAACATGGACACCCCCAGTTACATCAAGCCCATCCCTACCGGTCATAAGTCCACCTCCAATTCCCGAATGTCCATTGTTGCACTTTAAAAAGCAAGATTATATTTCCAGAGTCTCCAACCACGACATAAGAACTCTAACTAATCAAGCTGAAATAAGTCAAGACAACTCATACTACAGAGATGAAGAATTCAAGGAAGATAACTGTATCATGAAACAGAAAGATATAAAAGAAGATACAAATAAGACAAATTTGCCAGAACATAAAAATGAATCAAATGTACAAAAGAATGATACAATTCAAACCAAGAATAAACCAGATCGAAATACCAGAATTGACAACATTGAACCTATGATTTATGACTCAAGCAAGTCAATTGTTCAGACCAAACCACTACTTGTTCATTCCCGCCTGCCAGTACATGTCCATCCCTACCTGAGAGTACATGCCCACCCATACCCATTACTTGCCTGTCCCCCACCACAAATGATGACTCCATGCCTCAAGACTCGAACAAGTTTACTTCAACATCAATGTCTATCAAAGCTATGTCACGCACAAACAATACTTCTTACAATCAAGATGAGTCTCAACAACCATTACCAGAGGTTATCAAAGAAACTCATTCTCAGGTAAATTCAAGAACAGACAATGTATCTTACAATCAGGAGTCTTATCAATCAGAACAAGAAACAGAACTTAGAGTTTCAACCTCAGATACATCAGAAAGAAAAAAATCAGTACAACCTGACTTTGTTACTGATACAAACTTTACACATATTCAAGAATGTGAGTCAACTAAAGAAAGTTCAATCATGAACATTGCAAGTCAAAGAATGCTACATGAGCATAAGAAACTCAGACATTTTATACAAAGAGACAAAGTCAGATTGCTGTTACCAGACTTGAGTAATAAGCTGTTCTACAAATGGCAAGAACCATTTGACATTACCAGAAAGATTTCAGACCTGCTTTATGAAATCAAAATCAACAAGTACACCAGACTACTTCATGTTGACATGCTTGTACATTTTTATGAAGCAGATGAAGACATCACAACAGACCCTGACAATGGTTCAAGCCTAAAAACTATTCCCGAAGAAGATGAAGATGAAGAAACATCATCAACACCCATTCCTAAGATAGATGTTTCATTTCCAGCATCAATTCAAGTTGACAGTCAAAACGTCATCACACAGGATAACATAACACAAACATTGTCAGACATTGTCATATCCAGAGACCATACTGAACTCTCTATCAGTATTACTGACATGTTCCCAGTCCTGAACATTGACAGTTACCTAACAAACAACATGAACTTTCAAAGAAAATCAGAAAATAGCAACATGAACCATGAAGTCAACTCCATAAGCAAAGCAATATGAACATTGACTTTGCAAACAGTAACAACTCTGAATGCAGCAACATAGACACTCAGAGTAACTCAAAAGCCAGCGATGTTGACAACATACATCCTCATTTTCCATTAACTCAATGGACAGACCTCCTCTTGGAAAGAACAAATGGACTTATTCAACATTACTGTATTGACAGTTTGAACTTCAACATGTTCAGTCATTGCTCTATCGGACATTATTACACAGAGCATTTTACTAACATTACTATACAACTTCAAGGTTCATCACACAGGAAATTGAGTTTTGTTATCGGACAGTTCATATTTTTGCCAAACTCAAACGCGATACAGTCAGACATTATTGGTGTGCTCAACACAAGGTGGAAGCAACAACTTCGCAAACTAAAGGACCTCTTCTTCAAGTTCAGACAACACACACACAACAATGATGGCAACTCAGAAGAGATCTGAACTGTATATGTCTATCATCAACTTGTACCATAGTCTATTGTGTGTTACTTAATTGAATATAATTCATACTCGTCCAGGAAGAAGTTGTGTCTAATCAATTTATTATTTTGCCTTCATATTTTCCACAGGTACCATATCAGTTTTGTTAGCATATGTATTAGTATATCAATTTTGTTTGAATATGTATTATTTCAGAATCAAGTACCATACAGAGAAGTAACTCATTCAAGATTTAATTCATATTTCAATGAATATTATGCCTTATAGATTTTTCAGTTTGTTCATGGCAAGCATTGTCTTATTTTAATAACCACTTTAATAGTGAAACAGGTGTTCCAAGTCAACAACAATTTTGTTCTTATATACCTGACAATTGTTATCATCAAGTGACTTTATTTTTTTAGAGCATTGTCATATGTTACCTCAACCATTTTATATAATTTCATGTATGATATCCTATATATATTTAAATATTTTACTACTATATAAGCATTTTTATTGTCATACAAAATGCTTAAACGGAGAGGGGGGTAATATGTCACATAAACAAATTATGTATTTGTTAGTCAAAGGTCAATCCTCTTTGCTGACGAAGTTATTTATAGTTATTCCAAGAAAAGCTTAGCTCTATCACACGAGGTCTGGAAGATTTGATTCTATTGGTTGTTTTAAAAGAAGAAGTCACCTGACTTCCGCCTAAGGCTGACAGTCTGAGCGCGAATTAATCAGTGAAGAAAGTACACTCATAGGTGCAAGTCATGTTTTGTTAGAGTTCTGTTTAATAAGCTTTGTGATTTTATTTCATATTATTTGATCTACATTGTACATAAGTTGTACTTACGTTTTGTTTAAATAAAGTTTCCTGAATATTGTTTTCTACAAGAAAGTCTTTTTAATTGTGAATTCTAGATCTACATTTATTTAAATAATTCATCTACAAGACTTGGATCAAGTCGCTTGTCGCCAACCACGTGTTCCAGTTAGATTCCCCGGCTATCACAAGTATACTCTCCTATCAGACAGCAACTTTATTACTATATCTCAAGATAAAGTTGGCGAAGTCTCTATTCATCATTGACAGAAGAGATATTGTTATATATGGCACCTTGATGATAGGAAAGGTCTTGTGACAGTAGGCCTCGCAAATAGCTAATAAGTGTAATCACTAAGGTCAATATCTAGAGCCAGTCGGTAACTCGGTAAAATATATTCTATATATCGACTCTAGCAGCTGGGGAAAAGTGGCGCTGGATAGATTCACATGGAGAGCAAGTATAAAGGAAGTGTCCCGGATTGCAGATGTCATACATAATAGTAGAAAGAAGGGTGAAAATGCAATGGCATCTGGTGATTACAGGTGCCCAAAATGTGACCGCAACTGTGTATCAAGGATTGGCCTCTTTACTCTCACAAGAAGTTGCAAAGGAAAAATATACACATTCTGGAGACTTAAAATGTCACAGAATATTCGATGTTATATCAAATCAAAAACATTATTTTATCGTATCAGATGTAGGCATATCAAAATCGATTGGATTTGATTTGGCGATAATTTGTTCTTCACCAGTTGATATTTAGGACATTCATAGCAGTTAAGAGCGTCTTTTTTTCGTACTTTTTTTTAAATGTGGATTTCTTCTCACTATACTGTTACTTACAATAACAAAAGAGATAAACTTGATTGCCTGGTCGTGCGGTTCGCTCACTGCATTGTCGTTTGGATTTATCGATGGTCCCGGGTTCAAACCCTGCCCGCTCCCATCCCCCGTCGTCCTGCGGAAGGTTTAGACTAGAAAGTATACTATCTTCAACTCTGAAGGAACATCCGAAACATGTAAAACATTTTACAAACAACACATTTTACAAACATGTTGATCATTCTCGTCCAGACCAACACAGTCGAGCAGCAAGGCTATTGAGAATTTTTTTATTATCGTTGACATTGTACATTACAAATTACCTGCCATTGTTCATGACTTTTAAGTTCACCATTGTAATTACAGTAATCTCACCGAGTTGTGACAACATCATAGTTCTTAATGTGTATCTAAAATTGTTCTTAATTAATGGTTCACAGTTACACAAGGATTCATCGATAGTCAAACCTGATAGCCATAGATTCAGCCCAATCCCAAGTATTTTCCAGATATTGTTTCCTGGAATATCTTTAGACAAAATATGAAATAGTCATAGTCACATTGAAAGGAAAGAATGAAATTTCTAAAAACGACCACATGTCATTTAAAAAATGGTATTATAAATCAACATATAAATGTCAATGCATCATTACAATACTTGAAATAGAGCATAAAGCATTAGTAAAATATTCTAAAAGGAAAACAAATACACTCTGGCCCACAATACCCTGTAGAAGCTTCAGAAAGGGGTAAAACCACTATTAGTTTTTTCGTGGTTTGTCTATCCGTCCGTCTGTCTTGTTTAGATCTGAAAAACTAGAAAAGATTCTGAAAATTCGATTTCACATCATTCTAGCTTGCAAAGTTCTGGATCGACTACTATTGATTCACTGCAATTGTTTATTTTTTAGATTAAATATGAAATGTATCAAAATACAAAATTTTTGAGACAGTTAACTTTGGGTTAGGGTTAGGGTTTGGTAGAAAAAAAGAAGAAACAGGGTGCGGGAACTTTATAAAAAAAAAGATAAATGATTGTATTGTGCTAAACTGTGCTTGCCTAGAATATGTAGGATAACGGATTAATTTATTTTTTTTAAATAATGGTATAAAATTATTTGTATCGCTAAATCTAATGTTTTCTGTAATACAAGCTTCTAAAAATATAAAGAAAATGTTTATTTTTAAAGAAATAATTCATTTTGTTTGTATATAAGTCAAGTTTGTTTTAATGTAAGATTTAATAAGCAGCATCCCATACCTATCTATTACATATGGTATATTGTGTGCCATTTAAAATGTCGCTACGGACACTTTACCAAGAAGAAAGGTTTATTACATAGGCCTTTAAAGATTATCCCTAAATCAGCCAGCCATCAAATAGGCCAGGCTCACTCTCTGGCTTCTCTTCATAGCAATCATTTCATTGAATACTTGTGAATGTTACAAATTTAATAATAATAACATTAACATATCCCCGTACCTTACAATATCATATCATCAGTCGACCTAATAGTACAATAACCCAAATCCTTAGCCAAGCCTAACCCTAGACATACCGTTAACCCTAAAAAATAAAATGTATTATCTTATACAATATTGTAATAATGGAGATGTATATATGCATGAAGCCAACTACTTAATAAGAAAACATAAAAAATTTTTTACAGAAACAAAACAAAGCTTTTAATGAACAAGTCTACATTCATATTGGACTACATGGAGGTACACATGGCCTTGAATGGTAGTGCAGGTTGTTTCGTAGTGTTATGTGCAGATTACTGATAAGCCAATACAATCCGTAGAGTAGAAGTAACCACATCTATATCAAACTTTTCAGTGTATCTGGCGTACAGAACAAGGAAGTGACAGTAAGCTATGTTTTTGATTCAAACGAAAATCTTTTCTTCACTTCAAGCACTGCAGGATCAAATTTTCTAAACTTTCCCATTTTGTATCTTTTATTTAGTTGGCAATGGCAATTGTTTCGTTTTGTGTGTGTGAAAAGATAATGAGATCACACATTGGGGAAAGTTCACTTGCTATATCAAGCAATATTCTTATTTAAGCACGGCTGACAATATTCTTCAATATATATAGGGTAAAAATCATGACAGTTTATACAATTGTGGCGTTGAGGTAAAGGGTCGTCAAGTACATGTCAAATGCCATTTTGGCGAGGCGATGACATGTGCTACATCCAGACTGTTCTGTCACTGACGTCAACTAGACGACGCAGTGACAAACTGATAATTTCATCAGGAAAAAGAAACCCTGTGTAGTCAAGAGTTTGTGAATACATTTCTCTGGGGTCTGGTATTCACAAGACATAACTAGTGTACAAATACTCATGATAACTAATTTTTATATAAATGCATATTTTTGATATCTTGTATTGACTTCCTTAATCAGGAACTTTCTTTTCTATAAAACTTTAAAACCCAGCTATTTTTCCATCCATATATTCATTATTTATACATATATTCACCTTCTATCCATTTATAACATTTATACACTTCCAGGTTGTGCTATACTCCACAGCCTTGACCTCTTGCGATTGAACGTTCCATCCATATGTCTTAAGATTTTTTAGTCTCCGAAAATGTAAAAATGTATCAGTCTCAAAATTTATTTTCATTTATTTTTGTCGTGGTCTGCCTTTAGGATCTCCTGGCTTTAGATTTTTCTGGCACCTAAAGTTAACCCTCTACCCTCTGATAGTTTGACAGGGTGACTGGCTAATTGCAAGATGAATTATACACTAGTCCACGGATGTCGTTCAATTATCCTTTAGGCGTCCTGTGAATACCACTTGGAGACTTCTACTCATTGCTAGATTGACTAGCGTTTATCTAGGGGAGGATACTAACAATATTTGAAAATATATTTGTATTACTTTGTCAACACCGATATGTACAAGAAAATAATTTTAAACAATATATTTTTTTACATTGTCAGCCGTGCTTTATTTAGGCATTGAACCCATTGTGTAAGCTCACTATCTTTTCACAATTTACAATGTGTTTTTAATTTGAAAAAGTATAGTTTTCAAACTAGAGTTTTCCAATGTGGCCAGCCAACTAGTCATTATTTTATTAGCGATATATATCCACTCTTATATTTGAAGGAAAATTATCAAAGTCATTTTTGATATCAGCGTTTAGGTTCTTCCGACCACCCACGATCCATTGTGTTTCAAAGTTCCATGAAGTTCTAACTTGAATAGAGGTATTGAAGAAATCAAAAGTATTTCCCTAGACTTATGAATGTAAAACAAAAACAAATTAAACTACAGAACGGTAGGTTACTATGTTGGCCAAACGGTAAACGGGTCGCCACAATATATATATATATGGGGCGACAACCTACTGTGATGTCATGATTGATGGGAGGCCACTGGGTGCGATGTACAAGTGGCGTAATCCCTATTGTTCTTCCACGTTCATCTGGATTAGCGTCCCCTGAGAAAGTGCCAGGCCCGGTGTGACGTTTTAATTAGCGGCCGGTTGACACCCGCAGTAAATAGCGTACAGCTATGATTAATCTACATCACGGACGACAGAGAGAGAGACAGAAAGAGAGAGAGGAGGGGAGATCACCTGAGAGACGGAGTGAGGGAAAAAAAAATTTTTAGTGCTTTGACTAGGGAGGACATTAAGAAAAAGGAGAAGTAGGAGAAAGGGGGGGGGGGTTGCTTAGTTTACTTATTTCAACCACGCACTATTCAAAAAGGTAAATAAACACTCATTAAGAAGGTAATTAAGAGTTTGTTGTTGTTTTTTTTTTTTTCAGTTTTTTTTTGTCCAGTTATATTTTTGTCATTAAATTATTTTAAAGAAAGACTTGCATTTATTTGTCACATTAGAACTAAATCTTATTCATGTTTCAGTATAGGTTAAAATGTGAGTCTGAGGACAGATGGTACATAGATCTTAGCTATAGGATACAAGGATGATACATTAATTATACATGGATGATACATGGATGACACATGGATAATATTTGGATGATACATGGATAATATTTTGATAAATACATGGATGACACATGGATAAAATTTGGATGATACAAGGATAATATTTGGATAATACATGGATGACACATGGATAATTTTTGAATGATATGACAATATCATAATATAATATTTGGATGATAGATGGATGACTCATGGATACAATTTGGATGATAGGATAATATTTGGATGATAGATGGATGATAAATGGATAAAATTTGGATAAGATAATATTTGGATGATAGATGGATGACACATGGATAAAATTTGATGATAGGATAATATTTGGATAATAGGATAATATTTGGATAATACAAGGTTGCGACGTTGTAGGTCAGTGTTCGACGATTGGTCTCGGTTGGACCGTTGGGGCACCACACAAGATTAGTCGACCGTTTTTCTCCATTCCTCTCTGCCTTTTATCTTGGATAGAACCTATTTGTCACAGCCCAGTTTTAGAATCACTGTGACATGAGTGACATACAGTCACATATTATAATATTCCGTGCTTGCTGCACGTGGGAAATTGGGTGAACCGCAGAACCAAGAACAAAATTTAGTTAGTTAATGTTGAACTCCAGCAGAGAGTGAACGTAATATTTTTCCTCTGACTGTAAGCTATATGTTGAATTAAGTTGATTGAAAGCTTTGAGTGATAATATTTCTTATGGATTAATACTTGTGCCTTGTGGTTATATATTGTGTGGCACGATTCGCCAGTCTTATTATTCTTTCTTATATATTGGATTAAATATATTGTCTGCAGAAATGGAGTTCCTTCATTTGTTTATATGTAAGTGTCACGATGTTGTTGATTGATGATGAGTGTGGTGTGACATGCCGGGGAAGATTCTACTTTGAACACGTGGTTGATGAAATCTTGAATTGACGTAACTTAATAAATGTAGATCTAGGATTCACAAAAACGAATACCTCTTGTAGAATAAACTCAAGAAACTTTAATCATATAGAACGTAAGTACAACTATGTACAATGATAGATCAATGAAGTGAAATCATATTACAAATGCATTTAAACAGAACTCCTAATAACACGTCTTGTTTCTACAAAGTTATTTCATCGACTGCCGGGCGAATGTTCTATCACGTGCCTCGCCAAATCTCTGGCGCTAACAAAAATGTCTTTATTTATTTTCAAATTAACCAATAGAATTCAAAGTTCAAAGTTCAATCATCACTGGGAAAACCTGGAGTCACAACACGTATCTAGTCATGTTGATTAATTCCCGAGACCTATGTCGAGGGTTTATATTTCCATTTACAAATACTCTTTTACATGTGAAATATATACATAAATCTATAATGGCATATGTGACAGTAAGTGTCTAGACCGTAGTACTTAGTGATAATACACGACTACCAAAGTAGTCCATACAGTAAACCACATAAACTCGAGATCAGAAGAGGTCTCTCATCACACAGCCTGTCACAGTAATATCAGACGTGACACTATTGTAATGGCAGGCCCATTCTTATATGTTGGCTTACCATCGCTTTTTTTTGTCTGCCTCTTCTATTAGGCTAGTAGATATAGAGACATATAGAGTTCTGCTATGCTTGAGATTTGATCCATGTTTCGCATTTATTTTTATTTTTTAAAATTGTGTGTTGTGCGAGGCCCCCCACCAGTCGGAGGCCCGAAAGGACTGCCTAGTTTTCCTAGGCCTAAGGCAGCTTCTGCTGTAATGTTTGAGTTGGGCTCGGGCTGGAAATATTCGTCCCTTCTCTCCGACTCAATTTTCATTTTATGTTCGATTTCAAAACTAGAATGACCCCCGAGAATCCAATTGACCAAGATTGACAGCTGACCCCCTCCCCCCTTGCCCGCACTTAAGACGACAGACCGCTAATTTTCTTCCCAGTCTTCAGTTTGCACTTCTATTATGTGTCACCACCCTAGACGTCCAGTGCTCGGCCAGCTAATTTAATCTGCGGACCTTAAGCGAGCTTCGCGGTACCCTGTCAGCGCGGTCTCCTCCCTGGCGCTCGTGAGTGCGACGTGTCGCGTGCTGGGGGTCACGATGTGAGCATTAGTTATTTGTTCTTAAGGTTAACAGTTTTTCTCGTAGCAGCGTTGCGGGTTACTGGTGGCAAGTGGGGCGGCCCGCCTAGTCTGTCCAACAAGCACGAGAAAATAGGCGCATTAATAGAGAGATGTTCGCTGTAACCATTTATTACATTCATGTTCCTTTGATCCAATTATACAACCAGGTCTGGGTTTCACTACTGATATTTTCCTGGCTTAAGTGAGGCAGACATTTCTACTTTGAAACATTGACATCAAGTCTAAAGCAATGTACTATTTGTCTAGGACTGCGACATTCTTCGACCTGATCAAAAACTTTAATGTGACCTACGTGTTGAACCAACCGTATCAATTATACCAAACAGAATATACATGGAATACAAGGAGCTCGTAATTCCTTTCTCGGAGATAATGGAGTGAAATTAGAAGCACATCATCCAGTTCATCTGATTCACACCTTGCAACTGAACATATGCTTCATCTGCCAGCTTCTCCTCATTGAAACAAGCTGAATGATGAAATAAGATATTTGAATCTTTCTGAAAGCTCGCGTCTTCAAAAAGGCAGAGCTGAACACCAATTCTGTTTTCTTGTTGTCTGAGAAGGAGTGACAAGGGTAAAATGATCTCAAGTCAAATATTTACTACTTAAGTTCTCATTGCCTGTCATTTATTTTATTTGAGTTTGTCATCTTTGGCTTTAATTACAAACTTCTTCAACTAGAATCTTGGCTGAGTCTGAAAAACTTTTCTTTTGGTCAAACACATGTACGCGTTAAGAATCGTAGTATACATGGCCACAGATATTATAGTCACAGATATCAAGGATACCATAGATAGTCATGTTTATCAAGGATACCATAGATAGTCACAGATATCAAGGATACCATAGATAGTCATGTTTATCAAGGATACCATAGATGGTCACGTATATCAAGGATACCATAGATAGTCATGTTTATCAAAATACCATAGATAGTCATGTTTATCAAGGAGCTGAGATCTTCACAATATGATTTTGCTCCTTCTCTTGTGTGGCTTGTAGACTTTTATGAGCACGTGACGCTAATATTCGGCAGGTTATTTCAGCTGGTCAGACTTTTCTTTTTTTGGCGCTTTTCCTCTGCCTGCGCTGTTTTCTTGCCTTCTGCTGTTTGCGCACCAGTTTTCACAGTAACCATAGATACAGAAGCAATATTGATGCAACACATAGTGTCATAGTCATTAATATTCAAGATGCTACAGACTGCCACAACTAGTAAAATAGGCTTTTGTACAATGCCCTCGAAAGTTGCATGCTCTATCGAAAGGCCTGGGTAAGACAATGCCAACGAAAATTTACCTTCCTATAAAAAGAAGAATTACATGAAGCGCTGCCTGATCTGGAAACCACTGCGCAGTTTATCTCGGATTTGGGATTATTTATCTGAACTCTCCAATTTAGTAATGAGAACGGAGAAGTCAAAGCTGCTACAGATATTGGTATACATATCATAGATACTAAGGATACAGCTACTGTTGATACTCTACAGATA
>JADKLZ010000167.1:21417053-21428367 GCA_021533235.1 Biomphalaria straminea
TTAAAACTGTGGGGGCTAACTTTAAAACTGTGGGGGCTAACTTTAAAACTGTGGGGGCTAACTTTAAAACTGTGGGGGCTAACTTTAGAACTGTGTGGTCTAACTTTAAAACAATGGGGTCTAACTTTAAAACAGTGAGTCTAACTTTAAAACTGTGGGGGCTAACTTTAAAACTGTTGTGCCTTACTTTAAAACAGTGGATCTAACTTTAAAACAGTGGATCTAACTTTAAAACAGTGGGGTCTAACTTTAAAACAGTGGGTCCAACTTTAAAACAGTGGGGTCTAGCTTTAAAACAGTGGGTCTAACTTTAAAACTGTGGGGGCTCACTTTCGACATCAAAGACGGCCAGTTTCTAGATTACAGATGAAAAAAAAGCTCTTATTACAGGACCAAGCCGTGAAGCATAAAAAATATTTGGAAAGAGTTAAATCTTGTTATTAGTCTGAAATGATAGTATGGTCACTAGAAGCAGAACTAGGGCCTGTAAATCCTCTTTGAGATCAGCTGACCAAACAAGAGTTGTAATTGTCAAGGTAACTTACTGAAATTGTCCAACTTTATTGGTGCGTGTCGTCACTGCGTCATGACGTTTGTGTAAACTGGTACAGACATGCTTAACATGCCTAGTTATTTATAGTGCCACGTTGAGTCGACTACGCACCTGTAGCGGATATGGGATTTGTAAACTAGTGTGGCAGACATGTGCACCTGATGAGCAGAGCCCATTAAATCTTTATACAAAAAAAAATCAAACTCATCTATTTAACGATACACTTTCGTACATTGTGGCATATATATATATATATATATATATATATATTGTTAGGTATTTCTGAATTTTCTGACTAAATGTACTAGTAGACACAAATAAAAATACTGTTAGGAATTTGATAACTCAACTTCCGGCTTCATATAACTTATATATATATATAGATGTGTGTGTGTTACCCTCAAAATACGAAATCCAGTTATTCTATAGAAGGATAGATAGATAGATAGATAGATAGATAGATAGATAGATAGATAGATAGATAGATAGATAGATAGATAGATAGATAGATAGATACTTTATACCCCACTACAATGTGGTACTTATGCTCCCCAGATCTGGTTTTCCATTATGAATTCATTACTTTACCACAACGTTATATCCACATTTCAACTTAATCCGAGATAGGAGAACTAACGTGTAGATACATTCTACCAGACAGACAGAGTTGATAGAAGATATGTCAAATGACAATAAGGGATACGAAAAACGCAAGCATTTACTTGGTAGGTTCTTGCTGAAAATGCTAATACCTGTCCACCTAAATATTGGCCCCCATGAACGGACACTGTCTCTCCCTCTCTGTCTGTCCCTTTCCACTGTCTCTCTCTCTGTCTCTCTCTCCCCTTTTGTCTCTGTCTTCCCCTCTGTCTCTCCCCCCCCCTCTCTCTTTCTCTCCCCCTCTGTCTCTCTCTGTCTCTCTCTCTCTCTCCCTCTGTCTCTGTCTACCCCTCTGTCTCTCTCCCCCTCTCTATCGCTCTCCCCCTCTATCTCTTTCCACCTCTGTCTTTCTCTCTCTGTCTCCCTCTCCGTCTGTCTCTCTCCCTCCCTCTCTCTCTCTCTTTCTCTCTATCTGTAAAAATGTTGTATTTTCTTCGTATCAAATGTTGCAAGAACCACTGAAGAACAAATGACAGCACCGTAAGCTATATATTTTTGTGTGTCTGTAGTATTCAACCTTCCATAGACTATAATAGATGTGTAAGGACGGCTGATCATGACTACCCGCATGACTGGATATGAAGGCTATCTTCATGCAATGTTTCTCTCATCTCCCAATGCTTGCTTTGCGTCTAAGGGTGAGGAGTCAAGGGAGTCGGCAACCTCAGAGTCTGATGGCAGGGAGGGGCGTGGCGAAACTAATTACAGGGTCCATTAAGGCCATTGGGGTCTAATTGTGGCTTCCGTTTTATCGAACAGATCGAACCTTGTCAAAACATGAGGCTGGTGGGAGGAGGGCTGGGAAAGACTGGAGAGTCATGTGATCGTGAAGTGACGGGGGGAGGGGGAGGAATGGACAAAGGGTCAAATGGTCACGTGACCCTAATCATATCGTCTTACATGTTTGATTATTGAGGGACCCAAAATGGTGGGGTAGAACTGGACATTACAAACGTTGAGCTTCTCTGTAGAGAGCGCTTTTTTTTTAATTGGTGTGGTAGAGGAGTCAAGTCAGGTGTTTGTGTGGTACCTGTGCCACTGCTAGGCAATATTGCCCAGAGTCTGAGGTCTGGTTCGAGTCCTCATCAAAACTTGTCTATAATTTAATGTTTGACTCAATGTTCTTCTCCTCCGTCAACTCTAGGCCTGTCATTGAATGAACTACTGGCTAAAGACAGAGAGAGGAATGGAGACAGACGGTTGACAGATCTTGAGTGGTGCCCCAACGGTTCAACAGACTAAAGTGTATGTGGAGGAAGGTGAAGATTGCCAAAAAAAGATCTTATTATTTCATGGAGTCTTGGTATTATTGTGCAACTATTCAAAGTATCGACAATTGCTATGTCACTCATACCATCTAGTAATCTTTCACGTTCTGATGTCTATGTCAAGAGCATCTCATACTGAAACGATTTGCCATTAACAAACAAAATTGTGATTTAAATTAACTCCTTCATTTCTCGCGTTTGGAGAGGAGCTGTCGCGGGCTTGACGTGGCGAGAGACCTAACCTTAAAAAAGAGCAATATTTATCTTCTAACAGTTTGGCTTTCACTGAGGTTATCGTGAGAGCTACAAGATTTGTAATTTTTTTTTATACGTAACGCCCATCTGACCATGGGTTGAAAGGTCGGTTCAATATTTTGCCTTGCAATGTTCAAAAATGTATTTCGTTGTAATTAAAATATAAAATCAGTTTGGATTCCAACAAATAACTACGCCACTCCACCCCAGACGTTTTGTCTGGATGTGCCCTAAGAACTATAAGGCATTGTTGTACACTAACAGACAGGGGGAGGGGCGGGCTATCTCAATTACATTCTCCCCACCCCACTCCCTGAGCTGGCATGGAGCTTACGGAAATGACAGTGGCCCATAGTCATTGTTGTGACACAGCAGGACATATGGCAGACAAGTGCTGTAATGGCGATCTTTATCACCGTTCTTGTGACAACCGTTAACCGCGGGCGTATCGAAGAGAAGGGTGTAATATCGCCCTCGACACAACCACCTTCATCATGGCGTATTGTATGACGACCACTCATACACTCTCACTAGACGAGCACAACTTTTTTTTTCATATCTTCTCTTTTTTTTTGGCCCGTCAACATGTGTGTGTGTTTGTGTGTGTGTGTGTGTGTGTCAGTTCTACTTGTGGATCCACACAGTTGACAATAGTGATGATCAGTGAAGGCTGACTAATCTGCGGAGTCCCCTTTTGAGCTGGATAGCGCATAAGTACCTTTGGTACTCTCGTAGCGCATAGAGCCGAGATTTCCAATTAAGTATACCAATGAACAATAATGTACTTGGTATACAAGACTGAGCATATAAGTAGCGCTTTTAAGTCCTAGATTCTCTTGTAATGAGAACACAACGGAACACGGTCTTCTAATGATAAGTTCCACGCGGTTTCTCTAAATAATCAGTGCCAGAAGGATGTTTTCTAAAACAGTAAGAAGATGAATCAAAGTTCTTCTCTATTAGCTCAATGCCCGGACAAGGCACTTTGACCAGGTACGGGGCACCTGTTGAGGGCCCCTAGACTCGCGAAGAGGGTGGGTGGGGAGAGATGGGGCTGTTAAAAGGTGTTGATAACGCCCAGGATGGATTACTTGAGGACGTGATGGAACCAGAGTACGGGGGCACTCACGGGGACTCTTTGCAGCTTAAGATAATGGCTGGACATCTGGAAATCGTGTTCGCTATCTCCCTGAGGATTCCGAATGCGCAGAAGATACAAGAGCTGTGTACGAAAGAAAAAAGTTACACTAAATGTATGTAACAAATGCTATGTCAGTAATGTTCCTAGTAAATGCGTTAGCACGTTATAGTACAACCTATAACAACAGGAGCTGCCTTGTTTGCAATCCTCTTGGCTTATATAGAGACATGGGCGTATCTAGGGGTTTTCGGGACTCCCCCCTCCCCCTCCCCCCGCCATTGAAATGCTTTAATTTTTTGTTCATGGAAGATTTTAATATAAAACCATCACTTGCATACGGTTGCCAAAAATGTTTTAAGTTTGAAAAAACATTCTTCAATAAAAAAAATAAATTATGTGAGCGATGCTAAGGAAGTTTTGAGTTTAAAACCCCTTCTAGACGGTTTTGAGGTTAAAATACCCTGTTCAATAAATCAAACTAATAGCCAATTTTTTTCCATTGATTGTAGCCAAGAAGGGTTTTGAATTAAAAAAAAAAAAAAAAAAGAACTCCAGAGGTTTTAAGTTTCACCATTCCGAAAAAAAAATGCAAAGCTATAACCACTACATTCCATGACCGAGGTCGAGAGGTTTGAGGCTAAAACCCAATAAAAAGAAATGCAAAGCTACAATTACTAAATTCCATAACCGTAGCCAAAATGGCTTTTGTGGTTATACCCTTCGAATAAAACAAAAACGAAAAAAAAAAAAACGAAACTTTAGTTACCACTTGAGCCTAGCAATGAGATGTTTCTGGCAGTTGACGGAAACCATTAATAAAGTCAAATTTACGAGCATTCAAGCCACAGACTTTTCAAAAAGTCCCTTACCCAATACAAAACATTTCACACATTGATTTGTTTATCAATAACCAACACTTAAGTGCATTGAATAAAAGATGTGATATTTAACATTAAAAATGTTAATAAAGAGTATCATGATATTGCACTATAGACACCCCAGAATATGTGTTGGTTTCAAATACAAGAAATAATGCTTGGTGCCAGGGCTAGGTCCCGGACCACGCTGGAGGAACTCACGGCGCGGCTTAGGCCCACTAGCTGGCAAAGGTGGGCTGTCTACTATAATTCTAAAAAAAAAAAAAAAAACTTCTAGGGTATAAAAGATGTCAGACTTGGGTGTGTGTGTGTGTGTGTGTGTTTATGTGAGTGTGTGTGTTTGTTTGCACGGGGAAAAAAAAGAAAACGAAGGCACGCCAGCCCCCTAGACAGTCAGGAAGGTATCCTACGAATTAGTGGCGAAATTCAAACTTTCTTACTGCTGTGGCTTGGTTCGAATCCGGGTGAAGACTTGAATTGTTTATTTAGGGACTTTTGGGCGCCTCTGAGTCAAACCAACTCTTAATAGGTACCTGACATAAGTAGGGAGAAAAATAAAGGCGTTTGGTCGTTTTGCTGGCCACATGACACCCTCGTTAAACTTAAACCACAGAAACAGAAGACCCTTACAACATTTGCCCGTTAGATCGCAAGATCTGAAAAAGGAACTTTACTTTTTATTGTTAATGGAACTTTCTAGACATGTTTTAAAACTCCCTTTTATTTGTCTCTTCTGATATTCAGTCGTTAGAATGCCCTGTGGCTTTCAAGGGTTGGCACCAAGATGCCTTTGGCGCTAAGACGTCAAAGAAGGAAAGAAGAGAGACAATTTTGGAACCACTTTGGAGTTAGCTCCATGATTAAACCGCACCATCTCAGACAATCCGCCGGTACTTTCAGAACGACGCCATCTGGAGGTAAACAGATTAACATCACCAAGTGCTGCAACTCTAAGTGGAGATAATTCATGACAAACCTTTTTTTCTTTCTTCTTCATCATTCCCCTTTCCCCGCTTGTTGTTTTCATTTTTTTTTTGTTAAGCCTACTTCAAAAATGAATAACACCGCACTCTTATCCTCCTTTGTTTTCCCCGCTCTTTTGGATCGGAGTATAGGCATAAACGCCGATTAGAGCTCCTTCCGCATTGCGTCTGCAATTAAAAGCAGAACTGAACAGCCAACACGCGCCTATTAAAAGCAAAGGACCACGGGATAGGACCAGCGTCTAAACACTTTAACACGCGACCTTCTAAATTAAAATCTTAGACTTGGGAATGGAAGCGCGCGGAAATTGCGTAAAATGAATTCGTGGCGCCATCATAGACGCCAGTGCGTTTCCGGTCGTTCTTGGGAGGGCGTATATAATTGTTTTACTTCTTTTGATTACTTTTTTAAAAAAAAACAAAAAATTTATTTTAATTGTCATTGTAAAGTACACCATGTTTCTGGAGGGTCTGAGAATTTCAGAACATCAAGTTTTCAAGTGGACGTAGAGAAAGAAAGTTAATTTAATATGCAGAAGGACTTCCACCTACTTCACATACTTACATGTATAAATGTACATAAATATTCTTAAGGAACTCTGTAGATGCAAATAAAGATTTACATATTAGAAAGAAAAGATCAAGGATTGAAATAAAGAAGTAAGACACAAAAAGATGTCTTAAATCTGTTATTTACACTGACCTCTTTTAATTTCTCTTTCTCCACTTCCTCCGGTGCTGACCAAAAGTGAACCTTCTTTGAATCGTGTGCCTGGAGTACCCGCAACTATCGGAGCTGACCTTTTGTTGTCCCTCATTTCCTACACTTACGTTCTGAGGGCTCTGTCATTATCTGCCCCGCTCCTGGGAGGCAATGGAAACGCCTCTGACAGAATTGACGAAACTAGCCCAGGAATATATAATAGCATGAATAACAGATGAGTTTATTATTGATTAGAATTTAGAAACATTGTTTTTGTGTGTTTGACCATGTTATGACCCTTTAACTCTTACAGATAATAAGTTTGGGTGTGTTTTTGTAGGCTAGGTTTTTTAGCGGCCCCCGTAAGGGGAAAAGCCGCTATTAGGTTTATGCAAAATGTCCGTCTGTCCGTCTGTCACACTCAGGGCGCCAAAACAAGAATTATTTCACCATTAAATGCGGCTTGAAAAGTTTAGGTGCAACGGCTACTTTTAGTTTTCTAAATGCAAACCGTTTAATTTATAAAATTAATTATGCAAGCGATTTTTTAATAACAAAACACCAATTCTAACACAATTACGTAAATGTAAGGGAGGAAATGTTACTATAAGAAATGCTATGGGCACGTAGATATCACGCACATTTTTTAAAATGAACTTTTAGCACCGACTATAGTGTACTAGCGTAAAGCCTGGCGATGACATGATTCTAAACTAATTTCTTAAACTTTTTTTTTAAAAGTCAGATTTTAAAAAAAAAATTTTAGTGCCCCCATTAGTGTCCCCATTAGAGTGAAAGAAGCATATTTTTGTGCGTTTTGTCTGTTGGTTGGTCTGTCCGTCGCGGTTAGATAAAAAAAACACTAAAGGCTTTTGAAAATATGATTTAACCTTTACTGTTTCTTCAGAAATATTGCGATAGTTTAAGTATCTATAATAGATTGTTCCGGATGTTTATGTCTAGATCTACATTGAAATGTTATAATAAACTAAAACTAATCTTTATTTTTAAATTTAATATTGCATTCATTCTATTGATTATCTGGGCTTTTTTATTTTACGTAAATTTTATCTAAATTACATCCAAATTATTAATAATAATAATTAATAAGATATATATTAAGGGTTCTAAATCAGAAGTTTAGTTTATGTAGATCTACATCTCTACAGATTAATGCTGAAAGATTATTTAAAATCGCTTGTGTGACATATTGTATATATCAGGCTATTGGTTTGTAACCAGTTTGTTATTACGTTAAGAGCAATGCCTTGTCGTGCGGTTAGCGTGCTGAACTGATTATCTCGACGCTCCCGGGTTATGTGTCTGTTTGTTTTATATGTTTCGAATGTTTCTTCAGAGTTAAAGATAGTTTACTTCATAGTTCAAACCTTCCTCGGGAGGGGATGGGAGCATGCAGGAATTGAGCCAGGGACCAACGATAAATCCGAACTACAGTCTAGTGCGCAAACATCAAGATAAGGCAGGTTTATACCCTGCTCGCCATCCTCCGTCGTCCAGCGAGAAGTTAATTATTTTCAATTTAGAAGATACATCCGAAACATCTTGCGAATAGGCGGATCTGACAGGGATCCGACTCCGACGGGGGCCGCCTCTGAGTTTGTTTATCACACAAACTCTCTTTGTAATCTTGTTAATTCTTATATTAGGCCTATCTCGAGAAAAAAACTTTTTTCTAGTTTACATAACACTTAATAATCATCTAAAACCTTTTTCCGACCAAAAAAAAAAAAACAGAATACTTTTAATGAACAGAACAGATGCAAAGAAAATAGTATTCTATTTATATGTCTGTCCGGCAGTCTGTCTAGGAGATGGAAACTCCGAGTTTAAACCTACAGCTGTCTGTTGTTCACAGCCGTCTCAGACTTATGTGTGTAAAGAGTGGTATTAGCTTGCGCATGGGCGTAGCCAGGATTTTGTTTGGGGTGGAGGGTTGGGGGCGGACCCCGCGAAAAAAATGTGTAATGTGTGTGTGTGTACATAATTAATCTTTATTACATTCTGACCCTTCATTCTTTCAGAATACGTTTATTGTGCCCTAGAATATGTTCTTCCTAGAGCTAGTGGAAAAATTGTAGACTATCCGCCCTTGGCAGCAAGGCAAGGTTTGAACCCCACCCCCCGGCTACGCCCATGAGCCTGCGCGAGCCAATTATCACATTAAAAATACTCAGCGCAGGGGGGGGGGGGGGGGGGCAATACACTTACAAATAGACTAGCCCAACAGAGTTGATAGAAGAATACCTCTAAAGTCGCTTGCTGGAATGTCGGCACACTGCGGGACTGCCGTGTTAAAAAAATAATTAAAATCTAATTCGTCAGTCCACAGGCGAAAAATGGTTAAGCCTGCGCTGGCTGTGGCTAAATGAGTAGGTCAAAGCAGGGGCTGCGTAGCCACCTGAAATGTTTTACTCCTCATTAATCTTCAGACTCGAAGACATGCTTTATTATCACATTTTTGTTATTATTATTGTTTTTATAATTGTTATTATTATTATTATTATTGTTACAACAATTATTATTATTATTATTATTTTTATTATAAATTTTTGTTATTATTATTGTTATTATTATTATTAATTTTATAATTGTTATTATTATTATTATTATTATGTTAGAAAAGAACGAGTGTTCATTCTCTGGCGCTGCCAGGGTCGAGGTTTGTTAAAGGGAGACAAAATTCATCGTATTCCCTTTATCAGTTTCCACTGAGGAATTTTCTGGTGATGTGGCAGGTCTGGAGCAGTACCGCCCTCTGAAAGGCAACGAGAATGTTCCTAGGAATGCCCAGAGCCTTGAAGGTATCTGTGAGGTCAGTTGTTATTATCCCCTCGGTTGATATGACAATGGGGTATATTGTTATCTTAGATAACTTCCATAAACGCTTATCTCCAAGCCTAGATTCACATACTTTCGCTGTTTTTCCAGCTCAGTTTTTCTTAAATTATGAGATAGTGGTACGGCAATGTCAATCATGACAGCGGCTTTTTCTTTTTTATCGATAAGCAACAGATCTATTATTATTATTATTATCTTTATATGTATGACTCCCCCCCCTTCCCAATCTCCCAGAGTTAAGTGGGGGGGGGGGGGGTTTAACGTTTAAGAAACCCTAACTTACGTTAACACTATGGCTACGGTATGACCCTCCCACACGACATCAGTGGTACATTAGGCTGCGTTAAAATTAAATGGCAACCTGGTACACAAGAAATTGATAAGCAAAAACATTTAAAACCCAGTGAAAAGACGACCACTGTTTCAAAACAACTGACCATTACAGTCGATCAGAGGTGGCCATCTCATCCTGTCTTAAATCAAAGCATATTGACCAGAAATCTTTTCACGCGTCCCACAACGTTCAGTAGATTAAGCACGAGAATACTTCACCAGGATGACATGACAATACACTCCTGAGCCTCTCCCCCCCCCCCCCACACGGCACTAGTCAGTTCTAACCATAAGCTACCCCCCCCCGGCCACCACAACCACTCATAATCCTAACTACGAAAGGATACCAACTGGTCGTCAACGTCGTTATTTATTCTAGACCTCCCTCTGTAGAATGATCAAGTCATGTTCTCATTGCTAGAAAAAAGGAAAATGAATGAACGATGGCAGGAGAGGGGAGGGATTCTTAAGAGGGAGGAACAAGAAATCAAGGAGGAAAAAAAAACGCAGGAGGGGTGAAGATTGATTTAAAAGAAAGAGTGATGTCTAAGACTTTCAGAACGGGAGTAGAGACATCTCTTCATCTTGGGTGTTCGAGACATTGTGTCCCTGGGGTGCTATAACATGAGCAGGCTCCACCCTACATCAAACCTTTTCTCCAATGTAGTCTTCTTTATTTTGTTACTCTCTTCGTTCTCTTTCTCTGTCTCTCGATGAATCTTTCGATCTCCCATCTTTACAGATGCTCTCTCCTCTAGTTGAACTCAAACATAATTTTCTCTCTCTCAGGGCCATCTTCCAGAACGGATATAAACACACTCAAAAACTCGCTCACAAATGGTTTGACATGCTTTCTCTCTCTCTCGCTCTCTCTCTCTCTCTCCCTCTCTCTCTAACACACACACACACACACACACACACACAAGATCATTCGCCCACGTCCCCGCCTCCAACCTCAAAAATTTCCTCTTCAAAGAGGCTGTGATCTAATGAAAATCTCTGAAAATTCAATACATTTTTTTTTAGTCTTTAATGTGATGAGACAGATTCATCTTTCCATCACTGACGCCGCCCCCCCCCCCCGGCCTTTCACTCCCCTTCTCTCATTGACCCTAGTTTCGACGCCAAAACACTCCAAAGGCCTTATCTAAACGTTTCATACCGGCAATATCCATTCCTCCAATTATTTCTATGCAGATATGCCGGAAGTCCAAAAGCGAAAGTGTGAAGAGGAAGGTTGCCGGGAAGAGGATTGCAGACGATCTGCTGTTCTGATATAATGGTATTCATGTTTAAAACCCTTGATGACGTCTATCCGGTGGATCTGTTGACCACGGCAGTTCGTCGGGCCGGTCAACAAACACCGTACAGCCTCATCCCGATCTCGACGGGAAATGTCAACGCAATGTCGACCATGGTAGAGCATCACGTCACACCAAAAGATAACATTCGACTCTTGTGTTTGATATTAGACTCTAGGCCATTTACTTGGCCCAGACGTGGCCACTGACACGACACTGTCCTTATAAGGCTTCCGTAACTGAACTTTATAAGTATATGTGTGCTTGAGTGTCTGTACCATCCATTAAACTTCATTTTCGACATTATGAATATAAGTGTATGTAACGAAGAAAATGGACATTGTGAATATAAGTGTATGTAACGAAGAATATGGACATTA
>JADKLZ010000167.1:21429766-21442708 GCA_021533235.1 Biomphalaria straminea
CTCTCTCTCTCTCTCTCTCTCTCTCTCTCTCTCTCTCTCTCTCTCTCAGTGCCATTTTAATGTGTAGAGCAGGCATGTCAAACTGGGTGTTCGGGGGCCGCATGCGGCCCGCGACCACCTTGCATGCGGCCCGCTTGGCCACCTACAAAAATAAAAAAAAATAATGTTGAACTATTAAGCTGGAAAACAAGAGATGACAAGCTACTTGAATGGAAAAATAGTATTTGTTTAACTGAACAACGAGGGTGAGTCTGCAGTGAAAGCAAGCTACATTTTGTCAAACTTCATTGCAAGCCATTTCAAATCATTTAATAAATGGGATTTTATGAAGGAGTGTTTCGATGAAGCCGAAGTCATTTATTCAGAAAAAAAGGAGAAAGCATTCAAAGAAATAGCTTTAACTAGTGACACTGTTGATGATAGAATAAATGACATGTCAGTCAGCTTGCTTGAACAATTAAAGAACGACAGAGCTGATTTTGAATTATTTTCACTGGGTCTCTATGAGTCAACTGACGTAGCGGGTGAGGCACAGTTGGCTCTATTCATAAGGGCCTTTAACATGAATTTTGACATAACCAGGAACTATTTGAGTTCTGTTCTATGCATGTTCTATGGTGAAAATGCAGTTCAATTTATCTTTGGTAAAGCTAGCTAATCTAACAAAGATATGGCGCACCAACCATGAAATGAAAAGGTTTTGATGCAAAGTTACTTGCAAAAAAAAGAGATTTGCTCATTTTCAGTGTATTATTATTATGATAAAAGAACGAGTATTCTTTCTCTGGCGCAGCCAGGGTCGAGTTTCGTTAAAGGGAAACAAAATTCATTGTAGTCCCTTTATCAGTTTCCACTGAGGAATTTTCTGGTGATGTGGCAGGTCTGCAGCAGTACCGCCCTCTGACAGGCAACGAGAATGTTCCTGGGAATGCCAAGGGCCTTGAAGGTATCTGTGAGGTCAGTTGTTATTATCCCCTCGGTTGATATGACAATGGGGTATATTGTTGTTTTAGAAAGCTTCCATAGACGCTTAATCTCCAAGCCTAGGTTCCCATATTTTCGTTGTTTTTCTAACTCAGTTTTTCTTAAGTTGTGAGATAGTGGTACTGCAATGTCGATAATGGTAGCGACTTTTTCCTTTTTATCGATGAGCAGCAGATCAGGGCGATTAAAATCAACTGTTTTGTCGGTCAAAATAGGTCTATCCCAGTACAGCAGATAATCAGTAGACTCGAGAACCTCTTGTGGCGAGTATTTGTAATAAGGAGGAGTATCCTTCCCGATCAAATTGTGCGTCAAAGCCAAGTGCTGGTGTATTAACTTTGCAACTTGGTTATGGCGACCTAGGTAGGCAGATTCCGATAGGGCAGGACATCCTGCCGTAATGTGTTCAATCGACTCACCCGCATTTCCACATTTTCGGCATTTGTCGACAACATTGAGTTTTAGAATATGCTTTTCGTAATTTTTTGTCCTAATTACTCTGTCTTGTATAGCTGTAACAAAGCCTTCTGTTTCAGGATAGAGATGGCCTGCCTTGAGCCATGCTAAGGAAGCAGCCTTGTCGATGTTGTCCCCATGTAATAAAGCCGGGAATTTCCCATGGAGTGTTTTTTCTTCCCATTGGCGAATCTCATGGCCTACGTCGTCCAGACCGATATTAGCATCTACATTGTGTAGGTTCAGAGGGGTTGCATCGGAGTCGTATTTGCGTAAGAAGGAAACTAGTTCGTTTCTGGAGGCGTGCAGTTTTGATCGCATTTTTGATACCTGCGTCTTACACAGTCTGAAGATGCTCTGCAATCCACGGCCTCCATCTTTCCTGGGTAGGTATAACCTTATTGTGGAGGACTTTGGGTGCAAGCATCGGAATTTGGTTAACAATTTCCTCGTCAGCCTGTCAATGTCATGCAGGTCGGTGTCAGTCCATTTAATGACGTCGAAAGTGTAGAGGAGCACTGGGACGGCCCAGCTATTTATTGCACTGATAAGGTTACTGCCAGACAGTTTGGTGTTGAGGATCTTATTAAGCCTTTGCCTATATTTATCAAGGAAGTCCTCTTTTAATTTTTTATGGTTTATCTTGGCATTCTGATTTATTCCAAGATACTTATAAAGAGATGCAGAGTTTAACTCCTCGATGCCTTCAAATGCAATGTTGGTGTTCGCTGCCTTGCCCTTTTTGATGCTTATGATGCCACATTTGTCCAGGCCAAAAGACATACAGATATCGTCACTGAAGCATTTCACCGTTTTGATTAACTTGTGTAATTTTGTCTCGGTTTCCGCATATAGCTTTAGATCATCCATGTATAATAAGTGGGACACATATTTTGTACATTTAGTGTCAACCCTAAAACCGTTTGTAGAGTCTTGGAGCAGTGCAGATAGAGGGTTAATCGCTAGGCAGAACCAGAGTGGGGATAGAGAGTCACCTTGATATATACCTCTTTTTATGTGCACAGAACCTAGTTTATCTTGATTAAGGTGCAGGTTTATCTTCCAATTACACATACAGACTTTCAATAGTTGTATTATTCTTGGATTGATTCTATGAATGTCCAGTGTTTTTAAGAGCCAATCATGCGGAACAGAGTCGAAAGCTTTTTTGTAGTTGATGTAGCACATGTGTAAATTTCTTTTTCTTTTATTCGCTTGGTGCAATACAATGCCATCAATAGTTAGCTGTAATTTACAGCCCATAGACTCTTCAATTATTATTATTATTATTATTATTATTATTATACTTTTTATATAGCGCTACTTTAATGCTTATAACATGCTCAGAGCGCTTTGGTCCAATCTCATTTGTGGACCAGTCGGTGGAAGGGGCATCTAGCAGTTTTCCGTGCTGCCTTTAGGCGCTCTGCCCGAGTCAGGTGTCGAACCTCGAACCTACTTCTAGGTAGTGAAGCCAAGTTAAAGCGCTTTTAGCCTCTTGATCACGCGATTTATTTGATTCTGAATATGCTGCTGGAAATGATAGAATAGAAGTCAAGTTCTAAGTTGAAATCGAAGAATATTGAAATGGCTGTGCCAAAATTTTACAGTCATTTACTCTGAATGGTTCGTTAAATTGCGGAAATTCGCATCTAAAATTCTAGCTATATTTGCATGCACTGGTCTCTGTGAGCAGTTTGTTTTTTTAAATAAAATAGTATCCAAGAAAAGATGTCAAGCATCAGGACAAAGACAATAATGCGTAATCATAGTAATTTTTAATAAGCCAATAGTACTACAAATTTAGCTAAGGGACATGTATGCAATTAATTATTGTATTATATTGTATTATTTCTAATTTACATAAAACTAGTAGGCTGTTTTAAAACTGTTTTTTTTTTTGCTGCGGCCCCTAAGGTCATAGTAAGTTGTTTATGCGGCCCATATACCTTAATGAGTTTGACATGCCTGACATGCATGGTCAGTTTTTAAACCCCAAAGGCGGCCCAATAAGGTTTTAAGAGTATTCTTTTTCTTTCGTGTCCCCTGTCATCGTTAATCTGTTCATAACTTACATAACAATTGTAATGTAGCGGGGAAAACAAAATATTTAATGTAATCTATCAGTAAGGTGAGAAGGCCAGTATTATTTTGCACATATGAAAACAAAATTAATGAGTTACGAATATTGCTTTCACGAGCCCTTGGCTTGTCCACAGTGCTGTACTTACACTTGAAAAGGCCCTTAGCTTTGTTAGATACGAGGCTCTTTTGAGGTGTTTTGTAAGTCCAGATATTGTACGTCAGTATTAAAAATTTCTGGGGGGGGGGGTTGACCTATAGCTTATGTGGCCTATATGTACATCCATCAATGGTTGTCCAGAAATCATTAAGTTCTTGGTTTTGTTTTCATTAGACTTTATTGTATCACCGGTGTTATAAGTATTTAATGGAAGATAACAGCCACGAGATTCGTTCATCCTAGATCCAGGACTGACAGCTGCCAAGTTCGAGATAATGGTGTTAGTACGTTTGGTCGTCTCCGTTGGTCTAATTGTTATCAGATACAGGCGACAGTTCAAAATCAGACTTTCAATTGACCATATGTGGGAAGCGTGGTCAAGATACCCCTTCCCCCCCCCCCACATGTTCACAAATGAGATTGGACCAAAGCGCTCTGAGCATGCTGTAATCATAAAAGCTATAATAATAATAATAGTAATAATAATGACTGAGTTGGAAAAACAACGAAAATATGGGAACCTAAGCTTGGAGATTAAGCGTCTATGGAAGCTTTCTAAAACAACAATATACCCCATTGCTATATCAGAGAAAGAATACTCATTCTTTTATCATAATAATAATAATAATAATAATATGCACAGTGTAAATGCACAGTGTAAATGATATAAATGTGTAAGGACCTCTTATGTTGAAGTAGACTGAATGGTAACACTATTTTTAGATAGAATGTTGTCCTCCAGGGGAAAGCACTCATGACTACATGTATTTACATTCTGAGGAAATGAAAGCTATAAGGGGACAGAATTAGTTGCAATATCACGATAAAACCGAGGAAATAGGCTTGGCTAACCTCCCTTTACCCCTTCCATCCTTAACAATTTTTGTTTTCTATCACAAGATAAAATTGTTCAATGGTTTGGAGATGGGTAGCAGCAAACGTAGGAAAGGGGGGGGGGAGCTTACGGGAGAACTACCAAAAGTATTGAAGTATTGGGGGGGGGGGAGAAAAAGGGTTTTAGAGAAAATTAAAAACCGAGAAAAAAAATTAATGAAAACAAAATTACCCCCCCCCCCTACCCAATCGCAGAACTCGTACGAGTCACAGAGTCTTCGTGAGTGTTGGCATCGCCCGCGCCAAAAACAAGAACGGTCAATCTCGGGTGCTTTTCAAGTCGAGTTCCTTCCCCTGAGGGAGTTTGCCGTTTTCAAACAGTCGGCGCTCGGGTGCTCATTTTGTCGAATCTGTCGCGAGACGTCTGAGGGCTTGGCCCGGGGTCCTTGGGGTTATATCTTGATTGTGCTCGTCTGTTGACATGACAGGGCCTCTCAGGGCCCCGCTATCAACTTAATTAACACGCTCAATTTCTCGGGGACACAAGGAGCCAATATCGTTCAATGGTGGATGGAAATAGAAGGGAGGGAGCCTTTTGGCGCTTTATCGATGATGGGTTCCATATTAAATATTTCAATGGCCTTTAAACTGTCGTCTGCTTGTACTAGCTCAACCAGTTCTTATCTCAGATTACGTAAACGTGTTTTGTCCCAGATACCTTAAGCCAGTTCTTGCCTCATAATCTCAATCTGGGGCAACTTTTACTAACATCCAACTTTCTTTTATTTATACAACATTAAATCTTTCTGACTTGCACTCGGTTCTCTACTATCAGTTTGAAGGACTAACTCGTGTAAGGAATGCGCTGTACGGGGGATCAAACCCTTGATTTTGAAATCGAGTGTCTTCAGTTTTAAGCCCTTTCGTAGGGTAGGTCGCTATGCCCTTAGTTGCCAGATGTCTCTCGTTCGAACCCTGTTGTGGGTTATAACTTTATTTTTATCTTAGCTCTAAAGGGTCTATAAATGGAGAAAAAAAAAGCCAAAAAAAAATAATAATAAGTTGTTTTGATGATAAAATAAAAAGACCTTTTAACTCTAAGCAACAGAATGTTCAAGAACATGTAGAGGCCGAACTCATTCTCTTTACCACTTCAGATGTATTCTGGCCATCAGGTAGAATTCCTCACCGCCTCGTGACCCAATGGAAATCTCAGGGGCGTGGCTAGAGCTTTCCCATCGCTTGAGGGCCCGGGGGGGGCTTAACCTCTTTTGGGGCCCCTGCATTTTGCGTAATATTTAATTTTAAATGTATAAAACACCCATTTGGGCCCCCCCCACCTTCAAGTGGGGCCCGGAGAGATTTTCAAATTCTCTCCCACCTCCCTAGCTATGCCACTGGGAAATCGAATGGAACTTTATGTAACATGGTCAACGAGTTACGACATCACCACAGAGGCCAAGAAATTTATTTAAAAAAATACATTTAGAAAAAGTCAAATATGACACGAAAAACATTAAAACAACATTTGCGGTGCTTTATCTATGTTTTTTGTTTTGTAATTTAGTCTATTAACTTTTTTTTTCATCTCGAAACGGGTATTGAACTCGTGATTTTGGTTTAGTCACTTCTTGAACGATTTGGCCAGAAAAAAAAATTAATTATTTATTAATACCTTCAATATACATATCTGATTTAGAACTCTAAGATCTCTAGATCTATAATATAGATGTTGACTTTATTAGATTTACGTAAAAATATAAGCAAAGCTTAGGTAATATATCAATAAACTTTAAGCAACTTTAATTTTTTTTTTAAATGCTGATGTGTCTCATGAAGTTTTGACTTGAATACAAAACAAAAACAAAACAAGATTACAAAGAGAGTTTGTGTGATACACAAACTCAGAGGCGGCCCCCGTCGGAGTCGGATCCCTGTCAGATCCGCTTTGATCTCTCAACGGACGGACAGACAGACAGACAGACAGACGGACAGACAGGCCACACAAAACTAATATACATCTTCCGTGCTTTGATCTCTCAACGTTAGCCTTGTAAAGCCGATGTTCAAGGCAACTGCCACACTTGTTTTATGAGTTGATTTTTTTTTTTTGTTTTTTTTTTTTTCTTTCTTTTTTTTTTTTAGGAAACCTCAGCTTTTTAGCTTTGGACATCAGTTGTCGAGCTGTTTACATCCCAGGGATCCTTGGGCTTTTGCCTCTTTTCTTTGCCTCTTTTTCGGGCTCTGCCTCTTTTTCGGGCTGTTGGCCTCTTTTTGGGCTTTCATTTTTTTTTTTTTTAAAAAAACAAATTTCTATTTCTATAAGTAAGCTTACATTATTTGGTACTGTTAATAACAATATAAATACATATATTTAAATGGAAAACATGTCAATAGAATGAATGCATATAAGTAACAAGTAATAAGCAACAGAAACAGTTTAAAGATCTTTTCACCAGTGATAACAATATGTTTGTAGATTATACTACTTGAACAAAGGGATGAATATCACGACTATACTTTCTCAAAATGTGAAAACACGTGCAGTATATTGGATTATTAATTGTCTTAAAGTAGGTTTCATTTATATTGCATACTAATTAGGTTTTTTCTCTTTAAATACTGTTTGCATAAAATATTTTTAAAAATTAGATTTTGAGCTTTTAGAAAAAAAAAAGTAGCCGTTGCATCAGAACTTTGAATGCTCTATATTATCGTGATGTCAGATTTTCATTTTCTCTTCTACTTTCTGAGCACTAAACGGGACGGACGGACGGACAGACAGACAGACAGACAGACAGACAGACAGACAGACAGACAGACGGACAGACAGGCCACACAAAACTAATAGCGTCTTTTCCCCTTTCGGGGGCCGCTAAAAAACATTGAAGAATACATTTGAAAAAAGAAATACATCCGTTATACAGCTTAAAATATTATAGTAAAATATAAAAAAATACTTGTATGTTTGGCTCATGCCCGGTATCGAAACCATGGTATGGTTGGCTGCTGGTAGAACGGTGCTACGCATTTTACCAGCGGACAACGCAACTATCCATTGGTGCTAAATATTTCTAGATCTAGAATCTAGATGTAATCAACATTAAATTTACGTAAAAAATATAAGCAAAGCTTATATAAATGTAATCTCCCAATAAACCGAATGCTAATTTAATAAACTAGACAATACAGTTGTTGTTGTTTTAGAAATAATTCAAATTCTAAATCTCCAGAGTTGAAAGACAATTTTCAAATTTTCCTGACAATTAATTTATTAAACTCTTGAATCAATAACGCCTAACATTGGGAAATCCCGAAAAGCGATAGTCCTTTCAAAACCGATGTTGGATCTAAATCTAGGTCCAGTAACTCTAGTACAAAAGCAATGAAAAGAAAAAATTTGTCTAGCTCGAATTTGAACTTAACATCATGAGCCTCCATGATAGAGGCCACTGAGCTATCTTAGTAGGCCTACTTATAAAAACAAAAAAAAAGTTTTGTAGTTAATTTAAAATTGTTACTTGTTAGTGAACGACTTAATTATCTACGCTAGTTACGTTAGTACATTTACATATAAAAACAAAATTAATGAGTTGCGACTAACTGACTAACCAATTGGTTTAATATTTTTTTATTGATTCGTGTGTTGTCATTGACAATAAAAAATTGTGCAAAGTTAAAACTTGATCCCATAATGTGAAGTGGGAGAAACAACGTCTACAAGATTCCACCCAGACAGACAAACGTGAGTTATTAAAACTTTGTTAAAAAAAACAAAAAACTTCACACCAAATGACCCTAATCCTTACTACTTCTATGTCTGACATGGGAGAAACTGTAACACGAACCAATGGGACTTCATTTATATAACTTCTTAGTTGACATTACCCTCGATCTATATATATGTATAAATATCAATACTGCTAAAACTTGACTTATTTATTATTATTGCTTTTATATAGCGCTACTTTCATTCTTATAGCATGCTCAGAGCGCTTTGGTCCAATCTCATTTGTGGACCAGTGGAGGGAAGGGGTATCTAGGAGTTTGTTTTCCGTGCTGCTTTTAGGCGCTCAGTTAACACAACTCTGCCTGAGTCGGGTGTCGAACCTCGAGTCCCCTTCTAGGTAGCCGAGCCAAGTCAAGCTCAAGCGTACTTAGCCTCTCGACCACGCTTCCCACTTATAGTAACATGGACCTCAGCTCTTGAAGAAAAGCGTGCTGTACGAAAAAGCGCAAGCTATCTTGAACTGCAATATATGTGGACGGGAGTGTCTCTCTTAGATAGGGCTCCACAGCCATTTGAAAAAGTGTTTGAGATGAAGTGAAGGAGACCATTGAACATAAATCCATTAAGAAATGAAAAAGCATTTCTTTTAGAACAAACCAATTGCGATAATTGGCTTGAAGTTGTTGCGGAGTCATCAGTGGTGCACTAACAACTTCTTCGACTGGGTTTTGTAATAGAATTTTTTTTTTATCTATGTATAAAACGTTTATTAGAGAGAAAAAAATATTTTTTAGAAACCGTTTTTTTTTTATTTTTTTTTTATCGCTACCTGTTTATAGAAGCGACAGGAACTGATCAATGTCCATTAGATGTGGGTAGATGTACCAAAGAGATAGAGCACTCATAAATACCAGCCTCGTTTGCATATTGAGTGAATCAGTGGGCAACAGATAGTGTCTATGACACCGATGAACAGCCCCTGCCATAAACAACTGCCAGGAGAGGCCGTGGTGGTCCCACTCCAGAACACAGTGTCCAGAGGACGGACAATAGTGCCATGTCGCTGGCTTCCGGTTAGACATTGACCCGTCGTCCAAGGGCAGTAAATCTCCATTAAGCATCCTTATCACATCTCATTATGTCTTTCTCTAGCGTCATTCTCTTTATCACACCCCCCCCCTGTTTTTCCCCCAAAGCGAACCGCTTTGAACCGCCCCCTTTCATCATCACTTACAAATAAATATAAAAAAAAAAATCCTAAATCAAGATCATCGGGAGTTAGGCGCCTGGGCTATCGGTGAGTGCCCTGCAGCCTATGACCTCCCGCTGCTCGTCCAGGTCAGAGGTGAGAGGACTCAAGGTTGCAGACGTGCCCTTAAAGAGCGCGAAACAAAAACCCGAGACGTGGACAGTGCATGTGACCACTCCGTCCTGCATGAAGTGATGCGCTCTCTCGCGCACGCGACGTACCACGCACCGATAATTTTCCCAACTGAACGCCGTTTTCCTCCCGCAGTTGGAGCGGAAAATGAATTTTTGTTGTTGTTGTGGGTGTCCGCCTTGACCGCTCACCGCGAGGACGCAACTGTCCTAATGAATTATGGGTCAGAGAAGGTGATAGCGAGATGGCCATTTCAATAGAAGAAAGCGAGAAAATGGAGGTCGACCTGGCCAAAGTTGAAATCGCTGAACCGGGAATAGGCGGGAACGGACCAACTTTCACTAAACCGAGTCACGTGACTATTCAGATGTCAATGCCAATGTCAATCAAAGACATTTCTCTAGGACCTTGAAAAATAATATTTTTTCATGCTCAATACAATTGCGTATGCTAAAAAAAATTCAATGACCGCAGCGCGTGGATCTTAATTGTTTGTAAAAGCACTTAATAAGAGAAAAGACTTTAAAGTGGACGCTTGAATGGTTCTAGTATGAAAGACAAAGGTAGACCTTTTTGACTTCTACAGAAAGGACAAAATAATTTTCTTCCTCTTTCAAAGTAGTGTTCACTAAATAGAACATTGAAAGTCTGCCGGATAGAATGCGGTGAACTAATTGGCCGATCTTTTGGTGAGGTTCTTTTTCAGCGCAAAATCTTATTCTGATTTACTAATTTTTTTTAACTCTGTCTGTCTGTCTGTCTGTCTGGTAAAAACTTTGAACACGTCATTTCTTTAACATTCATTCTCAGATCAAGCTACAATGATAAACAATTTTTTATTTTACATAACAAAACATGAATCAATAAAAAAGTAACAGTTAGTCAGTTAATTACTGGTAAATAATTATTTCGTTTGATAGCGAAAAAGGAAATTTATCATATAGTGTTTAAAGAGGGTTAACTATGCGAGGGTTTGTCACCTTGGAATTCTTAGATAACTGAGGACGCTATTTCTCCCAAACCCATTCTCGGATCAATTTTACACAAATACTTGTATCTAGCAAAACTTAAATCAATTATAGAATTAA
Source organism: Biomphalaria straminea (assembly GCA_021533235.1). Lineage (NCBI taxonomy): Eukaryota > Metazoa > Mollusca > Gastropoda > Planorbidae > Biomphalaria > Biomphalaria straminea. Next base: position 21,440,482 of record JADKLZ010000167.1, read on the forward strand.
CCAATTCAGTCAGTAAATTGTTGTAATAACTCCAACGTAGCAATATAGAAGGATATGTTCTAATAGGTCCATATTAAGATAATGTAACTTTACACTCCATAATGAAAACATGTAGGCCTACCTTTCTAGATCTTTGTATTGAAAACCTCGAATTATTTATTTTGTATTTGGTGATTGAAATAATCTTTTTTTTTTTCAAACACATCTTCTTCCTCTTTTTATTTTACCATTTCTCTATCTCTTCTTTTAGTTTCTCTCTCTCTCTCTCTCTTTCTTTCACATTTCTGTCTCCATTTCTGTCCTTTTCTCTTTGTCAACACGTCTCTCATTCTTTTGTTACGCCTAGGTCTCATATTCTCTCTGCCTCTCTCTAATGTTATCGCAATCTTCTTATTTGTACTATCTATTGAAATGCGCTCTCTTTCTCTCCCTCTCTCTCTCCCTCTCTCTCTCTCTCCCTTTGTCTCACTGTGTCTTTCTGTTTCACTCCAGCTCTCACTAGTTCTCCCTCTTAATTTCACTCTTCCTTGCTCTAGTTCACTAACCCAGGGGCTCTCAACCGACCCCCTTTGGGGTCGATAGACGATTTGCCAGGGGTTGCATAAGACTATCGAAAATATGGCTCTTGTCTATTCTTCTATTGCAGTATGTGGGGGCGGGGGAGGTGGTAGCAGCATAGTCGGGGCTTGCAAAAAAAGGGGTCGCCGAGCTTAAAAGGTTGAGAACCGCTGCACTAACCCATTATTTCACGTCTGTTCTCCATATCTCTGCCTACCTGTAGATCACGTTCTATTTCTGTACAAAGGACATCAGATTATAAAAAGACATAGATCTATTCTTAGCTCCACAGAACGTCCGTATATGAAAAGAACCAAACCTGAGAAATCAACTACATACTTATTACATTTTTATTTTGTGGACTTACGAACAAATAGCAGAACTCATGCCCAGCACAGTCTTTAAGTGATTACTACGCGTGGACTACACAAAGTTCTGTGTCACCAAAATTGTTCCGCTTCGGTAAATAGATCAACTAAAGGACACAGGCTGTAGGACTTTATTCCATATTTCATGATTTTGTCAATAAGAATGACCACGTAACGTGACCATGTTTACCAATAGAATAAAACAGGTCCTACTTTATTAAGTATGTTAGTGATGTTTAATCTTGTGTTAAGTTTAGGTTACTTTTTCAAGTGACTGATAGAATTAGCTTTGTATCCATCGGTAATACTTAAATGTTTGAAATTATTGTACTCAATGGTTTTGTTCTGTACTCTCTCTCTCTCTCTCTCATTCTCTCACTTTCTCTCTCTCTTTCTCTCTCGCTCTCTCTCTCTATGTTTTTTTTTCTCTCTTTCTCTAAATTTTTCTCTCTTTCTTTCTCTGTCTCTTTCACTCTTTTTCTCCCTCTCTTTCTCTCTCACTCACACATAAACACACACACTAGTATGTACATTAAATATTTGAACTATTTCTGGACTATATTTTAATCTCAAGAATATGTCCCGAACCCTGATAGAGAATAAAACACTATTTCATTAACTCACAAAATCCTTATTTCTTCCTCTCCATCTATGATTTAATTTGCCTATTTCCAGGAACGTCTTGCCAGGTGAGACCCGCTGATCTTCTCACCTGTACCACTGTGTCACGTGATTGACAAGAAAGACATCAAACAAGTGGGGACCACTTTTGATCCGAAAGTACTTTCACTCATTCCCTCATTCCTTTTTCCCGCTATTTTTTTTTAATCTTCTGTTGTTTGGGGGACTAGAGGTGAAAGAATAGAGTGTCTCTCGTCTTAGCACCTGCATTCGTGAAAATACAGCCTTCTATTAACTTGTTGACTTTGTTCAACGCTGTAACTTTAAGTCGCTCAGTTCAAAACTTCAATACAGAGTCTCTGGGTTCTAGCACTGACTCCACAGAATTAGTTCCGCTGAAAGAGGTGCGTCAAAACAAATTTACCTGATAAAGTTAAGCCTCTCGCTCCATTCTGGGGACTTATGCCTTGGGTCTAGGATGAGATGTTTTTTTTTAACGGTGGTTTACAGTTTTTACAGTACACAAGGACCTGCAACAGTATTGATAAAGAGCATACAGTTGTGTGTGTGTGTGCGTGTGTATGTGAGTACTGTTATGCTGCTGCCTAAACTATGTGACATGTCATGATAGATTGACTAAACTATGTGACATGTCATGATAGACTGACTAAACTATGTGA
>JADKLZ010000167.1:21455134-21481499 GCA_021533235.1 Biomphalaria straminea
CTCCTGAGTACTGGTAATGTATTTATTACGCACGGCTCCGTACTGGTGATGTATTTAGAACGCACTCCTGAGTACTAGTAATGTATTTATTACTCACGGCTCCGTACTGGTAATGTATTTATTACGCACGGCTCCGTACTGGTAATGTATTTAGTTCGCACTCCTGAGTACTGATAATGTATTTAGTTCGCACTCCTGAGTACTGGTAATGTATCTGTCTGTGCAGACATACCGTGACAGCCTTCAATGTATTTGTCTATGCAGACAACCCGTGACAGCCTTTCTAAACTTAAGTTAATATGGAAAGACAAAGGCTTAGCCCTCGGCACAAAAATCAGACTGATGCGCTCCCTGGTCATGGCCACATTTCTATATGCTTGCGAGTCTTTGACGCTGACTGCAGAGCTAGAGAGGAGGATCCTAGCAATGGAACTGAGATGCTACAGAAGGATCCTAGGCATCACATTTAAAGACCGCATCACAAATCAAGAGATTAGAGACAGGGTTACTGCATCGATCGGACCCCATGATGACCTGCTAACTACTGTGAAAAAACGAAAGCTTAAAATGTATGGCCATGTAAGAAGATCTTCGGGACTTGCAAAGACCTTCCTCCAGGGAACAGTACCAGGAAAAAGAAGAAGAGCCAGACAGAGAAAGCGGTGGGAAGACAACATCAAAGAATGGACAGGCCTACCATTGAAAGAGGTTTTAAACAGGGCAAAGGATAGAGAGGAATGGAGAAAGATGGTCTACGAGTCTTGCTTGGTGCCCCAACGGTCCACCAGACTAAGGGATAGGTAATAGGTAACTAGGGTACTACCCTAGCGTCTTCATGCATGATTCAATTTTTTACAAAGTAATCAACTTAAAAACAAAAACATGTCAAGATGTGCAGGATGGATTAGAAATTAGTCAAAAAATACTAGGACATTCCAGCTTCAATCTGATCCGTAAAGACGATCGTTACACGCACACAAACACTCCTAGACACCAGGGATCATTTTAGGTCAAACCAGGGTAGAAACATGCAAACCTGAAACATTTCTACCACTTTGTTTCTACCACACCCATTCTATGATCACGTCGAAACTTTCCACAATTATTTATAGCAAATAACAAAACATAGGCCTAAATAAAAAAAAAAACAACAAGATTACAAAGAGAGTTTGTGTGATACACAAACTCAGAGGCGGCCCCCGTCGGAGTCGGATCCCTGTCAGATCCGCCTATTCGCAAGATGTTTCAGATGTTCCTTCTAAGTCCCTGGCTCAATTCCTGTATGCTCCCATCCTTAAACTATCGCAATATTTCTGAAAGAACAGTAAAGGTTAAATCATATTTTCAAAAGCCTTTAGTGTTTTTTTCTAACCGTGACGGACAGACCAACCAACAGACAAAACGCACAAAAATATGCTTGTTTCATTCTAATGGGGTCACTAAACAATTTTTTTTTTTTAAATCAGATTTTAAAAAATTTAAGAAATAAGTTTAGAATCATGTCATTTCCGGGCTTTACGCTAGTACACGAAAGCCGCTGCTAAAAGTTCATTTTAAAAAATATGCGTTATATCTGCATGACAAAAGCATTTCTCATAGTAACATTTCCTCCCTTACATTTACGTAATTGTTTTAGAATTGGTGTTTTGTTATTAAAAAATCGCTTGCATAATTAATTTTATAAATTAAACGGTTTGCTTTTAGAAAACTAAAAGTAACCGTTGCACCTAAACTTTTCAAGCCGCATTTGATGGTGAAATAATATTTTTTTGTATCTCTTCTAGTTTTGGCGCTCTGAGTCTGACAGACGGACAGACAGACAGAAATTCATTTTAAAAAATGTGCGTGATATCTACATGCCAAGAGCATTTCTTATAGTAACATTTCCTCCCTTAGATTTACGTAAATGCTTCACAATTGGTGTTTTATTATTTAAAAAATCGCTTGCATAATAATTTTTATAAATTAAACGGTTTGCTTTTAGAAAACTAAAATTAGCCGTTGCACCTAAACTTTTCAAGCCGCATTTAATGGTGAAAAAATATTTTTCGTATCTCTTCTAGTTTTGGCGCCCTGAGTGTGACAGACGGATAGACGGACAGACGGACATTTTGCACAAACCTAATAGCGGCTTTTTCCCCTTACGGGGGCCGCTAATAAAACAATCAGTTTAAATAATTGCTGGCAAGTATGAATAGTAAATAAAACGAAATTAATGAAGACAGTTCCTTGTATATTTGCCCTCCTCTCCACCTCAGTCTCTTACATAAGTTAACACAAGTGAAAATATATGAACATTTTATAAACAAACAAACTAAAATGTCCAGGACCTAGGAGTTTAGAGCATGAGATAGAACACGTGATCTCATGGCTCATGCCTACTTCTGCTAACATGACAATATTTTCCACACATGTAGATTTATCTGTGTGTTTACACGTTATGCCAACATTAAGATGATAACAGCTGTCATTGGATGTCACACGTAGAGTTAAACACCGAAGTTTGGGATTTGTGTGTTAGAGGGGAATAACTCTCGTTATATCACAAAATGAGTGAGAGTGTGCAGAAATATGGGGGAAATAGAGGAGAGAGAAAGAGCAAGAGAGTAAGAGAAGAAAGAGAGTGAAAGATAGAACGAGAAAGAGTGAGAAAGAAAGAGAGAAAGAAAGACAGAAAGAGAAAAACAAAGAAAGGGAAAGAAACAGAAAGGGAAAGAAAGAAAGAGAGAGGGGTAGAAAGAGAGTGAACGAGAAAGAAAGAGAGAAAGAGAGAAAAGAGAGAAAATGAGAACTAAATGAGAGAAAGAGAGAGATAGTGTAATGTGAACTTAAAGTAGAGAGACAGAAGAAACCAAGAGATGAGACTGTCTGCTCGTGTTGCTAGTTGTGAGTAGCTAAATCAAGAGCTCAGTAACACATATAGGATGGCGCGTGGTGGTACTCCTCAACCACCCCACCACAAACAAATGTCTGCTTCAGCTGGCGATACACAAGCCTTCTGTCTCAGAGTATAGTAGTGTCTCCAGTCTCCGAATAAAATGAATTCATTAGATTTCCATTTAGTGGAATCACAGCCTTCAAACAATACAGCGCACACACACACACACACACACATTAGCACCGATGTAAAGCCCAAACGTCATTATATAAAAAAAAACATCCATATACGCACATCTGTTTTATGGTGTCGACATGTTTGCATAACATCCAAGCCCGCAATCGTTACAACAATCATCCCCATCTCGCTAACAATCCCAGCACACCCCTGGCTATCCCGACGAACACAGCCAGGCCCAGACTGAATTCAACGTGTCCATTATGTGCCGCGAACAAAACAGAACAAACAGCCTGTGGTTTAATGAAAACATTTTCATCTACCTTTTTCTTTACATCTTATTTCTTCTCTCGAGCCCTAGAAGTGAATGATTTCAAAAGATGGGATTCTCTGCAATCCCTATGCTCCCCCCTCCCCTCACTGCTCCACCATTTTTTTTATTCTCTTGATCGACATCCGTTTGGCCGATAGCCACTTTACCAGAGCAAACAGATCGACCGACTTTTCGAGTTTAGCTAAGGACCACACGCCCCTCTCTGGACTCACCCTCGGCGCCCCCTCCCGAAGCTCCCTCACCGCCGGAGTCTGGACATGGTATCCTCTTTTAGAGCCCTCGTGAGCAGGGCCAGAACAAACATGCCGCTCCCCCATCCCTCGAAACCAGTTCGCAGTGTCAACACCGGCCCACGGTCCACGTCGAGGATTTGGACGGAAATGAATGCTGGGACCTCGTGGTGACTGGCAATAAGGCAGCGGTGTTTAGGGGGAACAGGGAACAGGGAACCGATGGGTGCCATTCAGTGGCGTAGCTACCAATGTGCGGGTGGTGCGGGCCGCACAGGGCACCAAGTGGAGAGGGGCCCCAAAATCCCTCCAGTGTGTATTAATTTCCTATTTCCCTGATCTTTTCAGTAAAAACGACTAAGTGTATGGACACGAACAAACATAAACTACTGTATCTTAAACTTGAGCTAACGAATTATAAACTAGTCATGTCGCTATTTTGTTTCATCTCCTTAACGGTTATCATTGAATCTAGAGAAAATGATGAGGCCGACATTCTGAATGGTGAAAAAGGAGAAAAGACTTCAATGCCACAGGTTCTAGAGACTAAAGGACAGCACACAAGCTTGTCTTTAGTACACTCCTCAAAAATTCATGCTGAAGAAGCTGAACCATCAGACAGTGTAAACAATACAGAAAGCAGGATACAGTATTGACAACAAGACCCAATATTTGATTATACAAGAGTCGAAAACCTGTAGAAACTACCTGAAGAGAATCTTGGATATCATTCGTTTTTTCTCAAAGCAAGATCTCGCACTTCGTGGGCATTGCGAGCGAGCTGAAGAAGTGTTGGAAGGGCAAAATCAAGGTAATTTCTTGGAGTCAGTAAAAATACTATCAAAGTACGATCCACTCTTGATGGAGCATGTGCTTCGAACTAAGCTTTGTTCCAGACCGAATACATACATGTCTCCACAAATACAAAATGAATTTATTACAATATTGGGGGTTCACGTTAAAAAACAAATCATACAGCAAGTAAAACAAGCCAAATATTTCTCTATTATTTTTGACAGTACACCTGACATCTCAAATTCCCAAATTTTAAGTACGTTGTCATGGATAATGACGGGGTGCAGGGTTGTGAATCTTTTATTGACTTCATCGACACAAAGGACAAGCATGCTGCTGGAATCACTGAGATGATTCTGGAGAAACTGCGTTCGGATGGCTTAGATATAATGGACTGCATGGGGTCAGGGCTATGATAGTGCTGCGGTCATGAAAGGTCAAAACTACGGTGTCCAAAAACGTATTCTAGAAGTCAACCCCAAAGCACTATTCATTGCCTGCTCAAACCATTCTATTAATTTAGCAGGAATACGAGCTGCTGAAGCTGAAGTCAATTCGGTAATATTTTTGGTACACTGGACCGTTTCCACGCCTTTTTCTCAACGTCAACACGCCGCTGGGTTATCCTCATCAAAATAACCGGAACTAGCCTTAAACGTTTAGTTGAGACCCGCTGCAGCGCCAGAGGAGAAGCCGTCGAGATGGTTACGGATACATTTTCTAAAATTATAGAAACTGGAGACATTAACTAGCAGAGATGAAAATTCATCCACTAGATCTCAAGCAGGTGGATTATTAGTTGCTATTTCAGTCTTTTAATTTTCTCACCTATATTTGACTTTGGGCTCCTGTATTAACTGAAATTAATGATGTGCAAGTCTACATTCAAAAACAAGGCATGTCTATTCGAGACGGCTCACTCAAACTAAAAACAGAGACATTTTTAAGTAGTAATCGAGAGGACATTGCTGAAGCCAGCATTACCTTTGCCGAAAGCATGTGCTCAGATCTGAGCATCAGTACAGAACCTCAAAAACGTATTGGCAATAAGAAAAAGATGCCTAGTGAGAAAAGTGACGACTCTGTACTAACACACAAAGAAGAGCTACGAAGGGAAATTTATTCTACCTCGGACAGAATTGTTCAAGAAATAATCACCCGCTTCGAGCAACTTCATGATGTAGCAGATAGATATGAATTTTTGTCGCCTCACCAGCTATTAACTCCTCAGGTCAAAATCAATCTCGATAGTACTGGAGTGAAAGAGGTTTCAACGGTTTGTTACAGTTTCATCAGAATCCTCCGAACTTCCAAAACAATGACCCGTTGAGCTCCTGAATTATATATAAAAAAATCAGCTAGATGATTCAATCCCGTATATTGCCATCATGATTCGCATATTTTTTTTTTAACTATATCGGTAAGCGTCGCTACATGCAAGTTTTTCCAAACTTAAACTGATCAAGAATTACTTGCGATCAACGATGACTCACTAATTTAGCCATTTGGTCCATTGAAAAAGAGCTGGTGGAAAAAATTGATTTCGATAAAATTATTGATACTTTTGCCAGCAAGAAAGCGTGTAAAATTCACTTGCATGTTTATGTAAAAGTGATTTTTTTTAAAATTAACAATATTTGATTAATGAATACATATTATTATGAACAAAAAAGTACGGTTTTGCAATGTTATTATTTAGTTAGATTTTTTTTTTGGGGGGGGGGGGCACCAAGATGAGGTACCGCACCAGGCATCATATACTCTAGCTACGCCACTGGTGCCATTTGAGAAGCGGGGCGGCTACAGAGAACTTAGAACTTAAAGATGTATAAGCCTACTTATTATGTACATTAAATTGAAGGCGGTGAGCGATAGTGACTTGAAAGAAAGAGTTAGAAAGCTCGATGAGCGACTATGAGTTTTCGATATTGTCAATCAAACATGCGACTTTTGTAGCTCCTTATTCAATCAGAATATATCAACGACATGTGTTGATTAGGAAACATGAAAAGACCAAGATGCCTGTGTGTAGTCGCTGAATGAACTCTTTATGTTGTGTCTATTCTAAATATGTGTATGCTTCTGTTTTGCTTACTTTATATAAGAAAAAAATGTCCTTGTAATTACAATAAATTTCCAAAAGGATGAATAAAGCAGTCTTAGTCTTAGTCTCAACTTGGTCTTGGTCTTTGTCTTGACCTTGGTCTTTGTCTTGGTCTAGGTCTTAGTCGTAGTCTTGGTCTTAGTCTTGGTCCTGATTCGATATGCACAATGTGAAGGACGTTTCACTGTTGAAGTTCACATATGAAAGATATATGTATAGTGATTTGGTAAAGCCCTTCGGCCTGTCGTCAAACATCATTGTACACGAAAATGGTTTGTTTAGTAAGAGAGGAATTTAATCAGCGGACTATGAAGTTAACAGTATAAACTATAAAGCACTGAGTTACCATTGGCTACGTTTATACAAAGTTTCTGTCAACTCTGGTCAAAATTTGGTTCACGCTATTTCTCCGACACTCATTCTCGGATCAACTTGAAACTTGGCACATTTATTGATGGGCGCAGGCAGTACATGGAAATATAAAAAAAATTAAACATGTAGTCAATAAATTACTGTAAATTAATTATTATTTGATACCAGCAAGGGGAAACTAATCCGTTAGTATTCATTGATACGTCTAAATATGTAGGTTTTCGTCCTTTTGATAATATTATACACGTTTTATCTAGGATCATTTTGAAACTTTAAAAGATTAGTTATTGTACCTGAAAAAAAAAACATGAATCAATTTAAAAAAATATAGCAATTGGTCAATTAATTAATTTATAATTAATTGTTTTGATCATTTTCATATAAGGTACATAACTTGAACCTTCTTGAGATATATACTTGTAAATGGGGAGTTTTTGTTGTTTTGGTTGTTTTTTTATAAAACTATTTATATTTGGCTTCTTTTACTACTGTATATTAACAGCAGTAATACCAGAACTTCGATCTGCGGGCCAAATTATGCCCGTGACGCAGCAATCGGAGCTTTGGAAACTTTCACCGACAGTGCATGAAACAGCAGACGACTTATTCCAGAAAATTGCGCGCCAATGCGGCCTGTGACATTCCTATGAACCCTAACAGAAACAAATAAAGGTTGGCATCAGTGACTAAAGTATATAAACAAATACATTCATTTAAGCATTATGGCATGGGTCAAGTAGACTACATCAATTACTGTCTGATAATTGAAGGGTAATCCCAATCGTGTTTAACTCTTTCTCCTCACCCTCCTCCTCCTTTCCGAGATGTCAGACACTCGTTAAGGTTGTGTACATTGAGAGGGTACAACATCTCCATGTAGGCTCTAAATCTAAATCCTCCATTCAAACATGAAAGTGCTCAACCCACTTGGCCACCACGTGTCATTTTAATATATATTTATAGATAAAACTAACTTTCTCTGGCGTGATGCCAATTACTATGACAACCGTGTTACGAATTAAAAATCGGAACGCGAGTCCAGAAATGTTAAAAAGCAGTGAAGATAAGTTGGAATTCCGGGGGGAATGCTTTATTGACATCCCATAATTCCTCTATCCGTGGAACGCTGTTAGCAGCGCCACCTGTAAATTGACTCGTGTTTTTGGCCATTTTCTTTTAACGAGATAAAAATAAACCTCAGGGGCGCAAAAATAAAAAGGAATGAAGAGGGAACGGGGCGGTGTCTCCATCCCCCGTGGTGATGCCTTCAGATAAGCGGCGAAAGTAACTCGTCGCTCGTTAACAGCATTAGATGGAACCCCACCTTCTTATCTTAGCGTCCGAGAGAAACATGGCCACCAGCCCTAGCACATCTATCATACGCGCCGCCATTTGCATAGACAGGAGGAAGCACATCTTCATGATTATTTATTCGAGTAGGTTCCCTTGTCTCTTCTTTTTTTTTAATTTTATATATATATCTTGTATATACAGTGTTGTTGTTTTTTTTTGTGACGGTACCTTTTTTCAAAGTGGGGAAAATATATTACTTTTCACGTATTATAAAGTGTATTCTAAATTCCATATTCGTTAAAAGATTGTCAGTCCATCACTGAGTACCGGTACCTATTTATTTTTACAAAAAAGCACTGTATATATATATATATATATATATATATATATATATATATATATGTACCGATATATATATTATAGGTCTATATATAAAGTAGTTTTGTAAGTTGTTTGTTGTTTAAAAATTGTTAGTTTGTATGTTTTTGTTGTTGCCTTAGCTATTTCATTTTTTTTTCGTTTCATTATAACTTCGTGTGTGAACGTTGTTCGAAGTTTTCATCTCTATTGTTTGTGTACAGTACTTACGCTGAGGTTGTCAATTGTAGTCAAACTGAATTTCCATTGGATTGGATGAATAAAAATTATCTTATCTTATCTTATAAAACCTATTTCGTGCCTCCGCCTCACTAAAGCACTATCACTAGTTAACTTGGTGTCGTTAATGGAGTCATGTATTGAAAGAAGGGCAAGCAGACGACATCGGTTTCTAAAATTTAGATTCATTAGCTGGAGGTGAGAAAGTTAAAACCAGACATCACAGAGAAACCTGAAGGTTGATTTTCAAAGAAACCTCATGCTTTTAGCATGCACAGTACACCCCGGTCCTATCTCTTTTGTTTCTCGTGTCAGTTGTAGCAGCCGTGACCGTGACCTTCTATGTCGTCTGCTCACTATGGCCCTGTCTCATGGTTTGAACTTAAGCCATTCATCCCACCACTTTCATGTAACATGGCTGTGGTCATAAAAATAACTATAACATCGGCAGCAAGTAGAAAGAAAAGTTTGATATTTTAAAGCTGGACTATGCTTGCATTCAATACAATCATATTGAAAATTTTGTTGAAAATGTAAGAATAATGAGTTAAATTTTAAAAAAATATTGTTCTAAATGTGATAATAATGTAATTTATTATATTTTTGTATTGAAAATTTAAGAATAATATTTGTAAAGGAAAAAATAATCTTGTAAATTTAAATAATGTTGTAAATATTAGAATAGTGTGGATTTAAGATAATTGTTCCAAGTGAAATATTTATCTTGTATTCGTTAGTAGTCTAAGTACGTCATATTGCTGGAGGAATCGTCAGGAAATAAACAACAAAAAAATACAACATAATTTAGAGCCAATGTTATTGAAGCCATTGTTGTTTAACCAGTATAACAAGATATCGTAGGTAATATAGCATCACGACTGATGTATCTCATCTTCACATATTTCTGTTATTCAAATTATGTTATAAAACAGGTTTAGATCTCTATTATAAATTGAAATGTGGAGTATTCCATTTAATTAGTAGTCTTTTTAAAACGTATTATCCGAAATGACCTCCTGAATCCATTAAAGTTTCCATAATCACCTTCTCTTTTTTCCAGATTAAATGTCTACTAGATCTTCATTAACTTTTGATAATGATCATAACTTTCACCTTACTTTTTAAATTACTTTTGTCAAGCGATAGTTCGTGTTTATAGCCTGCTTAGTAAAGTGTTTAGTGGCTCTGGTCGAATATTTGTGTGGACCCTTGAGGGGAGGGGGTATCTGGGAGAAGGTTTCAGTGTGGCTCAGCAAACACAACTCAACTCAAGGGGGGATTCGAACTCAAGCCCTCCTGGATACGTAGCCAAGCAGTTTTCGCCACTCAAGTACACATTCTTTTTCAAAAGTTCTGGATCAGCACTTGTGTATGAGCGTTTTAAAAAGGGCCAAACTTAAAAAGGGTTGAATTTAAAAAGGGCCGAATTAATCTATAAGCAACAAAAGCTCTATCTTAGGACCCAAGAAATATTATGCACTGACATATACCTGACTCTCGAAAATAGCAAAAAAGACTGGACTTCTAATCAACAAAAGGAAAACAGAAGTTATGAGGATCATCAATAGACAAGAGAACCCAATCATGCTACAGGGAGAAAACATCCTTGATACAGACCACTTCACCTATCTCGGAAGTAGAGTTAGTAAAGACGGTGGAGCTGATGATGATATACTAATTCGAATAAATAAAGCTAGGTTTGCCTTTTCAACTCTTCAAACAATCTGGCGCTCCAAGGCAGTATCTTTAAATAACAATATAAGAATCTATAATACTAACGTTAAGTCTGTTCTCCTCTACGGTTCAAAAACTTGGAAAGTCACTTGGAGAGTCACTTGAAACAAATATGGAAAAGCTCCACTTGGAGAGTCACTAAAACAAATATGGAAAAGCTCCAAACTTTTGTTAACAGCCTACGCCGGATATTAGGAATTAGGTGGCCAGAAAAGATAACCACTATTGATTTCTGGAAAAAAACTAGACAAAAGCCCATAGCACAAGACGTTACAAAACGAAAATGGAGCTGGATAGGACACACCCTGCGAAAACCAGCTACCAATGTTGCAAGGCAGGCTCTTGACTGGAACCCACAAGGAAAGAGGAAAGTGGGCAGACCCAAGCAAACCTGGAAGAGGTCAGTCATCAGTGAAGCTGAGGGTACTGGAATGACATGGGAGCAGATCAGGGGCGTAGCTAGAGGTTCGGGGGCCCGGGGGGACCGACCTCTTTGGGGGCCCCTTGCATTTTGACTTTCGATATATGACATGATATAATGTACGCAAAAAATATATATGACCAAGATCAAATTGATTCAGTATATCAGTAAATTTGACCAAAACAATTAATCATTAAGGCTCTTTTAATGAATAATACCGTTGTTTATTAGCAAAATAATGCACAAGTGATAAATCTCGATTCATATCGCTTCATGTGGTGCATTCTGTTCAGCAAGGACATCTATAACATCATCTACATCAGGGGTGGGCAACCTTTTTCAACCGATGGCCGCATTTATACGATTTGGGGATTGGGCGGGCCGCATATATATCATATGAATGGCAAAGTGAATTTGGTGGTCCCGAAAAAAATAGAAAAATACAAAATAAAGTGAAGAAGCTAAAATTATATAATTTTTTAAAGACCTAGTGTACTTCGAACAATAACATTGAGTACAAGTTTCACTATTCCTTCTCTATAATTACTCAGTGCATGTTCCCCAAAAATTACGTACCTTGGCAGCTGCTTACATTACCTAAGCCTAAGGACAGCCCTGTGAATATTGTTAACTTTTTTGTTTGTGTTTCCTCTTAATTCGCTCGAATTCAATGTAGCTTTGTGTAAAGTTTGCAGTTACTAAATTATGGTTGGGATATTTATTTTGTTTTTACTAAAAAGGTTTTTCTCAGTCAAAGCTCCATCAGTTGTTACCCTTGCCATCATTACAAACCAACCCAACTCTTTCAACACATTTCTTCATAGCATTGAATAAATAAATACTTGCCTGGGCTTATATGTTTTACTGAATTTATGGAAATACTGATTTTAAATACAATCTTCGTTTTCTTTAAACTTTTTAGAAGGAAGTTTAGAGACAATGTTTCTTTAGCCTCATTATTCTAAGTGATAAGAATCAAAAGTTTCATTTCTCTATAGATTTACCATGATTTATTTTTAATGTACTTGCATTTTTAATATGTGTAATGTGTGGGCACACTTGATTTATTTAGGTTTTCGCGGGCCGCATAAAACACTTCGGCGGGCCGCATGTGGCCTGCGGGCCGTAATTTGCCCACCCCTGATCTACATCGATACTTTCTAGTATTTGTTACTTCACTGACATTAAAGCCATGATAAGCCTTTCTTGCGTCATTGTGCTCCTGGGATAGTTTTTTTTTAGAATGACGCAATGGTAGTGGCCTGATTTAGTGGTACGGTATTCAGAGGATGTTGCAAAGGTTTGAACCTTTTTGGTGATTGTATTACTAGTTTGTTGGTGAAAAGTGCTCGTGCATCAGTGACATTATTGAAAAAGCGATTTGCCATTTATTTCACTAATAAAAAATATGCTATGATTGTGAAATTTCCTCTGACGAAAAGACGTACATTTGTTGTTGTTTTTATTCATTTTCCCAACTTTGCAATTCACTCTTTTATCACTCTATAACAACGATTTTTTTTATTTAGAAAAGCATTTTTCCATTTGATTGCGGATAGATGAATAGAGGGGTAAAAAACTCGAGTGTGAAGTTAATTCTGAAATTACAGAATTACAGAAGCCAAACCCGAATAATGGACAATTCTAGCATTGTTTAAGAATAACTATTGGATCTGTTATACTCGTTGCTGTAAATTCTGCTTCAAGGTTAATTAGCGTAGCCTTAACATACTCGCCATTTAAATCTATTATTAGTAAATGTAACAAGATACCTGGAATTCCCTGTATACAGGGGCGGACTTAGCAGCGCGACGGGCCCTGGACCCTAGTCTTGTGCGGGGCCCGGAGCCGTAAGGGTAGACTATATATAAACCGTACCACATCACGCTAACGGGCTATTCCGTCTTACGGCTGTCATTGGCCTCCAACAATAACAATTCTGTATGTCCGCTTTTAACACTGTGGGCCTTATTTTTATTACAAAACAGAATATTACTTAGGTACTGTTTGCCTACTGTTGTATATACTTCGTTGTTATTGTTCTGCATAAAAGATTTTCTTTGAAGTTTAAAAAGTTTAAAAGAAAAATACTCCCATGGCCTCAAGATGTCTATGCACAGAAGCATATAAAACACTTAGGCGAAAATAATCAATACATAGAGGTTATGTTTGTATTCAAACATCGACGTCTAATCGGATTTTATTAGAAAAATGTGTAGTGATCAAGTTTGTTACAATAAAATCTCCGATCGCGGGGCCCCCACAGGCGCTCCACTTGCCACCTCTAAGGCCTCTACTGCTGTACATCATACAGTTTTATTCGTGGCAACAAAGAGAGTAATATTCTTTGTTTTTGCTGCAAGAACATGTTTGATCTCTTTAATCGGCAACAAATCTATTAAAGATTTGTATTTCAAAATGTAAAACTGACTTTAAAAAAACAACAACTTTGATCTCTGTGGGAAAAAAAATATTTTAAAATGTCAACAAAGTCAACGTACTGATAGACCTAGATCTAGATTTAGTATTTGATATAAGTATAATTCATAAATGTTGAAAAAAAATACACCCGTTGACACTATTTGTCAATCAAATATATTAATTTATGTATTTTGAAACACCCATTTGGGGGCCCCCCCTAGGCGGGGGCCCGGGGGGATTTCAAAAACCTCCCCCCCCCTCCCCCCCCCCTACGCTACGCCACTGGCTCAGCAGATGAAGAAAGCTGCTCAGAACCGGGTTCGGTGGAGAGGTGTGGTTGCGGCCCTAGTATTTTACGTGGAGTGTTTCGTGAGCTACTGGAGTAATTAACTAGTAAGTTACTACGGGAAGTAATCTCTATTTGAACTCTGTAGTTTATATTCCGTGTTCTAGAGATATTTAAAAGATGGGGCTGTCTGGCCACGGGGAATACTGCAAAAAGTAAAGTACCTCTTTCAGACATTGTGGTCTATAGGACAGATGATGTCTGTTTTTTTTTTTTTTTGGCTAACGGTTAACGAGCAATGTTTTATATGGCCAGCACAACAACCAACCGCCTTTACTTCCCCCAACTTAAGTCAGGTACCCATTAGAGTTGGGTGTACTCAGGGGCGCCCTAAAAATTCCGAAATTCAAAATCCCAGTCTTCACCGAGATTCGAACCCAGGACCTCAGGTTCGAAAGCCGAGCTTAACCATTTGACCACCGCGCCCCCGTAAGTCTTAATGTGTCAATATAAAATAATTATTTTCTTATCTTCCTCTGGATGTATCTTTTTAATTGATTTTATTTCTCAATGTATTGATATAAACTAATGATCTTATTTTCCACTGTATGGATCCCTCACATAATTAATTTTACACTGAGGAATTATTTCACACATACATCATTCAAAACAAGTATACCAAATGAAACACATAAGTACATACACTTATGTGGGCCCGTATTAAAATCCACTCCTCACGTTCCACTAGAACCGGCACTGCAATTCCCTGAGGTCACAATATCCGCCATATCCTCCCCGTCTTTCAGTGGCTGCAATCATCCCATTAAGCCGGGTGATAATCCCAGACAGACGGACAATCTGGTCTTACAGATGCTGACCAGTAGCAGACTGACCAAGGAACATAACTGTTATCAGATAAGGTCCAAGTTTAACTGGGCGAGATGCGGGCCCCTATGTCGACTGTCAGGATCACTTCAGCCTACTGATACACAAGTGTTCCGTTCTAATATCTGGGGCTATCAGGTCTGACACTCTGACCAGAAGAGCTTACTTTATGTGGGCGTCGGCCGGTATTGTCTCAAGCTCACGTTCTCTCTTTATCATAACAGTACTCATTCATTCTGTACGAAGTCTTTTGAATACGTGTGATGATTGGGGGGGGGACATTATTTGAAAGAGGAGTTTGGAATGCGGCGCTTAGATAAAGCCATTAAATTTAATTTGAAAATTAGCATGACAATGATCAAATATTAGATTTCATTGGCTATAATTGAAAAGTAGCAGAAATTGAGGGGGTTGGCAGTGTTGCATTTAAAATTTGAAATAAAGCGAAAGAACATCTGAAGTAAACTTTTTTACCCCCTCTCTTAACCCCCGGGGGTTGGCGGAGAGTTTTAATAGATCTATATCCTACTCTCTCCACAGAACTTTTAGGACTATTCATGCAAAGCTTTCATAAAAATGGCGATGTTGATATTACATACACCTTACATTTGATATAAATATATATTATAAATATAATGATTTTAACGTAGAAACAACTCAGTACAATAAACTGTTGAAGAATTGTATCCATGAAATGTACACCTCTTTAATTACAAAATATCTTAGTATTAATCTAAAGTTGATGATTAATGAAGTGTATACATGCCGCCTCAATATACATTAGCTTCTTCAATAAGGCGAAAGGATTCCTGTAATGAAAACGCTAAATAAATAGCACAAATACTTAGGTTTCCGAAACAAAAAAGTGTCCTGTGTTGGAGTCTATGGGACGAATACTGTAAGTTCATCTGATTCTATGGTCGACGATCAACGAAATAAAAGTAGATTGTGTCAATGTGTCTACCCGCTTAGCCGACATACTCATATATCAAATTTAAAATAAGATAAGATAAGATAAAATAATATGAAAACTAGTTTACCCGATTAGTTAAAAGTTCTTTAATACAATGAAGTATCTTTGTCTATTTTTATGACCCGCAGTTGTGGGAGGGACATTAGGCCTACATATACTAAACTGTATATGTAATCAAATCTCAAATCAAAAATCTTAAATCTCCATCTTCATTTGAGAAACATTTATGCCAATTTTTATCAAGATTTGTCAAACGGTTTTGATATTTATTCCGGACGCATATACATACGCATACTTTGTGATTATATATATATATATATATATATATATATATATAACAGACAAAAACAAAAAGTGGCCTGTAATTACAACAAGTGCTGTATTTCTTAACCTTAGGCAAAAATAAATAAACAAATAAACAATTAATCTGGGGTTGTCAAACATTTTTTAACATGAAAAATCAAAATATTTATGTAAAAAATCAATCTCATTTCGTACCTTTAAACAAAAATTGAAATTAATAAATAATTACGATATTTATTTCAAGCGAAACTAAACTCATCCCACTGAGGGGATGTTACTCCGTGACCCAGTGACTAATGCAAAGTGAGCGGTCAATTAACATGCGTCTGTTCACTCAGACATTCAACATTAAATGAAAATTACCTTGTGTGGACTGGAAAGGACGAGATGGGGGTGGTGTGGTACTGTTGTAAGCAATTAACGGTCTACGGACAGACACGAACAGGACATGGGCGCCGGCAGGTTGAACATCACAGCGTCATGGATTCTTGGAATCTTGTGATCAGAGAAGTTTGAGGGATGGGTTAGGAGAGGGTAGGAATGACGTAGCAGGAGACTCACTTAAACTGTAGTGACAGGTGTGTCAGTGTAAGCGTGTTGAGCACACATGTTTGATTGAAACACGCTCGCGTGCCTGCCTACAAGCTTAAAGTTTTGTAAGACCCCGACTTCCTGTTAACACCATAAACTTGATTGGCTCAATACTAAACTTTTGGAACTTTTGTTTACATTTATAACCACGTGACAAGCACGTGACATCCAAACTTGACTCGTCCAAGTTTTAAACTGCTATGATGTCATTTCCGTTCACTCTGGAGCAGTTTCCAATTTCTGTCTAACATTTTAGATAATTAAGTCTACTTGAGTTTGTTTAGATTAGAACTACGAACTAGATACAAACATTCACAAATATTTCCTGTCCCCTATTCCATAACAATGTCCATATCATTTGACACTCAAAACACTAACTTTAAAGCACGTGTCATAAAAAGAAAAACGTTAAAACTATTTTATTGAACTATGATACCTCCATTTACCTCCATTTACCTCCTTTATCCAATTTATAGGGCGATTGTTTTTCTTGTAAAAAATAATAAATGTTTGATTTAAAAACAATGGAACATTTTTACCTCACCCCATTGCCCCCAAGAAAGAATCCTGGTTTAGCAAAGTTTCCAGTCTTATCAGGGTGGCTTTGTCTCCGACGATCCTCCAGCTTAGGTGGTTTCATGGTGTCGTTACATAAAATGTTGTTAGATAAAAGACACTTAGGCAGTATAAGTTCGACGTGAAAAGAATAAAAAAAATTGTAGGAAATTAACACCACCGTCTATTTTATATTTAGATTCAACTATGTTAAATATTAGTTATCTCTAGAGTCTAGACCAAATAAAGCTATTTAAATGAGGTATTAAAATTTAAAATGTTTTTCATCAAACAAGGAAATCCTATGCCGAACTGGGAGTCGAACACTCATTGAGGTTGTGACAGAAAGTCGCATGAGGTTTGCGGGACATGTTCTATGACAAAATGAACTACGCATACCAAGAATTGCGATGACATGGAGGCCAATACGAGGGAAAAGCAAACAGGGACGTCCTCGTATAACTTGGCGTCATACCTTCATGGAGGACCTCAGAACAGTAGACACCAGATGGGAGGAGGCTTCAGACATTGCCAATGACAGATCTTTATGGAGACAGCTTGCCGCCCAATGCGCCGAACGGCGCGGGAGGACCTAAGTCTAAGTAAATATAACAAAAATGTAATGGCCTAGCTATAATAAAGTATAAACAATGTATATTTGTATGATATAATAAGTGATTCCATTAATGTGAGATTTATATTAAACTCAAGTCCTTCTTAAATGAGATCCACTCTCGTGGACCCCCATTTGCATGTCATGGACCCCCAATTCTTTTTTTTTTTCACTTTCGTGGACCCATTGGAAGTCCTCGTGTTCCCCTGAGGGTCCATATGGACCACTTTGGGAATCACTGGGTTACCTGATACCTACGCCCCAGATGAGGAGAAAAAGAGGGACAATGCCTGACAAAGGATGAAACATACAAAATACAACAACACTAAAACTAGGCTTAAAATGTATGTGATAAAATGTCACTTACAGTTGTGCATGTGGTATAGTAAGTATCACATTTCTCAGAGGATGGGACTTCAGGAGCTTAACATTGGTGCAAACACAAGCTTGTGGGTCCATGCACATTTCTTCACATTAAACAGGACACCGAAGATTTATAAGCCTCCATGAACTTAGGCTCTGTGCTGAGACGAATACCAGGTATCAGGCAGTGTTCTGGAGGGTTTGTCTGTCTCCTTACAAGGCAAAACACGGTTCCATCTGTTCCAACACCTGTCGTATCTTCGAATGTGCTTCTGATCACCCTGTAGTCTTCGAGGATGTGTTTTTTTTTTCTGTTTCGTCTTCCGTGTGACAGTGTCTGGGATCGTGGTTCTGGAAAATTAATGGTGTTTAGTCGTTGTGCTGGCAACATGACACCCTCATTAACGGTAGGCCACAGAAACAGATGACATTTACATCATCTACCCTATAGACTGCTAGGTCTGAACAAGGAACTTAAGTTATTGTTGGCTTGAACAGAACAAGAGCAGTAAAGTATACATTAAACAATGGAGTCATTAATCATATATATAAGACAAAGACGACTAAGACTAAGTTTGCTTTATTGATCCTGACGGAAATTTGTTATGATTACTGGGACTCTTTTCTCATATACAGACAACACAAACTCTGCTTAATTAAGACATAACATTGGGTTAGCTAATAAACAAAACAACTGCCTGGTCGTGAGGTATGCGCTCTGGACTGTTACCTCAACGGTCCCGGACTCGAACCCTGCCCGTCGTCCGCCTGGGAGGAATTTGGTTTGGGTTTAAACATTTATCAGATGTGAAGAGACATACGAAACAAAAGAAAACAAAACAAAGAGTAAGATAAAGAGATCAGGTCTTTTTTTTTTCTTTTTTTTTCTTTGTGGGTTTAAAAAAACAACAGATTCGCTTATAAGCTTATCACTCAGTTATGTGATATGAAAAGACGTGGGCTCTATGTCTAATGTTGTACAAAAGGCTTTCCATTTTTTTTGTGTACCTGCAGTGCCGGCAGGTGATCCTACTTTGACTGTTCTCCATTTGAGCGGCTCGGACTTCTCCTGTTACTGATGTCATTTGTTTTCACTCTGTCCTTACAGCAGCTAACTCTTTACATAACAATGTAAATCATGGTGGAGTTCCATTTCTAGGATACTCACCGATCAGCATCAGAGATTAACCAGCGACTCCATCGCTTTGACACGCTCAATGGCTGGTAAATCGTTCTAGGACATTTGATGCCCAGCATCGATAAGCATCGATTCATTAGAAGAGCGACCGTGGCCCCCGCTGGCCGAACGGGAAAGTGAAAAATAGAAAATATCCCCGGCCAAAGCTGGATCGCTTTTAATTGAATCTGATCCTACCGCCCGGCATATGAAAACAAGAACTTTTTCGCACGTTCTAACAACCGGAAACTCAGACGGGCCCCCGGTTCCGGAACAACGCGTGACAACCCAGAATACACCCTGTTAGCGCATGCGCTGTTCCCACGGTATGAGCGCTGAATTCGCCGTACCCTCTTTTATTTAACCAAAGTATAAAAAAAAATATAGACCAAAAAAATTGTAATGCAATTTTTTTTTCTATTCCCGGGTCCAAGTTGGAAAATATTCTGGATGAATAAGAACCATTGATATGTCTGTCGTGCAGACGCTGGAACGTTTGCAAGCTTTTAGTTCGGGGATTTAACCCCCCGGCAAAGGCGGCACGATTAAAAAAGAAAAACACAAATAGAAAGGAATAAAAGAAAACACAGGGTGGAACTGTTTATTTTTTTACAAATGTTACACAATGTAACTACACGTGTCGTGTGCTTCAGGAAACTTGACTTTTGTTCTCGATGTTTCTTTCAACATTAGGATAAATTGTTCCCTGGTGACGGTGTCAAAGGAAAAGCCTCAGATGATGTTGAGCTGACTAGTCCTAGGAACATGGAACAGGAAAACGAAGCAGGAACATGACGATGTAATAGAGGAATGTATTAGGAACATACAACGTGCCTGGAAGAATGGCCGTTTAGTATGTCATGTTTTAATGATAAATGAATAAAATACAATTGAGTCTTCTGATGGTGTAAACCTGTGAGGACTTAAGTGATATGTTATTTGTTATCTAGGTAGTTAAATATAATTTTAATTACAATAATTGTTTTTATATTAAGAAAAAAATATTAGGAAATTATAATCACACCAACTCCTAATTTCAGTCTAACATACACACAATACACATGCACTCGAACATAAAGTAATAAACTATGTGTATGATTACTTAACATACAAATATGAATTTAATACCATGATATAAATACATTGATATTGAAATGAATAATGTGAATGATATGTAATAAAGCTGAGATATTAGTATAGAGTATAGAGAAACATAATAATAATCATAGTAAGTACTTAAATAATATTAATTTATTGAGCAGCTTGGCTGATGTTGTGTAATAACATGAACACGCCATTGACATCAACAATAACAACCGGACCACAACTTGTACCAAAGATTAGTCTCTGTAACAGATACTGGAGAAACTGTCGATACATATCAATTTAGTAGTAACAATCAAGGACTTTGATGAACTGTCAACACTGGGAAGGATGACAACAACACTGACAAGGATGACAACAACACTGACAAGGATGACAACAACACTGACAAGGATGACAACAACACTGATAAGGATGACAACAACACTGTCCTGGGTAAGCACCCACAGTATAAGGCCAACGTTGAAATGTGTAACTCCAACACGTGAACACCAAAGAAATAAACAACAAGACTCTAGCGTTTGATATAAAAGTATACATACGAACGAATCCTCATAAAGAATGTCATAGCACTATAAAAAAACTGACCCAAAACAGGGGTCAAAAAGTCCTCCACAGAAATACAGCTTGTCTCTCGAGCCCAAGATGGCGAAATGCAACCCAAAATAAGAGTTGATAATAATAGTTTACAATAAATATTGATAAATTCATGTATTTCTCTTTTCCTCTCTATCAGATTCTCTCTCTCTCTCTCACCTTCTCTGAATCACAGTTTTGCTCTCTTTTCTTTCTTTATATCTCTCCATGTCTCTTTATATCGTTATCTCTTTTGAGTTTATGTCTCTTTCTCTTTATCTCTTTCTTTCTCTTCCTTTTTCTCAAGCCTTATTTTTTTTAGCTCTCTATTTCTCTCTCTTTATCTCTCTCTCTCTCTCTCTCTCTCTCTGTTCTCCTCTTTGTATGTATTTGTATTGCCTCTTTTGCCTCTCTCTGGTCCTTCAGCCCCCATGAAATGACCAAAACCTGACCCACTAACGCTGTCAGATCTGACCAGAAACAACCTTTAAATACCAGGAAGAAAAGTTCACATACTATCAAGTAGATCCAGGCCTCAACTGACCTCTGGCGCTGGGCAGGTAATTGACGTGCGTAAACAGTGGTCGAACTCAAAGGACCTTCTACTTCTTTTTTTGTGAACACAAAATGACCTTGATTGACAGGTGGACACACACACAAACACACACTCACGACATACCAAGCTACAGCCCCAATCACTTTTACTTCTGAAAACTGTTTCCCGTCATGCCAATGAAAAACGTTTGTTTCCCCCTCATTTCTTATTTGTAGTATTATTAGTTTTTATGTTTTTTTTCTAGTCTTTAGTTGTCCTTTGTTTTAGCGGTCCTTCACTTTAAGTCTCGGGGATACAGCTTTTGGCAGAAGTTGTCGTTCTTTGACAGCAAAGCTCTTAGAGTTAATGGACATGGGAGGCGTGGTCATGGTGGTTGATTTAAAGGTCGGAAGCGGAAGTCACCTGATGAAACAAATGTGTCCATAAAAAGATTGAAAAAAAAAGCATGGATTCTACAAATTATTCATTAGTAATAGTCATGTGATCGTACGTTGACAAAGCGACTTGTGTCTCAGCGTCTAGCCAGTTCCTAGACTCAAAATCATAATTTATTGTTCTTTTAAAGTTTTTTAAATATATATTTATAATCTGTGATTAGCGAGTCACACATTTTTTTTAAACTTAAGAATATCAATCAAAACGTTATTAACCTGTATAATATCATCAATGCTAAATATATAATCTCTTGTTTCTACTGTGTATCATAGTATATATCCACATTGTAGCTAGGGTGGGTGTGGGGGGGGGGAGAATTTTTAAAATCCCGTGGGCCCCCAACTGAAGAGGGCCCCCAAATGAGTGCTTTTACATTAGAAATTAATAATTACGCAAAAAGTAGGGGCCCACATAAAGGTGAAGCCCCTCGAACCCCCAAAACGATTGAAAATTCCTAGCTACGCCCCTGGTGCAGAGCCATAACTAGGGCCCTTAGATTCGAACGTTAAAGACACTTGTATCAAATGATGAGTTCAACATTTTATCTTAAAAACAACAACATTGGACAAGCTTACAGACCACTGTTAGAATTTTTAAAAAATAGTTATGAATTTTTTAAAACATAAATTGTATTTCTTTAAAAAAAGGACTCGGGAGTTATATACAACATTTTTACTATTGGATGTTTTAATATTGCATGGCGATGTGTCACTGATTACATAAAGTTCCTTGTATGAATTTGTATTGAATGTTTTGATTCCAGTTCAACGTTTCTATCAAGAACATTTTAAAAGTTATTGTCTATTGTAGTTTCTGCGAGACCGCATGCAAATGTAATATACGCCAGAACTGAGGGGGGGGGGGAAGGTGTGATAACTGAGAATATTCAAAGAATATATGACCTCTTTTGTCTCAGAAGATATCAGATGCACACAGTTGAGTCACTGGTTTTGTCTTTAGACGGGGAGGAATCTGATGTCAAGCCAAGTTCGGAGCTGCTGAGTTTGCAACTGTTTGTGCGTGTATATGCATCTGTCCTTGAGCTAAGCTGGTAGGACAGCTTTCTTTTTCTTTCTCTTGACTAAGGCAGCTTCGTTTCTTTTGCTCTCGGCGAGGTTTTCACCAGCAAGCACAGTCTGTCTCCATGCTGTCCGGTCTTGGGTGTCTTCTCCATCATATTTTCGTTGATGCCTGCGGTTCTCTTGTCTCGCTTGCAGACATCTCTATAGGTTAGTCTTGAGCAAGCTCAGGATTCTTCCATCTAGCATACGGGTGACATGTCCGAGCCATCGTAGCCTTCTCAGAAACAGATCCCGTCCAAATCCTATACTCTTAAGCGAGCAATTCTTGTATATATATATATTTATTTATAAATTTTATTTCGAAAACGGCTCTAACGATTTTCTTTAAAATTTCAAGGTATGTGCGTATTAGTGAAAAAAAAAAATCTCAACTCATTGGCCACATTGGGAAAACTCGAGTTCGACCGTTATTTCGATATGAAAATGTCTCAATTTAATTTTGGTCAGAATAATTTATGAATGAAATGGAAAATTTATGAATGAAAGTTTTTCCATGACGTAAACGGGAAGAAATGCTTACGTCACTAGGCTTACCATAGAACAATGCAAACAAGAACGAGTTTTAAAGTATCAATGGACCTAATTAAACATTTGCGCACCATCTTATTGAAGATTGATTTATTATAGAACTATGGAAGGAAAGTAATGAAATTAAATGTACCGATGTATGATTAGTTATTGCGTTTTAAGTGCTTAATAAATTGTTTACACTTTAATTGCGTAGAGCGGTGTAGATTGCTCGATCTTCGGATTTGATGTCAAGCCTTATTATAATTATAATTTTGCTGGTAAAATTATGACCATGTGTTCATGCTTCAGTGTCTAATGTCCCGTACCAAAACAAAGGAAATGGTGATTACACAGCTGCTCTACTGCTCCTTACTTTCTCACACTGAACAAGATATCTAAACCGTTAGGGCGTGGTGACGAAAGGCCCAGGAGATATATGAATGGAGGGATGTGTAAGAGCAGGCCATATCTTTCCATGGGCTGTAGCACCAGTAGCAGTTGTATATAACCTTTCTTAGTATAAATTATTTAACCGAGCAAGGCTCGGTCACCTGATATTAAACTATTTAAAAAAAAAAGACAATGACGTAATCAACAAATTCAAATCACGTTCCTTCTCTCGTGATATTTAGTTCAGGAAAGACGCTTTACTGGCCTACTTTTTGGACGGCTTGGAAGACTGAAACACCGCTTTGAAAATTGCATAGGTCTAAAAGTGAATCCTATACTATTAAGCGAGCAATTCTTGTATAAATATATATATATATATATATATATATATATATATATATATATATATCTGTGGCATTTTACGTCTCGTGAGACGATCTTTTCCCTTTGCAACGTCTTGTATGGCTAAAGAGGCCAATCCTTGACACACAGCTGCGGTTGCAGGTTGGACATATAAAAACACCCGGCGGAGCTGCATTTTCAGCCTTCTTTCTGCTTCTGTTGTGTATGGCATCTGCAATCCGGGACCCTTCTCTTATGCTCTCTTTCCATGTGGATCTATCCAGTGCTACTTTTTCCCAGCTGCTAGTGTCGATTTTAAATAGCTTCATGTCACGTTTGCACACATCTGTATACCGTAAAAATCTTTGATTTCGAAAACGGCTCTAACGATTTTCTTAAAAATTTCAACGTATCTGCATATTAGTGAGAAAAAAATTCTCAGCTCATTGGCCACATCGGGAAAACTCGAGTTCGACCGTTATTTCGATATATCAAATGTCTCGTTGTAAAATTAATTTTGGCTTGAATAATTTATGAATGAAAGTTTTCCATGACGTAAACGGGAAAAACGCTGCTTACGTCACTAGGCTTACCGTAGTACACTAAAATATTTCTTTGCAAACAAGAACGCGTTTAGAGATATGAATGAAGGGATGTGTAAAACTAAAAGCAGACCACGGGCTGTAGCACCACTGGGATGGATGGATGGCAAAAGCCGGTATGAACTTCTTATTGTCAGACAGTTAGGCTGGGCAGGGCATTTATTTAACCGAGCAAGGCTCGACCACCTGATATTAGACATAAAAGTGCATAGATCTAAAAGTACATAGTTCTAAAAGTGCATAGATCTAAAAGTGCAATGATCTAAAAGTGCATAGATATAAAAGTGCATAGATCTAAATGTGCATAGATCTAAAAGTAGATCTAAAATTGCATAGATCTAAAAGTAGATTTAAAAGTGAATAGATCTAAAAGTGAATAGATCTAAAAGAAGAAAAAAAAAGAATACATTTTATGTTTAGGTCAGAGACTATTCAGACCACCCTCATAACATTGATAACTACAAATAGTAAATGGTTTCAATAGAGATACTATGTTGGATAATTGCAAAATATATGTGTGAAAACTACCGACAATATGTGCAATTTACAGATTGTAGAAATTTAAAATTTGACACGTGACAAGGCCTCCGGCCTCACTTCAACTCTAACGTTCCGTGTGTCTCACGGGTGAAATTGGAGAGTCTACCCTTGAACCTCGTACACAACGTCTTTCTTAATCATTCAAAAAACACCGTCTCCTCGGCACGAGCAGGTCCCAAATCCACTTTAACTCCTCCATGACGCTCCTGGGGACACTCCCGCACGAGTAGACTCTAGATGCTGCAGACGTACCAGCGAGCGCTGACGTCGTTAGGCGATGGCGGTCATGCGCCGGTGACCGGTTCACAAAAAAAGTGAAAAGTATCGCCCCGCGTGGCTGGTCACGTGCTGGCTCCATCATGGCGTCGGCTTCTAAGAGTTGTAAATATGTGTTGATTGTATGTGTGAATGTCTCTGGATTGCTTCCACCTGAAGATGACCTGACCTAGATACATACATTTTTGTCTTCTTCGTGGGAAAACGATTTTAGAAAGAGTTGAATCAGGGCAATCGTTTTATCGACTTGGAAAAGTGAACATGATAAATGATATAGATACGTAAATTGATAGGTCAGGGTTTCTTAATCCTTAATTCTGCAAGGCTTATATCAACTTTTTTTGTCTGTCTGGTCAGAACACGTTATTTTGCCGACACTCAATTTTGGATCAAGCTGAAATTTTGCACACTTAATTTCTTTTACCTGACAACAAAAGAATCAATTAAAAAAAAAATAAACATTTTTTTAAACAATTGGTAATAATTTTTTTTGTTTGGTTATCTCGAGCAAGGGAAAGAAATAGTACTTGACTGAAGTGGTGTTATAAGCTGCATTAGTCCGCTTTAAAGATTGCCGCTTTAAAGTAAGTTTGAAACAAGTAATATGTAAATACACAATCTTAAATGTTCATACACACCTCACTTTAATGCATATTAAAATTTAAGAAATAGACTAACTCTGGTTTTATTGGAAAAAAAAATGGTTAGATAAGAAAAAAAATTGATTATATAGGAAAGACTATGGTTATATAAAAACAAAACTATGGTGAAATAGAAAAACATTATTGTATGTTTATGTCTTCTTATAGGCAGCTCAACGAGAGGAGGTAGGACTTGATCACAATGGCAT
>JADKLZ010000167.1:21497378-21508206 GCA_021533235.1 Biomphalaria straminea
CCTCTTTCTCTCCTCCCCCTCTTTCTCTCCTCCCCCTCTTTCTCTCCTCCCCCTCTTTCTCTCCTCACTCCCACTCTCTCTCTCTTTCTCTCTCCCACTCTCCTTTGTTTTCCTTGTAACGCAGCTCTTCACTCTAGTACCCTCCCCTCTCCCTTCAAGTTACCATCAGCTCAACTTCTGGAGAACGACTTCCTGTAAGATCCTGGGACGGCTGGGATTATAGTGTTCCTACGTCCATGTTCTTGTTCAGTTCAACCTTATTGTCATCGTGTTCATGTTCAGGAACTACACGGTACTCCCGTGTTCACACTAAGGTGAACTAATGAATCATCCGTTTTACACCGAACTGATCCTCACTGTACACTTGTTTGGAACTTGAAATGTGATTGTTTTGTTTTTTTAATTAAGTGTAAATCAGAGACTGCTTCTTTTAGGTTGTAACAGGTTTACACTAGCAACGAATCAGGTTCATGCATTGTTTAATAACTACTGATATGACATCTGCTTTTTACTAATTATATTCTATTCCAGTGTTTTTTTTTTTTTTTTTTTTGGGGTGGTAGTATGGGGGGGGGGCTCCTTGGTTGTTTTGTTTTAATTATTTCTTTTCATAGATTTTTTTCTTCTTGTGGTCAGTCTTATATCTATTATTCGACATGAATAGATCTAGAACGATTGTTGTGGTATATTAGCACTAAGACAAGTATAAGAGAGACACAGAGAGAGAGAGAGGAAACTTCTTCTTCTTGAACTGTCAGATCAAGTCAACTAATTTCTCCCAAAAGAAGAGAAACATCCTTCATGAAGTCTTAAACTTCTATGAACAAGTCTTTGCCTGTGCTGACCCGTGCATGCTCCTTATCTCTGCTGTTATTTTAAAATTGCGTTTCGTATAGCGAATAAGTTCAAAGAGTTGATCAGTAACAGATATGTCGGTGGCAATAGATAACTTTTAGAACTCTGATTATCTATCTTTTAGTTTTACATTGAGATTTCTATTTGCCTTAGGAAAAAGGTTATCAGGAAAAAAGGGGTCAGCTTCAAAATCGCAGTCGAAAATGGCTTCATTTCATGAGTTTAAATTGAGCAACTCCTTACTTAACAAGCTCGAAAGGAGAGCTCAGATAGCGACACTACGCATAATTTTGGAACCGTCCACGGAATGGAACTCCCCTCTCTACGTCAGTTGTATAGACTATGAGAAGGCTTGGACAGACAGACCAATTGGAGACTTTCGAGATACTATGGAGTGCTGAAAAATTACAAGTATCATCAAAGAAGTCATATGAGGGGATGACTTTCAGAATATTGCATGGCGGACAACTGACTGAGGCATTAGAAATCCAAACAGGAGTGAGACAAAGCTGTTTACTCTCTCCCTTCTTGTTCCTACTAGTCTTAGATTGTGTCTTGAAGACAGCAACAGACCAGAAGTGGAACAGTATACAGTGGACACTGTGGAAACAGTTAGATGACCTTGACTTTGCAGAGATGACTTAGCGCTTCTTTCTCACACACAGCAGCAGGTGCAGGAAAAGGTAAACGTTGTTGCAGACAGTTCCGCTAGAATGGGTTTTACCATAAACAGAGGAAAGAGCAAGGTGTTCAAGATAAAGGCATCCAACAATACACCCATTACAGTCCAAGGTGAGGCGCTGAAAGGGTGGAAAGCTTCACCTATCTCTGCAGTGACATTGACCACAATGGAGGAACAGATGCAGATGTCAGAACCCGCTTTGGTAAAGCTCGATCAGCCTTCTATCAGCTGATAGATTTTGGGAAATTAGCACCACCACTAAGATTAGGCTCCTTAACACGATTGATAAGCCTATACTAAGCTTATACTAAGCCTATACTACTCATAGAGTAGAGACCTGGAGAACCACCATCACTACCATGAAAAAAATCCAGGTATTCATCAATATGTGCCAGAGGAAGATTCTTATGATCCGCTGGCCAGACAAGATCTCGAATGAGGAACTGTGGCTAAAAACAAAGCAGTAGCCAATTGAAGTAGATATCCTTCAGAAACGCTGAAGAGGGATATGTCACATCCTTTGCAAGCCTGCAACCAACGTAACAAGGCAAGCCTTAACCTGGAACCCCCAAGGAAAGAGGAAGAGGGGATGGCCCGGGAATACATGGCGCCGTGTTTTGGGAGCAGATGCCAGGCAGATGGGCAAGACGTGGGGACAGTTGGAGGGATTCGCCCAGAACCGAGATGCCTGGAGGAAGCTGGTTGGTGGAATGTGCTTCAGAAGGGACCACAGGCAGAGATGAGATTAACTCCTTGCTGCCGACTCATTTTCTTGTCACTTCTTGATAAATATTCTCCTCAGTCCTCTAATCTCTAGACGTAACGTGATTATTTTCCTGCTTATACTACAAATGTTTTCATATTCTTTGATGTTTTTGATTTCATAATTCCGTTTAACGCTACGTTCTATAGAAACATCCACAAAAAGCTCTATACAAATCTAACAGATTGGCTTCTTTACATGCCCTCAAAAGGTAAAAATCTGTCCATTTTTCTTGGTAGTTTCTACATCCAGAGTCCATTTTTCTTGGTAGTTTCTACCAGAGTCCATTTTTCTTGGTAGTTTCTACATCCAGAGTCTACTTTTCGTTTCATCGAATCTCCCATTTCATTAACGCACAAATATTAAATAATACGGCACCTACCTTGTTGATACCAAGGGAAGACAACCCCAATCGACGCAGAAGAGATGCACATACAAGATGCCAAGGCCACGACCAGCTCAAGAAAGCAGAAAAAAAAAATTACGAGCATTCAAAATAACTGTCATATCATGTCGATGAGAACTAATTTATTAAAAAAAAGGATTTTGCAAGATATTCATTTAGTTAGGTCAGTGATGCCCAACCTTATTCGGTCTGCGGGCCATTTAATTTCCAAAATTTCGTGTCGCGGGCCACAACAATTAAAAGAAGAAAAAAAAATGAAATAGAAAATAAATGACTTTGAATAGCCTATTACAAACCCGTGGCTCTATTTACACTCTTAGAGCGGTTACGTAATAAGACCTGTTTTGTTACTGAAAAAGTTTGTGTAGCCCTACTCAATGAAATGCTTATAAATGTTTAACTGTAGTAACCTCGGAAATTTCTGCAAGCAACTGGGCGTAGAAAACAATCGTCTGTATCGCTCGAAATTTCTTAAGCATGGATTTCTGGCTTTGTAAGTCAATCAGTTTCAGTCGTAGATCTGTCGGGGCACTTCTCAGCGGCAATTGAAAACATTTCAAAATCTCCCTGTCATTAAGTTTTAAATGGAAACTAGTACCAAATCTTTCACTCGTCTTGCAATTGTCATGCAACAAAGTCTGAAGGATTCAACTGCATCCTTCTTTTCCGGACAGATTTCTTTAATCACTGTTCGCGAGTACTTTTCAACGCTTCATTTTTTACTTATACCGTGAGCAACTCTGTAGTTTGCCCTAACCGCAAACTCATTTTCTTGTCTCTTTTTTTTTTTTTTTTTTGCTAAATAATCTCCTCGATCGCTCAACTCACTCAACTATGTGTAAATTCGTAATTTTTCTCTTGAAACCAATAATGCCGCCACATTTTTAAAAATTTATTTTGTTTTACAATGCCTTTTATGTCATGTTATTGAAAGGTAGGCTTCTTTTCTAAACAAATAAAACAAGTTGGCTTATTATCATATTCGAAAAAACAAAAGCAAATATCTATCAAGTTTTTCTGGAAGTTTCTACATTTAGGGTCTGGATCTGGCCCGCGGGCCGTAGTTTGGGCATCACTGAGTTAGGTTAAGGCAAGGACGGTTCGTTTGGTTCGGTTCACTGATCAGTTTTAAAGTTAGAGTTCGGTTCGGTCGTAAATCAGGTTCGGGTTCATTCCCATCTCTAATCTTTAAAAATAGATAAGACTTCGACACACGAGGCCCCACGTTTCGTCTCGCCCGTCGTATCGCATCTGATTTTGTAAGTAATTTGCCAATATCCTGAGATGCCTACATGCCAAAATGGAAATGCGTATTCCCAGACCAGGAAATGCGTATTTTGAGGGGCAAATGCGTATTTTCCTAAATATCAAGAAATATACACAGGAAACACTAAAATTAAATCATTCAAGCACATAACATACATGAAAGGCAGCTATCCTAAAGTTAACACAGTATAAAGTAATATAAGACATTTTGTACATTTGTCAAAATATTTACAGTTTTAGTCTTTGTCATAGACCTTTGTAGAATATGTTAGAATGATAACGTTCTTGTCACTTGGCAATGATTTTATGATAACAATGCCTCTTGTGTATTCTACATTCCATAGTAGCGGCAACAAAATTTCATTAAAAAAAGAATGTGAATTTTTGTTACAAGAGAAATGAGACTTACACCAGATGTAATGGTTTGCTTAGCTGGATCAGTGATATCTAATTCTGTATTATTTTTTTATAGACTATTTATAGACTAGTTTGCTGAATAGATGTTGAGATAAAGTTATGTGTTCTGTTTCCTGGTGCTTGAAATTGTTCTATAATATAAACTAGAATTAGATTTAGATCTATATCGAGATCTAAATCTAGAATAATCTAGATATATTTACATTTAGTTATATATTCTAAAATTAAATTTTCGTTAAATTCTATTACAGTTGCATGACATCGTAAAATATCTCTAGTTCTAGATCAAGTCTTGATGAATTAAAACTAATCAATCAATTCCCAATCAGTTTGTCATATAAATTGACACACTGAAAGGAACTTTGCTATATTTTTCCACCTCTTTCTTCCACTTCTATTCAATATATTATATATTTTCAAAAATTCTTAGGTGCTTAAAAAAAGAAACATTGTTTCTGGAACTGTTTTAAAGTTTGATCTGGATTATGTACATTAACCGTAAATATTTCCATCACGATTGTCTAGTTTGTATAAGACATTCCTGAGTTTCTGAAACTATTTCAATTTTATGCTCCAGACTTGTGCCAGGAACACTTAATTATCTATGTAACTACTCTTGAACCACTGAGACATTATCTGGTATCATGTTCTCTTTCTACTTAGAAATATAATAAACACAATAGTGAATTAATAAAGAGAACTTTACAATAGAAGTTAATTTTAGTTAATTCACCGCAGACAGGACCAGTTACTACAAGTCAACAACCCAACATAATCAGCACTCTTTGTGCACGTGTAGAACAACTGAAAAATAAACAGCACGCTTGAGGGGTCTCGAGATTGAACCCCTGTGAAAACTTGGTTTAGAATTTTATTTTGGGATTTTAAGTCCGCCCCTAGTAAACATTTAAATCTTCGCGAGCGTTAGAGCGCGCGAAAAAAAAAAGTGATACAATCTCGTGGTAGATCTAATAATAGCAAATTCTGCATTGACGCACTGATTTAAACAATTACTTCTTTTTTTTTTTGCTACAGAGAGGAAAATGCGTATTTTCTGATGCCAAACCTGTACTCACGTATTTTCGTGTCCATTTGCGTACTAAATACGAAAGTTGCGTACTTGTAGTCAACTCTGCAATATCGGTTGCGGAAGAAATAGACCCCGATGATGTACATCAGGGTTTCAAAATTAAATAAAATTAATTTTTGGAAAAATCTGGCCATTCGAAATTTGATGAAATTTAATTGTATAAAGGGAATTTAATAAACGTATGCTTGGTCTACCTTTTTTTTTTCTTAAAAAAGCGTACCTTATATATAAATTTACATTCGTGCTCACTTCTCTTGATTTCTCTTAAATCAAATTTTATATAATAAATAAAATAATATGAAAAAAAAAACAAGTATGCATATAGATCTATACTCTATAGTTAATAAATCAATTTAATTTCATTTGTATGTTTCCTGGTGATGCTTTCCCTTTTAAACAGCAAAGATAAGTAACAGTCTTTTTTAATAAATGCTAGATAGATAGATAGATAGATAGATAGATAGATAGATAGATACATACATACATACATACATACATACATATTTACATAGATATATACATATTACATACATAAATTGTTATTTGGAGACGCGGTGGCTGAGCGGTAAAGCCCTTTGCTCCCGAACCTGGAACCGGGGTTCGAATCCTGGTGAAGACTAGGATTTTTAATTTCGGGATCTTCGGGTGCCTCCGAGTCCAGCACAGCATTAACCTGACATTATTGGGGGAAAAGGAAAGGTCGTTGTGCCCCATGACACCCTCGTTAAACGTAGGCCACAGAAACAGATGTCTTTTACATCATCTGCCCTATAGACCACAAGGTCTGTTTGGGAACTTTTTGTAATTAGTTTTTTTCATTTACAATTTCTTAGCCGAATGAAATTCCGAGTTTCAAATCACAAAGATGGATTAAGAAAATTTTAAACGGTCCTAAGCTTGCAGAAAGTAGTAGAGTCCTTAGCAGTCCAAGAAGATCACTAACTAAACAGAAACACAACACTCGCGCACACACTGCATTATTTGTTTCAATATAGATCTAGACATGAGATTATGTCTCAGTTGAATACTTATTGTCCAAGTTTGTCCTGCAAATGTCCCGAGGAACACAAGTAGTCTGGAGTTAATAATAAGGTTGTACTAAAATATTGTGATTGTGTTTTGATTTATTGTTCAGTTATTGGAGAATTCAGAACTCACTGTCTTACTGTGTATAAGTATGAAACAAGGTATCAAAGTAGAGACTAGACACCTATTCATTAGGATGACATTTCATTGCATATTGACGAAACATACATATAATAATGAAATCCACCCTGATCACAGTAATTATATCCAAAATTGTAAATATCCAATGCTAGTTTTAAAAAAATACAAACAAAATCTTTTCATGTTTGTAAAGCTTAAAACTTGATTAGTAAATTCACAAATCAATAAGTCTTGTTAGGATATAGAGAAGAATAACTTGACGGTCTGGTCCTGAGGTATGCACTCTAGATAGTGGTCTCGACGTTACGTGTTCGAAACCTGCCTAGTACCATCCATCACCGTCACTTGATGTTTGGACAAGAATGTAATGATCTTTAAATCTGTATGAACAGAAACTTGTATAACAAATGAGAAACAAACACAACAACAACAAAAAAAATAAGCTTTAAGTGACATTGTATCATTACGTTTGTATCAGTCATGCCATTAAATTTGTAATAATGTGATCGCTTTTAAAAGGCATGTTTCAGGCCGTTCCAGAAGGTACAGTGGAGGGAGCACGAAGAATAATTCGACTAACAAAACAAGATTACAAAGACAGTTTGTGTGGAAACACAAAATAAAAATCGGCCCCCGAAGTGGTCCACCCAGGCAGGCTTCAATATTTTCAGAAAATCCGAATGAAATTATATCAAAGACAACGGACAGATAAGAATGAAGAAAGAAGGTTGACAGATCTTATGTAGTGCCCCAGCGGTCCAGCAGATCAAAGGATAAATCTTTGTTAATAGTGTAAAAACATAATTATGTTCCTATGGATGTATAGAGTTTGTAATAAATGCAGTTTATAACATTATTAATTTTTTTTTAAATTAAGTTCAACTTATGATGCATACTAAATATATTATTTCTCTTTAAAAATTAATAAACATTGTTTGTGTGTAAATATAGTACTTTGTATAACATAAGTTTCATAACTTAATAATTTAAATATGAAAAAAAAATTCACAATAAAATCTACAACCGTTTGCATATTGTGTTAAATATATGGTAATTGATCATCTCCCTATAAAGAGGAAACATGAGTTTGTTACTTTTTTTTGTTACTAAGATGGTTTACTCTTTAATTTGAAACAACAACAAAGATATTTGTTATAAAATGCATTTCATAACATTATTAATTGTCTTAAATTAAGTCCATTTTTAACAGGGTTTTTTTTTATCTTTAAAAAAACTGCTTGCATAAGGGATTTTTAAAAATTAGATTTTGAGCTTTTAGAAAAGAAAAAAAGTAGCCGTTGCATCAGAACTTTGAATGATCTAAATTATTGTGATGTCCTATTTTCATTTTCTCTTCTAGTTTCTGAGATCTAAACGGGACGGACGGACAGACAGACAGACAGACGGTCAGACAGGCCACACAAAACTAGTAGCGTCTTTTTCCCTTTCGGGGCCCGCTAAAAATGTACAGGTCTCTCTTTCGACAACCTGCAAAGAACAGCTGCTAACTGGGTAAAGTAGATTGAATCGGTTACACGACCAGTCACAGAAATCCTCCAACGAAAGTCAAGGGACAGATGATGACTTTGAAACGTAAAAAATGTTTTCTGAAACAAGCACTTCAAGTTTAAGAACGGTCTAGATGTTTATGTCAGAATGAAGGCAGCGACTATTATGGACAACAAACATTCGGTACAATGGAACAAACTAAAAGGTATATAAACCTATTGTATTTAGCTTCTGGACTTGATAAAAAATTAATGTAACATCGACCTAGTGTAACCTAGTGTATTTAGCCTCTAGACTTGATGATAAAAAATCAATGTAACATTGACCTAGTGTATTTAGCCTCTAGACTTGATGACACAAGATCAATGCAATATGGACCTAGTGTATTTAGCCTCTAGACTTGATGATAAACAAGATTACAAAAAGAGTTTGTGTGATACACAAACTCAGAGGCGGCCCCCGTCGGAGTCGGATCCCTGTCAGATCCTCCTATTCGCTATATGTTTCGGATGTTCCTTCAAAGTTGAAAATAATTAACTTCTCGCTGGACGACTGAGGATGGCGAGAAGGGTATAAACCTGCCTTATCTTGATGTTTGCGCACTAGACTGTCGTTCGGATTTATCGTGGACCCTGGCTCAATTCCTGCATGCTCCCATCCCCTCCTGTGGAAGGTTTGAAATAGGAAGTAAACTATCTTTAACTCTGAAGAAACAATCGAAACATGTAAAACAAACAGACACATAACCCGGGAGCGTCGAAATAATCAGTTCAGCATGCTAACTGGTTCCAAACTAATAGCCTGATATATACAATATGTCACACGAGCGATTTTAAATAATCTTTCAGCATTGATCTGTAGAGATGTAGATGTACATAAACTAAACTTCTGATTTAGCACTCTTAATATATATCTTATTAATTATTATTATTAATAATTTGGATGTAATTTAGATAAAATTTAGGCAAAATTAAAATAAAAGCTCAGATAATCAATAGAATGAATGCACTATTAAATTTAAAAATAGAATATTAGTTTTAGTTTATTATAACATTTCAATGTAGATCTAGACATAACATCCGGAACAATCTATTATAGATATTTGAAACTATCGCAATATTTCTGAATGAACAGTAAAGTTTAAACATTATTTTTAAAAGCCTTTAGTTTTTTTTTTTATCTAATTGTGACGGACAGACCAACAAACAGTTAAAACGCACAAAAATATGCTTCTTTCATTCTAAAGTTGGCAATAAGAAAACATTTTTTTTCAAAAATGTGATTTTTTAAAAAGTTTAAGAAATAAGTTTAGAATCATGTCATGGCCGGGCTTTACGCTAGTACACGAAAGTCGCTGCTAATAGATCATTTAAAAAAAAGTTATATCAAAGATAAACAACATATCTTATTTAGTGCCCCAGCGGTCAAAATTTACATCTTCCGTGCTTTGTTCTCTCAACATTAGCCTTATAAAGCCGATGTTCAATGCAACTGCCACACTCTTTTTTTTTTTTTTTTTTTTTTTTTCCCAGTTTATTCAGATAATACGTTCGTTTACAGAAACACACAAGACAAACAGTTTAACTTATCCACATCCGGATTACATGCAATTCAATTGTATGTGAACAGTGAAACGTGAGAAAAAAATAATGTGACATAACATTATTAATTGTCCTAAGTTAGGTCCATAGTACTTTGTATAACACAGGTTACATAATTTAACAATTCAAATATGAAGAAAATAAATTTGACAAATTATCTACAAGGTTTTCCATAATATGTTAAATATATAATAAATGATCGTCTCCCATTTAAAAAGCCTTTCTCTATTTTGACAATTTTTGATTGTTTCCCTTTATTTATTTATTATTTATTATTTATTTTACACATACACAGCCTGATTACATACAATTTGTAAAATGTGTTGCTGTTTTATTACTGTGGAGGAGTGTAATAACATTAAAACATTATGTAACTATATTATTAGTTGTCCTAAATTAGGTCCAACTTATAATGCTTAGTAAATATATTTTTCCTCTATAAAGGATAGTAAACATTGTTTGTGTGAGAATAAAGTACATAAAGGTTACATAACTAAACAATTCAATTCTGAAAAAATAAGTCACACTCTTTTATGAGTTAATTACTTAGTAAATACTTATAGGTTGGAAGAAACACGTGAAATTTGTTGCTGTATATTAGATTATTAATTGTCTTACATTAGGTTTCATTTATATTGCATACTAATTAGGTTTTTTCTCTTTAAATACTGCTTGCATAAAATAATTTTAAAAATTAGATTTTGAGCTTTTAGAAAAAAAAAGTAGCCGTTGCATCAGAGCTTTGAATGATCTATATTATCGTGATGTCAGATTTTTTATTTTCTCTTCTACTTTCTGAGCACTAAATGGGACGGACGGACAGACAGACAGACAGACAGACAGACAGACGGACAAACAGGCTACACAAAACTAATAGCGTCTTTTCCCCTTTCGGGGGCCGCTAAAAATCAATGAATTTTGGACCTATAGTATTTAGTCCATATACTAGTTGATACAAAATCAATGTAACATTGACCTAGTGTATTTAGCCTCTAGACTTGATAATGCAAGATCAATGCAATATGGACCTAGTGTATTTAGCCTCTAGACTTGATGATACAAGATCAATGCA
>JADKLZ010000167.1:21523517-21542628 GCA_021533235.1 Biomphalaria straminea
GATCTATGGGAGCATGGGATCTATGGTAGCATTAGATTTAGGATCTATGGGAGCATTGGGATCTATGGGCGGATCTGTTTCTATGACAGACCGTCACAGACGGTTAACAAGAGTGTCATGTGGACAGAACAACTACCAACCGTCTTTACTTTCACAGCGTATGTCATGTACCCCTTAGAGTTTAGTGGACATTAATTGAAATTACCTAGCGTTGGCCTAACAATATTTGAAATAGATTGAAAGAGTTATTAATATATTGATGATGACAATGGTCCATGTAGCATGATCACAACTATGACACATCATTGTCTCTTGGTATCACTCAATCGCACTATCATAACCCGTTGACGTCATTCTCGTTCTTCTGGGTCCCCACCTCCTCACTCACGATGTCGCCCCTGAAAGGTAGCTCTGTGGAGGAGGGGGGTGGCTCTTGTACCTTGTGTAACACGTTCTGTTAATATCTCTTCGCCCCCTCCCTAACCCATCACCGCTATTTATCCCTACACTAAAGTTCAACAACACAACAATTGTGTGTGGGAGAGGATTATCTGTAAGCATAACAACAGTCAAAGAGGGGGAGATAAATCGTAAAAGAGTGGATAACTCTTAATCCGGAAAATATTGGCCTTTTTGTGTTGTTTTGTTCTCCCTTGAAATCCAGTCGATTGATCTGCATCCCACAGAGGCAAGACACAAACCAGGAGCTAAGCTGTACAACTCCTGTCTGATTGTGGGGAGACATGTATACAACTGAATGGTGGAGGCGATCGCTTCTAGATCGAGAGTAATATAGTACATCTTTCACTTAGGTTTATAGCAGTTCAGCCAAACCTAAACCCTATGCTTTTCCATAAGCTAGGATTTTTGAATCGTCTTGAAAATACAATTTGTACACACACAAAACAATATTTAAATTTAAAAAGTTAAAAAAAAAAAACTCGTTTATATTGAGTAAAATTGCGTTAATTTATTTGAAACATAAGATACGGAACGCTGAATTCAAACTGAAGCCTCCATGATGAAAGGCCGACGTGTTTCGCCAATCAACTAATCAAGTATTTACAAAAATAGAGGATTTTATTACTTCATTGATATTTTAAGGTTTTTAGCTAACGACCTAGTTTTGTTATTTAGCCTTGACAAGAGCCCATACCAAACAAAAACAGTTAATGACGAATAATCGATTAACTAATTGGTTATTTTTATTTCAATTAATTATGTTTTGTCATCGTCAATGAATAATTATGCAAAGTTTCAACTTGATCCGAGAATCGGAAGTGGATCAGACAGAAAGAGAGACGGGGTGAGTTGATTTAAGCGAAGTAAAAAAATGTTATGTGTTAAGTTAGTTCCTACTGGTCTTTGTATTTCTATTAACCTCTAAGAGCACAGCATAGCTGAACATAGAGACAAGGAACAGAGCAATACAAAGAAAAACACAAATTCTGTTGAATAAAACGTTGTTTGTATATTGCTTTTAGATACACGAAATGAGGACAGCTAGTATCAGCTGTTCTTCATTGACTTCGTAGTTAATACAATCATAAAGAGTGACAATTAGATCTGTAATTAGGATCTTTTCAATCATAACAATTACACATAAACATTCTCAATCAGGTAAACAGTCAAACGTATTCAACTGTAACTCTTAAAACTATATATAGTCAATCATAAGAATCAGGCCTACAATCACATCTATACAATCCAATATTTTACAAATCATATATCAACGAATCCAACATAACAATAACATTAACAAATTAAATATAACCCTAACGTCAATACCGAACAAGAAAATTTTAAAAAAAGCAAACATTAAACCATTGTTTCATTAATGTCATGAAATATGCATTCCTAGAATCAACTGTTTGTGTTGCAATTGTCCAATCTCCAAAAAAATACAATCATTCATTCGCAATCTACGTGCTTGCATTCAGAACAATTTCAAACACCAAAAAGCGCTACGGTAATGAATTTCTCGCCAGCAAAGCTATTACAGTGATAGAATCCACAGTCAAAGCGACGAAGATTCAAAGAACTTAATGTTGTGTGTATGTGTGTGTAATTGTAACTAAAAAAAACAATTCTGGACATTCTAGACTTCTTCAGTAAGGTATGTGCCTGGTACTTAACCAAAACAACTTGAATTAATTTTAAAGCAATAAAGTGGATATGAAAATATGTATTGATAATATTAATGCAAATAAATAGCAGAATCTTTTCCAACGGTTTGGTTGGTCTTGTTATTGACATTACAAATTTCAAAGTCAGAATGTTTTATTTATCAACGCAAATTATTGTAAGATATTCAATATTTATTTTTTTAGTTCAATATTTGAAATATCTGTTCTTTATTCATTTCTTCTTCACTTTTTTTAAAATAAAGAAATATGTATATAGATCTGTAAATATGCAAAATTTTCTCATAAAGCACGGCGTGGTCATTAATATATATATATATATTTTTTTTTAAAAAAAAAAGGCATATTCCTTCATACCACTAACAGATCCTCTCATACTAAGTGCAATGTGTCTATCACTCTATCATGCTGGCTACAACTGAACAAGGCTGAATGATTGAGGCTAAGAGTATTTACTTACCAGACCGTAACCTACACCAATAATGGCACAGGAATACATTTCTTGCAAAGTTTTTCTCTTCTCGTGATTTGTACAGGGTTGATGACTTTGCTTTAATTTACAATGTAAAAATAATTCTTTACATCTCATCTCTCACACACACAGCCTGAATCTTTCTTTCTCTCTCTCTCTCTCTCTCTATCTCTCTCTTTCTTTCTTTAACTCATTTTTTTGTCAGCTTTCCCGCTTTCTTTCGAATCTCTTTTATCTTTTCTTTAACAACTGTTTCTCTCTCTTTCTTTAACATTTAAAAAAAAAAACAAAGAAATGGTCAAAACTAGTAGAACAAAACCTAGCCAGCTAACAGGAACAACACTAAAATAATCACGCACTGTAGGCAACTCTAGAACAACATGGAGGAATCAATATCAACTGTACAGTCCGACTAGATGATGGAAAACTGAAAGCAAGCAAACATTTAAAAAAATATTACATATATATCTCTGTACAAGCTGTTTGGGAAAAGGGGGGGGGGGGAGGTCGTGATACAAAAAATGGATGCAACAGGAGGGGGAGGGGGGCATTTTCTTCCTTAGAGTAGAGGTTAGGGGAACAGGTTCGCTCCCCAGCGGACTAATGGTTGAGGGACTAATTACTTGAGCAGCTGTACAATTGTTGGGGGAGAATATTAAAGAAAAAGATTGAATACAGGAAATTGCGTCATAAAATGTATTCTCGTTAATTATATGATTGCACAATCAAACATTATTGTTGTTTTTCTCCAGAGTACAAAGCAATGTTTATTTTTCAGCTATTTATAGCCACAGCTTCACATTGTAATGAGTTGCTCTACACAAACCATTTTTTGTCTAATAGCACACTGACGTCACAGCGGGTAAACTTAAGTTCAGGCCCGCCTTACCGTGATTGGAAAAATCATGAAAAATACACACAAATTCTGCATTCGTGACTGTTTGTATCATGTTTGGATGTATCATGTATGGATGTATCATGTGAAGTATAGTTTATTTAATTTGTAGTTGTTTTTTTCCCCTTCTTGTTGCTTTGCTGATTTAGAGAGCACAATGGACAGTGTCTACGGGATAGTATAGCTTTATACTTTTAAGCTTCGGCCAACACCAATACAATGCAGCAATTATTATCTCGCGTGTGATCGATTAATATGCACGGGGGTATCTTTCTGTGTGGAATTATCTTTCATTAGTGCGGGTTTTGACCCAGGCAATCAATTTGTTTCGTACGTTTTCTAATTATGTAATGTATTTGCATCAGTACAATACACTTTCAGTGTACGTGAGTTTGTACTTCCCCGCCATTAGCGTCATTGTTATTTTTTTTTCATTGTTATGTTATAATCTGTCGCAAATGATTTGTGAGAGAGCCTAATTGTTCCTTCTTATTGTCCTGCTAAAATTTAGGTGCGCTGAAAAGCGCCATCTATATCCGGGTAAAGCAGATAACTGAAATGGTTTTTTGTTTTATTTCAATGGTTTGTAATTTTCCATTACACCAAACAATGATGTTCTATTCCCCTTCACGTGCAAGACCTACGTCACGTCTGCTGATGTAGGGAGAGTCCATTCCGAGAGATCGCACAGGGGGGAAAGGGTTGAAACGAGACACAGCAGAGGAGACGGACGGTCTCAATAACTTTCCGCCGCCATACGAAGACAGGGAGTAAGGATACGAGCCCCCTCCGTAGCCCAGGGGCGTCTGATACGCTGATATGTGATGAGACTGGGCAGAGGATACGGGTGAAAGTCCGTTAGGAGCCACAGGCGTTCTCCCAGACATGGCGTTGGATCTGGAGGCGTCCTGAAGGGACATGCCACTTGGGTCTGCCGAACTGCCTTTCATTCCATCCATCTTGCCGAAGCTCAGACCCAGGGCATCTTTCGGGTTGTGCTGGCCGGAGCTGAGAAAGTCGGTGACAGACCAGATTTTGGGCTTCCCGGAGTCCAAGTCCACTTGTGAGTGGTCGCCTGCGATGTAGGCAGGACCTCGGGGAAGTTCCGGAGAAAGCCGACAGTGGCTGACCTCGCTGTCGTGCGCCTTGGTTTTGGCGTCTGCTCGCTTGTCAGCATGCTTCGACGGTTCACTGCAGTCTGTTCCAACATCGATGTGTTCGTCTTTGCTGTGCTCTGTGGACATAGAAGCGAACAAAACGTCAATAAATGTTTTACTAGTTACTTGACCCGTCAAAATAAAGGAATAAAAATTAATACGCCCTTTATTAGAAATAATTAATACGCCCTTTATTAGAAATAATTAATACGCCCTTTATTAGAAATAATTAATACGCCCTTTATTAGAAATAACTAATACGCCCTTTAATAGAAATAAGTTGTGTTTTTTTTTTCAGAACATATTTATCCTTTACATTATTTTGTAAACTATTTGTCTAAGTAGCTGACACACTCTACAAGATATCTAGGTGGAACCCGGACACTGGACTGGAATTTCGTAAACGGCACATACGATTTTCCCGAAATTTTACATTTTATGTATATCTGGGGAAAAATATTATAATCTTGACCAGTATTTCCCAAACGTTTGACCTATGTGTACCCCTTTTATAATTTTTGTAATGCTGAGTACCCCTCACCACCACACTTTAATTCATTAACAGAACATAATACATGGATATTTAAAAAAAAAACAACAGCATAGTTAACAAGGTGCAAACGCGTACCCCATCCAATGTCTTTCCGTACCTCTGGGGCTATGCATAGCCCAATTTGAGAAACACTGGTGTAGATAACTAGCCACACAAAAACTCTGGCAATGACTTTGTTGTAATTGTTTGTTTATTTATTTATTTTTGACGGCGTTGTTTTAAACAAAAAATGGGTCGTGGGTGGAGGGTATTTTAGGTGTGAGTTCGTCTGTGTGTATGAGTGAGTGAGTCTGTATGAATGTGTGTGTTTGAGTGTG
The DNA here is from genome assembly GCA_021533235.1 of Biomphalaria straminea. Taxonomy (NCBI): domain Eukaryota; kingdom Metazoa; phylum Mollusca; class Gastropoda; family Planorbidae; genus Biomphalaria; species Biomphalaria straminea. The sequence continues at coordinate 21,529,056 of JADKLZ010000167.1, forward strand.
TGTGTGTGTATGAGTGAGCCTGTGTGCTCGAGTGAGTGTGATTCTGTTTAGTATTCACACTCACGAGCCTGAGAAGCAGGCTGACATTGACATCATGTACCACCCCCGTCACCGCTCTCTTTTTGCCTGATCTCACTCTCCCCAGGAGTGATACGTGTTTAATAGTTGACACTTGTCTCTTGCGTCAACAAAACAGTGTTCTGCCAACGCGGTGAAGGCAGTCTTTTGGAATTATTTTAAGAAAATGTGGCGATTTTCAAATGAACAGGACGAGCCGGGGGTTGAGGGTTGACTCGGATTGGACGGCGCCTTGTCAAAGTTTTTCTAAGCGCACGCGACTTTCTCTGAGGACGCCAGGAACTCAGCACGCTCACGGACATTGCCACCAGAGGGCGCGATTTTTTTCCAGAAGGCTGGGTGCCGCTTTCTTGTTGTATTGTCGGAAAGGGAGTTGCACAAGCAAAAGCGCAAGAAATAGCCGCCATTTGAAAGAATGCCAGATGGGGAAGTCAAGGCGCTGCAACAATGAAGGAACCCTCAGGGTGGGGCAGTTTGACGTCATGGTGGTCACGTGCATGTGGAATAATGACGTCGCCCTGCAGTTCACGATTCGTTAGAGATCCACGCGTTACCTTTCATGGGTGATCAGGCACAACTACGCTGTTCTTTTAACCCATCCTGATTTTAAAAGTGTATACATTATAGGGACCTGCATCATTTACACACATTTTGTGCTCACAATTTGGTGGGGGGCTGGAGGAGGGGGGAATTATTGAGGGAGAAATAAAGGGTAAAGGGGGCGCGTTGATCACAACATTATCCCTTCGATGCATTAGGTTTGGGTCTTTGTTGCACACATCGTTTCGCCTACCCCCCTCTTCCGCCTCCGAATTCGTCGCAAACTTTGACGCAGGGGCCCTCACACGAACAACCCGCGCTTCGTTAAGCAGACGCGAAGACGATTGAACTGCAAATTGAGACGCGGTTGGCACTAGCCCTGGATTGACTATCATGGGGGTCAGCGTGTGTTTATTGCCCCTGAAAACAACTTCGCTGCATCCCCCCTCCCCCCGTCTCCTCTTCCACAATATTTTCCAAACTATTTTCCAAAAAAAAAATCAAACTCTAAGAAATCCAAACTAGAGACTGACATTCTTGTACTCCTGGACAAGATCGAGGACAATAGACGTAATGCCTTCTAATTCTGGCAACGCTTTACTAAACTCCATTCACCCTAATCTTTGTATCCTCTTTTTGTCATCACACAAAAAGGCAACTTTTAAAAAAACTCTCTTTCTACCTTTGTCTCTTCACCATCTCTCTTTCCCTCCCTCTCTAGCTCTCTCTCTATCTCTTTCTCTCCCTTCCTCTCTATCTTGTTCTCAATCATTTTTAACTTCGGCCGAATAATCCTTTTTAACCAGACGTCCTCCGGAAGTCACAGACAATAGGCCTCACTCTAGATCCCTCTATGTCCAGTTCCCGCATGAAGACCAAAGTGGATGCTAATCAGGCCATTGTCGCCGCGGTCAAGTGTGAAACAACCCACCCCCCCTCTTTTCTGACCAGTGAAAACATTAAACCGGTTGAGACAATGTACAACCAGGGCAAGACAAGGCAATGGAGTAATGCTCTTGTTTTGCCTTCTTTCGTTGCCCCAAGTATTGCCCTTTTTCTTCTGGCACGTTGCCTCGAAATTTCGAGAGTGATTGCCTAATCTCATTCCCAAGGAGTTTTGGCTGAATTTTATTTTCATAAAACGAGACAGACTTCTCATGGAAAAGTTACAATATATTCAAGAAACTTCAATTCACCAATCCCTGTTATCTCTACCACTCTTCCCCACTCTTCCCTCTGCTAACCTATTGACAAGGCTCTTAATCTTTTCACTGCTGGATTTTTTTTCTTCTTACGATTCCTTTGATGCTATCTTTTGATGTCGACACTTCCGGCTTCAAATCTTGGATAGGTCACCAGGAGGATTAAATCAGGCTTCTGACTTTGCTCAGCAGAAGAGATGGCGCAGGTTGGTGGATGCGGCGGATATCATCGACATCAGAGACGCGCCCTCCCAAGGGGGGGCTTACAAGTGTGAGTTACAATCATGATTGCAGGAGATACATTAGCTCTTTCTGTCTTGGGGATTTAACAGAACAAGTGGCGAAGACATCAGGGATGTACGAGAAGATTGTGGGAAGTGTACAAAAGAGACAGAAATGTTAAATGAACCTTTTCATACAATTTATTTTCTGGAGTTTATTTCTGTTGTCAAACTTTTTTATTTTTATTTTTATATTATTTTGTATTTCTTTAAATTACACATATTTTCAAAACCTAAAATTATAATGATAACTTATCAAGGTTTACTAGTTCTAAAAATTACAAGGCCCACAACCTACATACAATACTAGCTGATTTAAAAAAAGGGTGAGGGGATGAGGATCATAAGCCTGCTGAACGAAAGCCACGAAGAAATCAAAGATGAACAATGCAGGCTATAGCAAAATTCTTTTTATCCCTGATAGAACTTTTTCAGTTAAAATTTACCCCAAGACAAAAGTTCAAGTGAATTGTCTGTGTATTATCATTAAACTAGAAAGTCCGAGTATTCTGTCCAATGCAAATGTAAAAAATTAGGTGACGTAAATGTTTCCTTCTATGCATAAAACACCAGACATTCTATGGAGTGCAGAATATCGAAATTTATTGGGAACCTTGATATGACATATAAATAGGAGTTTGAGTTTTGAGTCACATTAGCACACTTTAGGCAATGTCGTGCCGTAATGCCTAAAAGGACGTCTTTTTGAGCTAAGATCAAAACTTATTAGTGCAGACATGCTCGATGGCATAATCTCCCTCTCTCTTTTTTTTCTCTCTCTCTATCGTTCTCTCTCTCTCACTCTCTCTCACTCACTCTCACTCTATCCATCTGTAACGCTAATGTTATATATAATTCTATATTTTAAAGACAATAGCTCCAAAATTAAATGATTAAATTATGAAAGATAGATTCGTCTTCTTCTTCCTAGTTCTCATTATTTTGTTGGAGCGTTCAGATGACTAGACCAATATATGAGATCAACTGCGCAGTGGTTTCCAAATCAGACATACATATAGTTTTCTTTCTATAGTGTAGTCTTCTAGCCCAGAGTTATATTAACCTTGGTTTAGGATCCCAAGATATAAATCTTTGGTATCTACATCACTGTATAACTGTATATCTCTAGGTGTCTATTTTTCTACTAACCCTAACCCCAACCTCAATAACAGAAAATGTTGTAGCTACTTGTCCGCGGGACACTATTTACCTTTATTGTTGTTGTTGTGGTTTTTCTTGTCATCGCCGCAGTCAGAGTTATCGTCGTCATCATCGTCGTCTCCATCCTCGCTCCTGTTCCTGGGGGACCAGGTCATCTTGTTCTCTTTCTTAAGGCGTCGCCTGGCGTTGGCAAACCAGGTGGACACCTGCGTGAGTAGGAATAAAAGATAAGTAAATCAGTCACATCAAGTATGTCTCAAAGTCAATCAGTCACATCAAGTATGTATCAAAGTCAATCAGTCGCAACAAGTATGTCTCAAAGTCAATCAGTAGCTTCAAGTATGTCTCAAAGTCAATCAGTCACATCAAGTATGTCTCAAAGTCAATCAGTAGCTTCAAGTATGTCTCAAAGTCAATCAGTCACATCAAGTATGTCTCAAAGTCAATCAGTCGCAACAAGTATGTCTCAAAGTCAACCAGTCACATCAAGTATGTCTCAAAGTCAATCAGTCACATTAAGTATGTCTTAAAGTCAATCAGTCACATCAAGTATGTCTCAAAGTCAATCAGTCGCAACAAGTATGTCTCAAAGTCAATCAGTCGCAACAAGTATGTCTCAAAGTCAATCAGTCGCAACAAGTATGTCTCAAAGTCAATCAGTCGCATCAAGTATGTCTCAAAGTCAATCAGTCGCATCAAGTATGTCTCAAAGTCAATCAGTAGCATCAAGTATGTCTCAAAGTCAATCAGTCGCATCAAGTATGTCTCAAAGTCAATTAGTCATATCATGCATGTTTCAGTTTCTAATTCAATCAAAAATAATCTATCCATCTATCTATTTATCTATCTATCTATCTATCTATCCATCTATCTATCTATCTATCTATCTATCTATCTATCTATCTATCTATCTATCTATCTATCTATCTATCTATCATTTTGTTGATAATACCTAGTGTCAACATATTATCATAATGGAACGTTCGGATATTACGTAACGACAAAAGAGGGGGGTGGGATTACGATTTGTAACAAGGCTGCAGATGGGGGGGGGGGGTCTAAAGATTACTTTTACGTAACAAAACAGACAAAAAAAATATAGAATTGAAATACAAACTTTCATAACTTTTTCTTTTAAAGTTAATATTTGAATTATAAACTACAAAGGTACCTATAAAAATGTTATACAAATTATATTCTACAAGCTACAGTATTCTACAATAGAAACACCTTTATTAAATTTATTAACTTTTACATTATTTCAAGTTCGAATTTGATATATAGGACGGTATATATCTGCAACTATAGTCGGGATAGTCCGATTGTTAATTTGGATAAAACTATCGAAAGGTGCATTAGGTATTCAGTAACAAAGTAGCTCATGCTATAGGATACTATTGGACATATTCTACAGTTTGACTACGCTAAATTTGTTATCAAAGCGGTCTGTATTTTTTTTTTTTTAATTTCTATTCTATGTGGTACAATTTTTGTACACATAACTTCTTCCACTTCCTATTCTCTGATCAAGTTGAACATTTGTTAATATAAAAGTGGATATACATTTTACAGTATTGGGATACATCGCACTAAATGTCCAGTTTTTCCCTTTTATTTGTTTTGTATAATTTTTGTAAAAAAAAAATTATTTTTATTTTTTTCTGTTAGTTTTATTGTTTGCTTGGTTTGTAGGTCCAACTTGCTGTGTCTTTCTCACTCAATAAAATTAAATTAACAGTGAAAAGATTAAAAGAAAAAAAAAAAGGATAATCTTGAGTACCTGTGTCAATGTCATTTTGGTGATAATAGCCAACATAATCTTCTCTCCCTTTGTTGGGTAGGGGTTCTTGATGTGTTCCTGCAGCCAGGCCTTCAGAGTGTTAGTGCTCTCCCTTGTAGCATTCTTCCGCCGGGCGTTCAAATCTAATCCGCCATATCTGAAAGAAGGGCAGACAACAAGCATTGTGAATTGCTAACAATTGAACCAGTTTCACGATCGCCTTGCTACTTTCAATATGCTTGGCATTATCAAGAGGCTGCTATACAGCCATCAGCACGCTTTTGTCAAGCATGTCTATGTAGGTCAGTGAGGGGCATGCACGCTAGGACTAAGAACAAAACGAGGCTCTTCGTGCTCACACCAATCAACCAATGAACACACGTGAAACAATCATGTTATATTGTCTTCCCGATCACGTGACCATACACTTTTAGCATACCTTTGTTATCAATTAGTTTGTGAAAATAGAAGGTTGTATAGTTTCCTGTTGTTAGTTTCAAACTTTAAAACGGCAACCTAAAAATATAAAGGGGGCTAATTCAACTTATACCACTAGGCACTACTTCAGTCAAGCACAATTTCTTTCCCTTGTTCGAGATACCAAGCAAAATAGTTATCAATAGTCAATTAACTAATTGGTTATATTTTGTTTTATTGATTCTTGTCTTTTCAGGAAACAGAAATAATTGTGCATAATTTCAGATTGATCCAAGATTGGCTGTGGAGAAATGACTTGTCCACACTTTTTACTAGACAGACAGAGTGAGTTGATAGAACTTTTGTGAAATCGGCTATACTCACCCTGGGCCGTAAGGATAAAATCCCATTGCGGATGTGTCGTAGAGAGATGGCTGTGTCAGGGAGCGCCAGGCGTCACTCCCGTCTCTTATATTACTGCCATTGGCGCCCTGTTGGGTAAAATAAAAAATTATTAAAAAAAAAAGGATTATAAAAAATGAACATGGTGCATTTTAAAACATTAGTTGTTTTTTTTTTTTTAGTTTTATTAGGCCGCTCAATATTCACACATTGCGAACACAGGAACGTTAAGTATTTGTCATACATATATAACAAATCATACGTATATAACAAGTCATGCGTGTATAACAAGTCATACATATATAACAAGTCAAACATGTATAACAAGTCATATAATATATATATATATAACAAGTCATACATATATAACAAGTCATACATGCATAACAAGTCATATATATAAAACAAGTCATACGTATATAATAAGTCATACGGGTAGTTAGCGCTAGAATCTCTAAACAATCAAAGAAGTTCTAATATAATTGACATACACACATATAAATCTTCACTAGCCCAATTTCACAATTGCCAACTACAACGGCAAGAATCTCGGGTTTGAATCCAGGAACAATCCTCAATTTTTTGACTCGGAATATTCTAAACGACCTTCAGTTAAGGCGGTTGGTCGTTGTGCTATCCAGGGCAAGGAGGATGAAAGAGAGAGAGAGCGAGAGAGAGAAAAAGAGCGTAAGAGAGACAGAGAGAGAGAAAGAGAGAGGGAGATAAAAGAAAGAAATGGGAATTTTGCATAATAATATTCAGATTGTAGAAACAATCCTTAAGTGACCATTACAACAATTGAAAGAGGTGATTAGGTGTATGGTCCTCCTCTCTTTAGGTAGTGGTGTGTGACTGTGGAGTAAAGCATTCAATACAAACAACCAAATGTAAAATAAATAAAATCGTGTTTCTATAAAATAACATCGGTTTATTTTAACTGCACATTATGTAAGGCGTTGATGATATGAGGGGAAAAAAATATATTTTTCTATTCTTATTACTATGACATCCTCTATGGTATTTAAGTCTCAAGAAAAAAGTTTTTCCCTTTGCGAACTAGGCAAGGATAAAAATGATGAGCTGAAAAAGACATTGATCTATTATGAGCACCACTTTTTACAACAGGGCCTGCCTTAGATAATTGATAGCCCTAGGCGAAAGGAATATGGGTGCTCCAAACAAAATAGAAAAATAAAAAATAACAGTGAAAAAAAAATGTATGCAATTTGATACAAACCTAGTCTACTTCAACAATAGCATTGATGACATGTTTAGCTATTTGTTCTCTTAAAGTTCTACATACAGGAACCCATAAGACTAGTTTGCCTATACCTAAGGCCAGCATTGTTTACAATGACAAATAACCCCACTTCTTATACTTTTAGTAAGAGAGATCGGGATCAAAATACCGAGCCTAGCAGGTGGGTATAAGTCATTTCAACAACGCTGTTCTAGAATTAAATTGACTCTTCTAGTTTTTTTTTCTTTTTGTTTCATCGCCACTACCCCTCTCCTCTGTGATTGCATAAGAGAGGAGGGAATGTGTTTGTCTTTGAGTCACATTGTATTTGGTTGTATCCAGGTGATTGTGTAACTGGATTGGATCACCTAAGGGAGTAATTTCATAGGTGAGTAACTGCAGCAGTGCAAACGTGATCGGATCAGGTCCCCCCCCCCTTTCCTTACCCTTCCATCATCCCACAAGCTTAAACATACTTCCCCGACCCATTCACGCAACGACTAAAAAACAACAACCTACAATCAAGATGTCCATTGGGACCCTGGTCGGCTTGTCAAGTGGTAGAGCCGTCACTGTCTCCACGATGAAAGTGACCCTGCGATCATCCACTCTCCAGACCTGATGGTAAGCCTGTCTCTCTATAGTACACGGGATACCTGGGACTAGAATTGACTAGATGATCACTTTTGATCAGTGCGATCATCTCTCTACCCTTTGTTCGTCTGCTGATTTCCAAGCCGAGACACACACACACATAAACACCCACCCCCTAATACACATACACAAACATATACCCGCACGCAGTGATGGATTTTGTCAGCGTTGGATTTACAGTATTCCGACATCAAAGATGGCCGCTCTCGACTCCCGCTGCGTCCTCTGGTGTCGACTATGTAACAAAGGGATGTAACCGCAGTTGAAAAATAAATCCGATTTGACAGCATTGCCTTGCAACTAGAGAAAAAGTTTACAATCTCCCGTCCTCCCCCCCCCCTCTTCACACGTCATTTGAATATTTAGAGATGTGACATCACACGAATAGTCATGGTTTATTGAAATCTGACCCTGTTGATCTTGTATTACATTTCTCATAATTGATCTGTGCCTTTTGAAAACCATCTATCTATTTTGTTCATCCCTGCCTAGTTGTTTATGGCTTATCTTAAGGTACAGGATTCTTTCGAATGATGCAAGATAGTTATATCCTTTATAGCCCAGGTATATAAATCTTTTAGGTTATATGCGGTCGCAGTGGGCCCCACGCTTTCATAGTCCTCGCACTATTGCTATGTGTAATTATTAATTTGCGAAATACCGGTATATACGAAAAAAATCCTGGAAATCTTCTGAATTTCTTAAAATCTCCTGAAAAATCATAAAAATCCCATGAAAAATAGACAAAATTGTAATTTGTGTGTGTCATTCATTGCGGAAAACGCCAATCCTACGCGCGATAAAAAAAAGACATTGTAAGCTTTCATGTTATAAAATGTAATAATCAGGTGAATTTTCATCTTAATCGGGAGTTCCAATACTTTATTTACTTTTATAGTCACTGGCATATAAATATATCATAGGTGCAAGGTTCATAAAGTAAAGTTAATTTGATCTCAATTTTTGTACTTCGTAAAGAATTAATACAATTCTAATTCGATTTTTTTTTCTAATGCAAAATCTTAATTAACTCTTTTAACCTTATTCCCACACAGACTAGGCCCTCGAGCAATCAGTTTAGCATAGGTTCTGCAATTGTTAGGACCGGCCCTGATATTTTGTTGGCATTGTTATAGTGTTTATGTGAATATGTGTATGTTGTTAGTATGTAGAATTATTCACTTTGACAAGAGAGTTTATATTATATTGTTAAGAACTACGTCTGTTATGTGAGAGTGTGTCTGGCCTTATAGAGTTGACTTTATTGCTATCAAGTTGATCACAAACACTAACATATTTTAAAATCGTCAAAATCATTGGAGTGCTGCATCAGGGACACGACTATCTGTACACACATAAGATGGGCTGACGGTGACAAAAGATTCTTCTTATCGCGGGCCCCCTCCCTACCAAGTCGCGGGCCCCCTCCCTACCAAGTCGCGGGCCCCCTTCCTACCAAGTCGAGGGGCCTTCCTACCAAGTCGCGGGGCTTTCGACGGTTACCCCACTCACCTAATGCGCTAATTTATTTTATTTTATTTTTTAACACGTTTTATTCCGGTACTGAAATCACACAATGTCCGTTCATCGATTTTGTAATTATTTTTTTTTTGGTTATGATTTTCGGTTTAATAGTAGAAAAAAAAAATGAAAAGCCTTTCACGCCTGTTCCAATAGTTCATCGAGGTTTTAGAAGAAATCTAATACTAAAATGATCGTGATACATCCATATGTAAATATTCACATATCAGGATCAAACATTGCAAAGGTCTAGGATGTCTGACTCTGTTAATTCAGTTTTGACAAAGGTGAGAGTCTATTTATACTATTCGATTGTTCTGTTGAGCGATTTATTGTTTAAATAGATCGATTGTCGGCCTAATATAAAGCCAACGTCTTGGTATCAGCTCTTTTGACAATTGGTAGTGGAGGTGGGTTTGGGGGGGGGGCGGGACTGGATGGGTCATGTGATCGTTGATGTATAGGTGGGAAAATGCGGGTATACAAAACTGTACCGATTAACAAAAACTCTTTCTGAGAGGGACTCTGGATGGTGGAAGGTTTTGTCACCTGTGACTGTGTTGCTGTCAACTTGATGTGTGTGTTTTCTTTTTGAAATTTTATTTCCTACTAATACAACGATAACACTAGAAAAAGCAACACACAAATGATAATAGAACAGGCACATATACCACGTCAGTTAATGATATTTGTTTTATCAAATCATTTGATTTAATTAAAAAATTAAGATTTTTAAATTTTAGTCACCCTGCACCAAAAAAAATAAATAAATATAGATCTATAAGCTATAGAATGTTTTGTACCTGCAGGTCATACCAGGTATAGGACCACTCGTTTGAACAAATTAGTGTCCGAAATGTCTTTTTTTTTAATTATTAAATATTACGTCATTATCTCATGTCATAATTTCGAATGTCAAAATGCAGGGGCCCTTAAAATTCCTAGCTACGACACTGTCTGCAACGTCACAACCTGTAGGCAGTGGAGACCAATAGCTTGTTGCCACGTCACAGGTCTGTATGACGTAGCAACGAGCTATTCTTCTAAACTGCCTACAGGTTGTGACGTCGCGATGTTGAGGCCTTCTAAAAAAAACAATTGGCTTTGGTGGACTTCTCTATTTCCTCTCATCATAGTGTGACTAGTACATTTAAAAGCAGGTTTAAAATAATAATACAAGTTTCAAATGAAAATCCCGAATGCATCTTTGATCAATAGTAAATCTAAAACCTCGTGTGGTCAATGACATTAACTTCAGACCAAAAATAAATGCGTGGAGCAAATGTCTTCAAGTTTAAGGGTTAGGATTAAGGTTAGGATTAAAGCAAACACGACTCAACCATGAAGTTGACAGCTAGAGGGTTTGCGTCCTAAATCCGCACTCATCTCAAACTTCTCCAGGATTTGATCTCCGGATCAGTTTTCACGCGCTCTACCGACCAACCATCGCTTGCTTTTTTTTTCTTCTTTTTAAACGTAATCTGATATGAATAAATCTTCTATATAACCTGTTATATAATCTGCTATATAATCTTTTATGTAATGTATTAATTAAATGGCTTACAAAACATTGTTTACTGCAACCGTATAACAAAACAATAGTGTCTCTCTTTCTCTTCAAGTTAACGAAATCGGAAATTAACGCTGTTGTAAATTTTATTTTTAGATTATTAAAAAAAATGAATTGTATAAAAGGAAAAGAAGAAGATGTGAAAATAAAAGCGAAATTCCGTTTGAAGTTGTTTATTTATAGATCTTTGAATCCTAAAGATTCAAAAAGAAAAGAAGCAAAACATAACCAAGAGCGTATATTTCAATTTGATTACGTTGAGCAACATCATATTAGGAAAATCACTAGACCTAGAGACATATTGCATACAGTAGCAATAATACAGACAACACAGAAACGTTACTAAGACAAAAACACAACCTATTATTATTATATTATTATAGTTTTTATATAGCGCTACTTTCATGCTTATAGCAAGCTCAGAGCGCTTTGGTCCAATCTCATTTGTGGACCAGTGGGGGGGAGGGGGTATCTAGGAGTTGGTTTCCCGTGCTGCCTTTGGGCGCTCAGTAAACACAACTCTGCCCGAGTCGGGTGTCGAACCTCGGGCCCCCTTCTAGGTAGCCAAGCAAGCCAAGATCAAGCCGCACTTAGCCTCTCGACCACGCTTCCCACCTATTAAAATACCCAGAAAAAAACAACATAAAAGCACATCTTGTAATCCATACGATATAGCGAATTTACAGCAGATCTCTTTCCTTGGCAGATGCTATTTGAGCATGAAACAAATTGCCCGAATCAACCAAGAAAACCAAGGACTTTGTACAGTTTAGGTTTCTAGTAATCATCTCAGACAAAATAAACATGAAAACGACAGTATAGTACAATGTTTTCTATATGGTGTCTGTATTAAAGCAAATAAATATAGTATTTAAGTGTCTATTTCGTTTTACAAAATGTCTATTTCAGTTTCAAATTTCGAAAATTGTGATATTAAAATTTCCAATTTCAGTTTTGGATTTTTTTTTCGTTAATAAACACTTAAATTCCCATTTCACTTAACGTCAACTTTCGCCGAACAGATTGTGAATCGATTGTTTAAAGATTAGTAAAGTAGTAAAGTTCCCCTTTCAGACCTTGTGGTCTATAGGCCAGATGATGTAAAGGTCATCTGATTCTGTGCCTACGGTTAACGAGGGTGTCATGTGACCAGCACAACGACCAACCGCCTTTACTTTTCCCCAACTAATGTCAGGTACCCATTAGAGCTGGGTGGACTCAGAGGCGCACAATGATCCCGAAATAAAGATCCCAGTCTTCACCAGGATTCGAACCCAGGACCCCCGTTTAAGAAGCCAAGCGCTTTACAGCTCAGCCACCGCGCCTCCTGCTTAAAGATTAGTGTATACCAAACAAACTTACCAATGGTGTGTAGAAAGCCGAGCCCTCTGCTCCGAGGGGCATGTACGGCGATTGTGTTCCCGCTGAGTACGAGCCCCCGGGCCCGAATAGATTGGAAGTGAGTGGAAGTCTTGAGTAGGATGAGAGCAAGGCAGAACTGTACTGGCAGGAGCAGACGCTCTGACCGGTGTGAGGGTCTGTCATTACCGGTCTACCGTTTTCACAGCAGTGCTGGGACCCTGTGCTGCCTACAGCGCCTCCGCTGGACGCTCCTGTCCCAGTTCTAGCCGTAGACGTAGGCGGTGAAGGGCTTCCGTTGACCTTGAAGACAAAAAAAAAAAAAAAAAAAACGTAATAATAAAAAATAAAAAAAAAAAAAACAATTATATCAGTTGTTCCCAAATTTCTACCTTAACGGCGGACCTCACACATTCTGAGTATTTCGCGGAACATTTTTATTAATTTTTAAGAGATTTTAATTCACACGGTGGCCTACTAGTTAATTAATAAATAGTTCGCGGAACACCGATTTCATTGAACAGTAATTAACAAAAAGTAAAGTTGTTAAAGAGTCAGCATTGATGATCTTGACTTTACCCCTAAATGTAGACTATGTGATAAGGAATATTTAACGAGTTACATTTTATTATAGAAGACAGAGACTCACAACAGCCATTTGCTTAAACATTGTTATTGTTGTGACCAAGTACAAGGGTGTTGTGAGGACAGTACAACAACCATTTTCATTAAGTATTCATTATTTATACCATTTAGTTGGGCTAACATTCTGACTATAAGCACAAAACTTTAGAACACCGTAGACAATCATAGATCGTTGTAGATTGATAGTCTTTCTATATATATATATGGTATTACAGTGTACATTATTAAATCATAAAAACATATTGTTATACTTTCCAAAATCACACTAATAGTTTTTCACTTTGAAGTCTAAAAAATAGGAGTGTGATAAAGAGTTAGCAAGAAAATGAATTAAAAAAAAATAAACTACTTAAATTATTTAATATTACAAGAAAAATTCTTGAGGGTTGTCACCAGAACTTTTTATCCAGGGAGTATTGTAGCTTTGCTTTTTTTAGGTTAATCTATTTTAATTTATTACTGTCCTTGATTGTATCTCCCTTTGCTTCATTCATATGTTATGAGATTTTAAATAGAGCAATTTAACCCCAACTCCCGTAACAACTGTTTAAGTAACTGTTTATTATTATTTCGGTTACATTTTTTTACAACGTAATTCAACACAGTCCAAGGCGTAACAACTGTTGAAACTAAACATGTCAATTTTTTCAACGCATCTTGATTTCACTTTGGAGAAAAAATACACATACAGTAATTTAGCTCAAACAAAATACACATACAGTA
>JADKLZ010000167.1:21542638-21553542 GCA_021533235.1 Biomphalaria straminea
TTTAGCTCAAACAAAATACACATACAGTAATTTAGCTCAAACAAAAATTTCTTTAAAAATGAAATACTGTTACAAATGTATATTTTTTAAAATGTGTTTATTTATTTAAATGAGTTAATTGGCTTCATTCCATTGGCTGAAGAGTGAAGACGCCAAACGCTGAATTGCACGAGACGCTGTCTGCCGGAAGTTCTGATCAGATTTGTTGATTTTACCGCGCTTTTTTTATGTCTTTTTTTTCTCCGGATACTTCGTCCACTCCCCTTTACCCAACGCAAATATTAAGTAAAATGTTGACTTAGTTCAAATGTGTACTCAGAATGTTTACTTTAGAATTAACACAAATTAGTGTCCATAAAAGTCATTTGGATTTTTTTTTCTTCTGTCCGATCTGTTTTGTTTATCCATGTTTTCTAAGGCAGTAATCATTTTTTCCCTTTACTCTTTCAAACAAAATGTCAAAGTTCTTTTTTTTTTTAGTTAGAGTCTAGTTATTATTAGCAGAAATAGAAACGATAACACACTAAAAAAAATAATTAATTAACGGTAACCAAAATAGAGATGAAAAAAAAAAGACAAATATTATAAAATTATATACAAAGACAACCGCGGTATTCAACACTAAATAACATTTAGAACTAATGACAAAATAAATAAATTTGTAAACAACTGAAACTGAAATGTAAACGAAATAATAAAACGAAAACTATAATGACACTACAAAGTGGTGAGCAGGAGACAAGGAAAGAAAACCTAGGTATTACTGAAAAGAAAAATTGTAATTTCCTTCAAACCCTCTGTTAATTAGCAAAAGCAACAATAACCTAGATTTCTATCTCTCCGATATTAATTTCCTAAATTTTAAAAGGGCGAAAAAAAAAAGATATGAGGCCCCTAAAATGAGGCGTAAGACTCGCCTCGTTCATTTGTTAATTGTTTGTGTCCTGTGTGTGTGTTTCGGGTGTTCCTTCAAAATATTTCAAGATTATTACATCCCGGGCCCAAACCTCCCGCAAGACGGTTGGAGAGACGGCGTTCAAAGCTCGAAGCCGCTAACTTTTGAGACCAGTGTTGTTGTTTTTTTTGTGACGGTACGCACCGTACGGCATACCGCCACCTTTTTCAATGTGGGGGGAAAATATGACTTTTCTTGTATTTAAACGTTTATTATTAATTTATTAGTCGTTAAAAGTTAAAAAACAAAAAACACTGATTGAGAGAGCATCGAACGACGCAGGACCATATCAAGACCAGGCGGCCATCCCAACGTTATGATTGGAATTCAATGCTTTTTCTATATAAACAACCCTAAATATTTTTTAATAAAGTTCTTTATAAATATAAATTATACGCGGCACACTATTTTCTGATGCTTTTAATCCATTGAATCTAGGTTTATTAACTAATTAATTGTAGCTTCAAAGTATTTGAGAATAAATTCAAATCGATGCCACAATGGATTCAGACTTTTTAATCGTATTAGTGAAAAAAACGAAATAATTTTATATATTTATGTGTATATATGAATATTGTATATGTATTTTGCTTCTAGAGATACCATTTTCAAAATGTATAAATAAAAAACGGTTTTAAAACAACTGTGCATGAAAATATTGACGATGTAGAAACGTACACTAATGTCCCGCTCTGTGCTTCCATTCTCCTCTACTAAAAAGGAACAATAAATCCCTTGCGTTCAAAGGAGTTTCAAAGACTCATTGTGTTCAAGAAACTCGAGGTACCGGTAACCCGTTAGAAAAAAAATCAAACCCGGCGCCCTCCTTCCAGGGACGTTACTCTCTGAGATACCTGAACACACGGAGTTTTCTTTTGATGTGACTCGGAGTTGTCAATTAGAAGGTACAGCCAAGCGAAGAATTGGACCACTACAGGGAAATGGTTGGTCACTTTGGTCGAGCGACATTGTTTATTGTTGCAGTTGCCTTGAAAACACGTGTGCAATATTTGTGTGTGGATATGTTTGTATTTTTTTAAAAAATGTGTTAGCATCAAGAGATCTTAAGAAACTAATTTATCGGCAAGTCATGGCTGATCAAATGTGATCGATCACAACCTACAAGAATGAAATAAAAACACCACACAAATGAAAGAGATCGATAAGAAACTGTTGAAACTTGGACCGTTGAAAACAGGCTGACAACAAACAAACAATATGGTTTCCTTGAGGACATTGACAAAGATCCCAGAATAGGAAACATTGGGGGAAAAAACGATGGTTTAATTTATTGTCTAAATACTGCATCCATTCATCTATAGGCGCATCTAGAAGGTGGGAGCAGGTTCAGTGATGCTTGATATGTTCTAGAATCTAGAGTGACTGGATGTTTGCACATAAAGACGAAAATCTCGACAAAATTCTGGGAAAATGTTTTGTAGCATTGTGGAATACTATGCTATGCCACCGTTTTTTATAGATAAATTGGTGGGCTCCTTGTGGTTGGTGTTGCCATTTAATTAGACTTTATTATTTGATATTAGGAAACCTGCTTTTTTTTTTAGTTAACGATTGTTTTAATAAAAGTTTTTAAAACAATTATTCAGTTAGGTCTGAAAGAATAAATCATTCCCTCAAATTCTGCATTAATTAAATCATTTGTTTTTAGAACCCAATGCAGACCCTGGGACTGAACAAAGTGGTACTGTGACCAAATAGTGGACGGCTTGGTGGACTCGTTCTGACTGTCGTTACCATACTTTCGAGTTGCGGCCCTTCCTTCAGGCAAAAATAATAAAGGAAAGACCGTTGTGTTACTTGCAATGGTAATGTCTTCGATTTCGGAAGAATTTCATAAGCTTACTAGAGCCCAATTGTGACCAGCATATTTTGCAACACCTGAGAGAGACAAGGCCGTTATCCACCGAGATTCTATTTATTTTTTCATTTTCGTCTTCTGCTCCTCACTTCTGCAAGTTTTGGGCCTCAAATATGTGTCCTGCGGCCTTAGTGTGAGCTCTCCAACTGTCGTCTTCTGCCTGCTACTTTCCCCTATTCCAAGCAGAACAAAGTGGCGCCAGATTTGATTTGTCCTGTGCTATCGGGAGTCACCTTAGCTGTGTTGTTCACCTTTAGAAAACGTGTTGGTAAAAAAAAAAAACAACCAATGAACCAAACGTTGATACCGCGACACTAAATGTTCATAAATAAAAAGCTGCTCAACTCTGTCGACGTCTTGGTCCAATAGTTTAGTCGAGATTCTTGGGGTGAGAAACTGAGAAGATCATGCAAGTTTCATGTGATTCTGTATGCTTGTGAGTTGCTTATATGTTGATTGCAGTTGGAGAGAACATTTCTTGTGAGTTCTTTTATCTGGTCAAGGTGGGTGTGAATAAAAAGAATATATCCACTTAATGAAAAGCCAAACTGGGAGGTTAGGCTCGAGACCTATGTCTTTGTCCACATTGTAAATACTAAAACAAATTAATATATAAACATGTATCATTTAAACATGTCCCTTTAAGATCTAGTTCTTGAAACTTGGCTTCTTGTTGGTCATTACAATCTCTCCCTTTACTTCACATTATCGCAGGACAACGACTAACTCCTATGGACATTCGCTAGAATGGTGGGCGCTATGCTGCTAGATGATGTGGATAGCTGTAAGAAGCAACAAGAATCTGACTTTCAATAGTTAACGTGGTTTAAGAATAAAAAAACAGCTGATTCTTACATTTTTCTTACGGAGGGGCAATGCGGCGGGCAGGGTTCAAACCCTGGACAAATGAGGCGACAATCCAGAGCGCAAACCACACGACAAGATAACTTACATTGATCTCCATAGGATACAGGGTCGAATTTACAACAATGCAAGACTGTACAGTTTCATAGGGCCTCACTCTTTAAGGGGGCCTTCACATTGGACAAATCTAAATTTGTTCATTCAATTTGTTAGTAATATAAAATTCAACATACACGAAGTCTATTTCTTTCTTCACAAATGACTTGCTTTTTGGTTTATTTATAGTATTGGGTGGATTTCAAGTAAACCTTGAACAGGGCAGAAGTCTCCACAAAAATCCTGCGTAAGCCTCCCATTTAATAAAACTCCACGCTGATATTAAAGGACGCCCCTTACCATAACCCCCCCTTTCTTTTTCTAGCACATATAAGTGATATATATATATATAGCTATATATATATATATATATATATATATATTGGTCTTTAACAGGTCAGGTAGCTCTATTTACATATTACAGCATAATTACACAATTGTTATTTGACTTATAATGCGATAGGCTTAATACGTTTTCAAAAGTTACTGGGCATACAGCAGAGTTGTTACATACATGTTACACATATAATTCACATATCTTCAGATCTGAAGCACATATAAAGCAGACACCCTAGTCGCAGACAGCAACACCGCGACAAAATGTTATCTAATCCTATGGAACCGATCCGCAACGGCCTCATAATGTACTGTTAGAGGCCGGATGTCACCCGCGTGCCGTATAGTATCTGGTCTGGACTCCATGGCGAGAGAGTTCAAAAACCTTGCAACCTGAGACTGAATTTTACAAAGAAGGTGGTAACTAAGGAAGCATTCTTGATGTACATAGGTCAGTGTGCAAAGATCTGTGTGGGGCATTTGCGGGCCATAAATTCCTCAAAGATACAACCTAGTTACATAAAACGATTACTTATCATTTACATATAATAAAATAACTATCAATGAACAATGTAAATAGTACACTTCATTGGCAGAGGAGTGTTTCTCTGTTGTCATTGGGCCGTGACAGTAAAAAGAAAGTCACAGAAACATTTTATATAAGATTTAAATATAACAATGAAACTGTAGCTTACCTGTGGCGGAGTAGGTAGCCCTGGAGACCCCACAGGAAACGCCGCTGCCAGGTGGCCGTAAGACATGTTCAGTCTGTCCGTGCTGATCATTCACGGGGCGAAGGTAGATGCCGAGGAGGTGGGTTTAAGAAGGTGAACACGGTAAGTGACGCGCTGTCTGTTGAAGTGACTAGAAGAACTTCGTAGTCTAAACTTGGAATGAGCACTATAGAATCCGTCCGCACAGCTTCGTGAGTACTTTTACAGATAATCTAAGCAGACAAACTCCTCATCTTCAAGCACAAAGAATTAGAAGCGGGTTCTCGACTTTTGTCCATGTTTTGGTCGTTACGAACTTGACCATACGACGCACTCGTCCGTCCTCCTTGTAGTTAGAGGAAAGTAGCCCGCTCCAAAGTGTTGAAAGAATATCATCACACAAGAACAAATGTCATTGCACTATCTCTCCTGAACGATAGATCATCGCTCGAAAAGAATAGAAAACATAAAACACTAGACTGAAAGTCTTGATCCTCCTGGGTATTCAGTGATTTAAACTCAGAACAAACAGGCTCTCAGTGTGAGCGCTAACTGCACGCACGTTTCCTGGCTTTACCTCGGACAAGATTTTTTTAAAAAGTTCCCAGCTCACACTTGCATCTCGCGCTGTAGGTCTGCACTACTCAACACTGCTTTACCTTCTGCTTGTTAACTTTAACTCTTTCCTAAAAGCACACACATTGTAACGCACGCGTTTTGTTTTCTCTTATATTTCTTCTCTTGTATTAGCTTTCAGCCGGCTAAAGAATATCTCCCAGAATATGAGTAGTTGTTTTTTTTTTTAAATAGGTTATTTATTTTTTTGCTCTCGAGTTGCTTTAATTTTTTTTTATTAGGTTGTCATAAGAGCGAATGCTAGCAGAGAGATGGGTAGAATGTTAACACATGTGGATTGCTGGGGTGACGAACATCAGCCAGCGCCTGCGTCCCGCCACGGATTTCAGCTGTCTTATCACAGTGCTCATTAATATGAAATTATCTGACAAGTCAATAGGGGGGTGGCGGAAGGCGGGCTTAGCACAGCAGCGAGAGGCCACTTTTGCTACCGGATCTCTAGAAGCGTCATCGGCGTTAAGCCACGCCCACTCGATTCGACCCTCCGTTTGCTTCAGTTCTGTTTGTGTGTGTGTGTATTTCACTCTCTCTCTCCCCTTTCTTTATGGCGAAGAGGAGGAGAGGGGAGGGTGAACCGGTTCACGCGGTGAGGGAGGTTGACATCGCGTTGTCTGGCTCGGTTGGTTGTTCCTGGCTGGCCGGGACGTTGAACAGCGCTCTAACGGTCAGGAGGATCATCGATTACACGCTTTTCACGCTAACTGGTTAACATCCCACGCCTTCCGGAGGGTCAGGGCGTTGATTGACACATTGTCAGTCATCGCTATTTCCACGCCTACTCGAGTGAAAAAAAAAAGGGGGAGGTACGTTCGTTTTCACCTTTGCCTTCCGCGCCATTTGAGCTATTTGTGTGTGTGTGTGTGAACGAGGTCTTGTGAGGTTTTCTTTCCGTCAGTCATCAAGCCTGTGGTTGTGTCGTCTGCCCAGGCATCTCTCGCGCCCAACAAGACCAGTGGTTAAAGTGACAGTAATACACAAAGTGGAGACACGAGAGATGTGGTACAAGCAGAACGGAACTATGCACACTTCAGTGGACTGGTGCTTTGAAAATGTACTACTTCAAAGAGAAGCAACTGTAAAAGAGAGGGACTGAGATTGAGAGAATGTAATCGATAATTCTGTTTTACGTAGCGTATTGACAAAAGAATAAACAACTACTAATAAATAGAAACTGTAAACCTACATGTAATAAAATAACTCAAATAGAGTTTTAAATTAGCTTTGTATTAATATACATATAAATAATTTTTTTTTCTTATTTGTGTGTTTCAGGCACCCTTGAAGAGAAGAAATTAATCGAGATTTGATCCCGGCGGGGACCATTGGTTCGAAACCCAAGCGCTTTACCGCTCGGCCACCAGCCCCATAGTGTCATATCAAGTCCAAGAATATTTCTACAATGGACTAAAGGAGAGAACAGATTATCTTTATCGCGGGTCCCTCCAAAGCCGAGGGGCGTGGGGTGGATACGCCGCAGATACTCCCAGATCGCCACCCGCTAAGGTCACCCTGACCTAACACACATCAGCGTGTGTGCGTTGTCTTTGGGAACTTTTATGTCAGGTGACCATCAGCAGAGTCTCCTATTGTCACCATGCCTCGACTAGTCCAAGGATTTATACATAAACTGCTTGCACTTGTAGACTGCCACAAAGTGGATACCCACAAGACATTATGTATGGTAGTCTACTAGAAGGTAGAACAGCGGCAGGTCGCCCAATATACTGATGTATGCAAACACGGCATGAAGCTTTCAAAATCGATTTTAACAATTAGAGGCACCGGGAGCGAGCGTAAAGGAAGAGTACTGGATTGCAGATCGCATACTCACCAAAAGTAAAAAGAAGAGTGAAAGTGTAACAGCCCCTTGTGATTACAGATGCTCAACCTGTGACCGCAGCTGTGTGTCAAGGATTGGCCTCTTTCTTTAGAAGTTGCAGGGGAAGGATTATCACTCGAGATTCGAGAGTTGAAATGCCACTAAAACACTATATACCTTAAACGTTAAAACATACACATTCTCTCTCTCTCTCTCTCTCACACACACACACATATCTACACTCACACACACTTATACACACATTTAATCCAAAACTCTCTCAAGCATTCACCCCTTGACTCATACACTCTTTCACGGCCTCCCACACAGTCTCGACTCTTGGCAGCCTCAAAACTTTTCAAACTCAGAGCTGCTTCTCAAAGATTTTGAAATCAAACAGCCTATCAACTTTTTTTTTTAACTTAGTAGCTCCACTTGGTGATGTTGTGACAGAGCGTACCATGACGTTGGCGGGACATGTTCTCCAACAAAATGAATTGAGCATAATAAGAGGCCAACACGAGAAAAGCGCAAACAGGGACGTCCTCGTATAACTTTGCGCCACACTTTTATTTAGGACCTAAGAGCAGTAGATACCAGGTGGGAGGAGGCTTCAGACATTGCCAATGACAGATCTTTGTGGAAACAGCTTGCCGCCCAATGTGCCGAACCGCGCGGGAGGATCTAAGTCTAAAAGAGATGTATTCATTCATTTTAGCCTCTGAAAGACCCCAACAGCAGCTTCAAATATACAGCAGCGCTCAAAGTTGTTTTTAAAACTATTATTCATAGCAGCTTTTTAAACAACTTTTTTTAGCCAATATTTTACCAATAGTAAGGAAACCAACTTATCTGATATTAAAAGCTCAAGAAACCGCTCAGCTGCTCTTGTGAAGCCTCACAGTGACAAGTATCTGATAACATTCTAAACCCACTACTTGAGATTGAAACACTCTAGATATCACTAATGAGCTAGAGACTCGAACACTGGTGCATTAGTTCAATACTAACATTAGGAGGCGCAGTGGCTGAGGGGTAAAACGCTTGGTTTCCGAACCGGAGGTCCCGGGTTCGACTCCTGGTGACGAAAGGGATTTAAATTTCGGAATCTTTGGGCACATCTGAAACCACCTAGCTCTAATGGGTACCTGATGTGCAGGCTACACGACACCCTCATTAACCATTGGCCACAGAAGCATCATCTGATCGCATGATCTGAATGGGGAACTTTACTATTTTCACCCCCTAACGTTAGGTTGGCTGCTAGCATCTTAAAGTTGATGCATCAAAAATGTCGTCAATGCACTTGAATTAGACTTCCTTTATAAACACATGATATCATAGCAGGGCCGGTCCTAGGCCGCTGCAACCTATGCGGTCGCAGTGGGCACCGCGATTTCATAGGCCCCGCGCTAACCTCTAGAAGTAAT
Organism: Biomphalaria straminea; assembly: GCA_021533235.1. Classification (NCBI taxonomy): domain Eukaryota; kingdom Metazoa; phylum Mollusca; class Gastropoda; family Planorbidae; genus Biomphalaria; species Biomphalaria straminea. The sequence continues at coordinate 21,551,367 of JADKLZ010000167.1, forward strand.
TATTAAATTGCAAAATTTTTACGAAAAATTCCATGAAATCTCATGAATTTATTCAAATCTTCTGAAAAATCTCATGAAAAATAGACAAATAGGTATCAAGGTTCGTAAAAAAAGTAAATTCGACTGAGATTTTGTAGGCCTACTTAGTAAAGAATGAATAAAATTCAAAGTCGATTTTTTTTTCTAATACAAAATCTTAATTTTCACTTATTATCCTTTTTCCCACCCAGACTAGGCCCCGCGCAATCAGTTTCGCATAGGGCCCCGCAATCGCTAGGGCCGGCCCTGTATCATAGGGCTTGTTCCTGAATAAAATGCATGTAACCTTCAACCTTCAGCTGCAGAGCTTTATCATGACAGTTTGGAACAAATACTTGTCGAACTTACAAACTGTTCTTTAATAATCCCAGATATCCCGAATTCCCTAACATTGTTTTAGTTCACGAACATAAAACATGTAAGTATTTACTGGGTGAAAGTGAAATGACTGAAATTTTAATTTTTCTTATTATACAATACAGACGTTACTTCAAAAAAAGAAGATGATTACGTCATATGCGTCATACATTTAGTCGTGCATATCAAAAAATGACCTAAAGTCTTCCAAGTCACTGGTTTTTCTGGCTGGCTCAAGCAACCCATACCATGCTTTAAAAGAACTAATTCCAAGCTAATGCTGCCCGATCACTTACTGAACATTGTGGCCAGAGAAATTATTTCGTACATGAGAATTAAGGGTCGCACCACCGCACGATAAATAACTACACAATTTTAAAAAATAGTAATGAAATAAAAGCACCGAGTCGAATATAACTAAGTGACTAAGTCTACATTGTACGCTATGGCCTTGAGTGTCAATGTCCGGACAGCACGGCTTCATGTCAGGTATGACCCGTAGTATGAATAGTCCTGAACTGACCACAAGTCGATCGGTTACACTGTTACACAATACAATTATACAAACACATATATACATTATGCAGGACATAGTTTTCATGTATTACAGTTTGTACGCACTCAACTTAGATTCATTCTCATTCAGAATTATTTCATCACGAATACCTTCTGTGAGAGAAATCATAATAAACTGTCAAACTCTTATTAAAACAAAGCCAGTTACTTCGTTCTAACAGTCCCTAACCCCGAGCACCAGGAAGTTGACATGCAAAAATACTTTCAATCGGCTGATCGGCACAGCTCTCAGAAGGTTACGTCAGACCTCGCAGAATGATGTCTGATTGTCCCTTGGGATGTTCAGAGATCACGTCAGACAGACCTCTCAGAATGATGTCTGATTGTCCATTGGGATGTTCAGAGATCACGTCAGACAGACCTCTCAGAATGATGTCTGATTGTCCTTTGTGATGTTCAGAGATCAACAAACACCAACTTTGAAGTGTTATTACCAAGTCACTTGCACGCTCGCCATTCGGCTACAGCAGCTTGTTTTGTAAACTTTATAAAGCACCACCGCCCCCCTCCCATGTCCATGGTTGTAACAACCTCGACTACACCTAGCTGTCTCTCCAATCATCTTGTCAAAACTGTAACTGTCAATGAGTTTCACAGGAAACTGAAAGAGATGAATGATCAATTTATGAGTTGCTGTAGAATAGCAGTGGGTTGTCGGGAAGTCGACAGGGAAGTAACTCGCTCACAGTGTTTTATTGGCCACGACCGTATCACTCCATTTCACATATTCGCGGAAAATTTACCAACATCAAAATATTTTAGTGAAATAACGTCTGCTTCTGTTTGCCGTGAAATTCTCTCTAAAAGAAATATTTATTGCAGGAGGTTTTTTTAGGGAAAAAAATGGATGGATCGTCTAAGCAAATAATTCGTTGGTTCTCATTGACCGTGACAACAAAATGCACAAAGTGAATGAGCAAGGCGTGCTTCAAGGAGTACACAAGTTTTCCTGCTAGAGTTGTCAGCCCTCTGGTGGCGTTACAATTTCAAACATAAATATATTTTATTGATAAACATTGTGTGATATGTTATAAGTGTATTTGTTTTTGTTTTTATTTTTGACGCTATTTTTTTTTGTGTGCTCTTTTTTTTATCCTAGTTAACTTCCCTTTTCTCTCTATCATCTTGGTTTATTTGTCGTGCAATTTAAAGTTCATTTTGTATTCATGTTAGGTTTGTATTCATGTTAGGTTTGTATTCATGT
>JADKLZ010000167.1:21598741-21622146 GCA_021533235.1 Biomphalaria straminea
ATATAAATATGTAAATAATAAAATTAAAAATAAAATTTAGAAATTTCAAAGTGGTTCATCTTGAAAACCAAGTTTTCTAATATGGACCACATCGGACTCCAATATGGACCAAAGATAATGAAGTAAAAATTACATAGGTTAATGAACAAAAACTAAATATTTTATTATTTTTAAATTATGCAATTAAAAGCACTTCCATTTTTCATTATCATTAATTGCTGTTTTACATGAGAAAATTAAATTTTATGAATGCTAAATAGTTACGCAACAAATTTTATAGGTAGTAAAATACATTTTTTTAATTATTATTATAGCTTTTATATAGCGCTACTTTCATGCTTACAGCATCTTCATATCGCTTTGGTCCAATATCATTTGTGGACCAGAGGGGGGTGGGGTATCAAGGAGTTGGTTTTCCGTGCTGCCTTTAGGTGCTCAATAAACACAACTCTGCCCGAGTCGGGTATGGAACCTGGAGCCCCCTTCTAGGGAGCCAAGCCAAGCCTAGTTCAAGCGCACTTGTAACGATTCAATTTATTTATTTTTGATAAATGCAAGTGTTTTCCTGCAATCAGAGTGCTCTATTCATCCTAATTTTTTTAAAAAGTCTTAGATCAAGTCTAATAAAAAACAAGATTACAAAGAGAGTTTGTGTGATACACAAACTCAGAGGCGGCCCCCGTCGGAGTCGGATCCCTGTCAGATCCGCCTATTCGCAAGATGTTTCGGATGTTCCTTCTGGATCAATTCCTGTATGCTCCCATCCTTAAACTATCGCAATATTTCTGAAAGAACAGTAAAGGTTAAATCATATTTTCAAAAGCCTTTAGTGTTTTTTTCTAACCGTGACGGACAGACCAACCAACAGACAAAACGCACAAAATATGCTTGTTTCTTTCTAATGGGGGCACTAAACAATTTTTTTTTTAAATCTGATTTTTTAAAAAATTTAAGAAATTAGTTTAGAATCATGTCATTTCCGGGCTTTACGCTAGTACACGAAAGCCGCTGCTAAAAGTTCATTTTAAAAAATGTGCATGATATCTACATGCCAGAAGCATTTGTTATAGTAACATTCCCTCCCTTAAATTTACGTAATTGTTTTAGAATTGGTGTTTTGTTATTAAAAAATCGCTTGCATAATTAATTTTATAAATTAAACGGTTTGCTTTTAGAAAACTAAAAGTAGCCGTTGCACCTAAACTTTTCAAGCCGCATTTAATGGTGAAATAATATTTTTCGTATCTCTTCTAGTTTTGGCGCTCTGAGTCTGACAGACGGACAGACAGACAGAAATTCATTTAAAAAAATGTGCGTGATATATACATGCCAAGAGCATTTTTTCTAGTAACATTTCCTCATTTAGATTTACGTAATTGCTTCACAATTGGTGTTTTATTATTAAAAAATCGCTTGCATAATAATTTTTATAAATTAAACGGTTTGCTTTTAGAAAAATAAAAGTAGCCTTTGCACCTAAACTTTTCAAGCCGTATCTAATGGTGTAAAAATATTTTTCGTATCTCTTCTAGTTTTGGCGCCCTGAGTGTGACAGACGGACAGACGAACATTTTGCACAAACCTAATAGCGGCTTTTTCCCCTTACGGGGGCCGCTAAAAAAGGAGGCAAAAAATGTCAATACTTTTATGCGAGCTACATTTGATGTACACATAGCGCAACGTCTACAATAGACTTGATCGTCGTAAAATCATTATCATGTTAAATAACAAGTTGAGAAGAATCGCGTTAGCGGAGACGTTTTGAAATGTCTTCTTCAAATAGTTTTGAGTCTATATTGATGCAGACTGTTATATGCCAACATTTGTATATTTTAAAAGGCCCTACTTGGAAGATAAAAAAGATATTTCTAGCTTGAAATATTTTAATTTTTGAAAGATTGGTAACAAAACTGTTTTACTTAATTAATATGCTTTTTTACCTGGTTAATATTTAAACATGGCCTGGTAGTTGCAATGAAAATTACCATGACAAAATTTACTGACCGGCTTCGCCCCACCCCTGTATTGTATGCATTGTATGTAAGGATGTCGCCCCCCCCCCCCTCCTTTTTGAGAAATTCATTGATGAGAACAAGGCATCTCATATCTCTAGGATTCAAAAGCTCATATGCGATCATTTTCTTAACGATATTTTCTAAACCTAATATTCACAACTACTGATAATAAATAAAATGAAAAATACAGAATACAGAGAGTTGATACAGAGTTGCAGAGTTGATACGTTGAAGTGTGAAGAGTTTGTACAGACCTTGTTACGTTATAGCCAATTGAACAGAATATGATTTATTTAACTGTTGCGTTATTTAGGAGCCTCGAGTTATCAAGTTTTTTAAGTTGGTGGTGTCGTGTGGTGCATTTTGAAGAGAGCCTGGAAAGTGAGATTCGTTACAATATATATATACATATCGAGAGAGAGAGAGAGAGAGAGAGAGAGAGAGAGAGATGTGATCTAATATGAACCACTGATATGGCCAAGAATCAAATATGGACCACAGCTGGTCCACATTAGAATTTTTACGTGGTCCATATTATAAAAATGATAGGCAAAAAGTTGTCACTAAAAGTTAATAACACGATTACTGTGTTGAACATTCTTTCACAAAGTCATTAGTGGCCCTAAAACATGAACAAATTTATTTGAGTCTTCTCGTGTAAGTCTGCTTCTCCATACAAGACATAAACGAGGAAAAGATTTAAGAACGAAATGTGCAAAAACAGAAAATCAACTAGCTCATAAAATGTACTTTCGTTTTCTATGTACTGATGTATGCAAACCAAGCAAGGGCAGTCACTGTTGCATATTAAATATTTAGTTTTTGGCAATATATTGTAGTTTCCCTAATATCGTGGTGGTCCATATTTGATCATGGTCTATATAGCAAGACTCTCCCCTAATAGTTAGAGACAACATCGAGTGTACTTTTCCAAATGTAGAAATTGCCTTGCACATATTTTTAACATTAATGGTCACGAACTGTTCAACTGAGCGCTCTTTTTCTCAGTTGAAACGTACAAAAAATGCAAGTAGATCAACAATGAAACAAGAAACAAGAAAGGCTTGATTCCTTGTCTCTGCTGATAATTGAGGCGGACTCGTTGCGCAAAATTAACTTTGATGATGTACTCAAAATCTTTGCCAAACGTAAATCTAGAAAAAAAGAACTTTAGAATGTAAATGTGTGCTCTCTGACTTTCTCAGTTAATATCTCCACGTTGAAAAAAATTGCTTACAAAAAAAAAAGAAAATTTAAATTTAAAAAGAAGAAAAAAAAAAAAAAAAAAAAACAAAGACAAACGATTATTAACACATATGTTTGTACTACCGTCACTCATATAAAACCTACAATAAGGTATTTCTGTATTATAGGATTTTTAGGCGTATTTTCTTTTTTAAATTTATTCTTTTCTTTTTTTTTTTTTTTTGCATAATATTGAACATACCAGCTGTCAGTGGAGGATCGGGGATTCGGGCAGAAGGGGGCACCCATGTGGGTTTGTGCCTAGGGCACCAAATTGGCTTAATCCGGCCCTGAATGGAGGGATGTGTAAAACTAAAAGCAGACCACGGGGATGGATGGATGGCAAAATCCGGTATGAACTTCTTATTGTCCGACAGTCAGGCTGGGCAGGGCATTTATTTAACCGAGCGAGGCGAGGCCACCTGATATTAGTTTTATTATTTGGGGCGTTGGAAGGTGATTAGGGCATCACTGTTTAGGGTAGATGTATTTTTGCAGAGAATAAAAACAATTTGTACAAAGTATAATTTCCATGTTGCGGGGTTGGAAATGTCAGAGTTATATATATTTGTATATCTGTAATAGTTAGTACTTATTTGAAATAAATGGTTACAAAGTTTCTAGCCAGATTATATCTTTAAAAGTGATAATTAGAAAAAATAAAATACGTCTCTGATGTATTCGGAATTGTCACGATAAATTTTCAACTCAGTAATTTACTCTTTGTTATTACAAAATTATATCAACTCAGTCTGTCTTTCTGTCAGGTAAAACGTTTGCACACGTTATTTCTCTTCTCTGAAAATACAAGAGTCAATTTGAAAAAAAAAAACAAAAAAAAAACAACAATTATTTCAAATCATACAGATTGATTGTGGTTGGTCTAATTCTATTTCAAACTTAATTACATAGGCCTATGTCTAAGCGTTTCTTGTTTAGGTTTCCATTTCTTAGATCCGGTCAAGGAATAGAAAACGATAAAGAGAAATGTGATGGTGATGTAAAGATACTTTATGAAATACTTAAGACAGTAAAAAGGAGGAGAAGACATAGCTTATTACCACCTCCTACATTCTGTACATCAGAAATATCCAAATAGCTATTTATGCACGAAAACTCTACCTGTATACTATTGGAGATGTTAATTTTAAAATTTATGAAATAGTAGTCTGCTTATTGATGTTGCAATAATCATATTGTTGTGACCCAACATTGCGCACTTTCATTCGGTGCGAGACTGTGCACAATACGACACAGGACACAGACACGCTAAAAGTTAGAGGACGTCAAAGATGGTCGATAATTAGATCTGGATGTAGACAAGAAAGAAGTGTTGTTATTACTGAGTACTCTAGTTAAATATTTGTTACCGAGCTTCTGTTGTTCTATTATTCAACTAATGTTTTTATATCCTCCTTTCGTTGAGGTTCTCTGAGCTTGGTGTTGTCAAAGATACAGAATATATAATCTTATCTTATAAAATACAGACGTTTCTTCAAAAAAGAAAACGATTACGACGTACGAGTATCAATGGACCTCATTCACCAAATGTAAATAAACACATTTAGCCACGTCATAGTATTGATAAAATAGTGAAAAATACGGATCACGTGACACCCTTACGTATTGCGTAATTTGTATAGAACATATAGAGAAAATTTTGTTTGTTTACGTTTGGTGAATGAGGTCCAATTAGTCATGCATATTAACCAATGACATAAATTGGGCCAATTCATTGGTTTTCCTGGCTGACCCAGGCAATCTATTCCATGCTCTAAAAGCACTAATTAAGAAGGAGTTTCGACGACTTTGTCCTAGCATATGGAACGAGGAATGTGCCTCTCTCTTTATGTCTTTCTGGGTATTTTATTAAATTTTTAATTATTAAATTATGATGTTAGGTTTAACAGTGCTAAAAACGTGAACAAAACATTCTGTACAGTGGACACTCAAAAGGATTGCTATTTATGGATTTGTCTTCCATTTAATGAAACTTTCCAAAAGTTGTACACTATAATCTATATACATACTCGAAAATATCACTCATGGATCACTACAAATTCGCAACTATCAAACTGATTCGCATCAAATTCCAAAGACATGTCTAGGTCCTCACTAAGAACCGTTTTAACAGATTCGCAATCTGACGACCGCTATTCACGAAAAACCACAAGTTCAATCAAACCTTTGAATTTTATTTTCAGTATTTTCCCAAAAGGCCGCAGTCTGTAAATGAAGTATATAAAAACAAGATTACAAAGAGAGTTTGTGTAATACACAAACTCAGAGGCGGCCCCCGTCGGAGTCGGATCCCTGTCAAATCCGCCTATTCGCAAGATGTTTTGGATGTTCCTTCTAAGTCCCTGGCTCAATTCCAGTATGCTCCCATCCTTAAACTATCGCAATATTTCTGAAAGAACAGTAAAGGTTAAATCATATTTTCAAAAGCCGTTAGTGTTTTTTTCTAACCGTGACGGACAGACCAACCAACAGACAAAACGCACAAAAATATGTTAGTTACATCATAATGGGGGTATTAAACAATTTTATTTTAAAAAATCTGATTTTTTTTTAAAATTTAAGAAATTAGTTTAGAATCATGTCATTTCCGGGCTTTACGCTAGTACACGAAAGCCGCTGCTAAAAAATCATTTTAAAAAATGTGGGTGATATCTATATGCCTTACGTATTTCTTATAGTAACATTTCCTCCCTTACATTTACGTAATTATTTTAGAATCGGTGTTTTGTTATTAAAAAATCGCTTGCATAATAAATTTTATAAATTAAACGGGTTGCTTTTCGAAAACTAAAAGTAGCCGTTGCACCTAAACTTTTCAAGCCGCATTTAATGGTGAAAAAATATTTTTAGTATCTCTTCTAGTTTTGGCGCTCTGAGTCTGACAGACGGACAGACGGACAGACAGACAGAAAGTCATTTTAAAAAATGTGCGTGATATCTACATGCCAAGAGCATTTCATATAGTAACATTTCCTCCCTTAGATTTACGTAATTGCTTCACAATTGGTGTTTTATTATTAAAAAATCGCTTGCAAAATAATTTTTATAAATTAAACGGTTTGCTTTTAGAAAACTAAAAGTAGCCGTTGCACCTAAACTTTTCAAGCCGCATTTAATGGTGAAAAAATATTTTTCGTATCTCTTCTAGTTTCGGCGCCCTGAGTGTGACAGACGGACAGACGGACAGACGGACATTTTGCACTAACCTAATAGCGGTTTTTTCCCCTTACGGGGGCCGCTAAAAATTACAAAAATTTCTTATTTTTAAAGCATTTTTTTTTCTCTTTTCCTCGGTCTCGACGACCCACGACATCTGACGAAATTAAGACAGCAATATCTAAACTCAAAAAACACAAGGCACCAGGCTCTGATGGACTTCCTGCTGAAATATTTAACATGGGTGGTGTCGCCCTGACCGAGAGGCTAACAGACTTGTTCGCTCTATGCTGGGAGAAGTGCGTGGTCCCACCTGAACTTCGAGACTCTGTAATCATATCCCTATACAAAAAGGGTGACAAGTCTTACTGCTCAAACTATCGAGGCATTACACTTCTTTCGGTAGCAGGAAAGATCTTTGCTCAAGTGTTGCTCGACCGACTCATCCACTCATTAGTGGATGAGGTCTTATCTGAAAGACAATGTGGTTTCAGAGCCGGTAGAGGTACATCTGACATATTTGTTCTGCGACAGTTACATGAAAAATGCAAAGAGAAGAACCAAAACCTGTACGCTGCCTTTGTGGACCTCACCAAGTGTTTTGACACGGTCAGTCGCGATGGTTTGTGGAGGATTTTGGCTAGGCTGGGATGCCCACCTACGTTCTAACTTCCTATCCATCCTCAAACAGTTTCGCGTTGGACAAAGAGGGCAGATCAGACACAATGGTGCTCTTTCTGATCACTTCCCAACAGAAAAATGGCTTGAAGCAGGGCTGTGTACTTGCCCCTACCCTATTCGCTATCTTCTTTGGCGTATTGCTGGGTCAAATGAGACAGCGATTGCATGAAGGCATCTACATCCGGTTTCGTTCTGACGGCAATGTGTTTAATCTCCGACGTCTATTATCCCACACAAAAACAAAGGAGATGGTTATAACGGAGCTTCTCTATGCCGATGATTGCGCCCTGCTAGCTGACAATGAAAATGACCTTCAGAACGCTGTAAACGAATTTGCCTACGCTGCCGCCTCTTTCGGTCCATCTATTAACCTCGGGAAAACAGAAGTCATGTTCCAGAAGTCACCAAATGAAACATACTCAGCCCCAAGGAATGCCAAGGATCACAGTAAACGGACAGCCCCTTAACGTGTAGACCACTTCACATATCTGGGTAGCATAGTGTCAAATGACTCCTCACTTTCGAGGGAAGTTGCTAACCGTCTGGCCAGGGCCAGTAGCGCTTTCGGACGCCTACCTACAAAAATTAATGTCTACCGGGCGGTGGTTCTCTCAACACTTCCTTCTATATGGCTCTGAGACATGGACACTATATACAAAACAGCTAAGACTTCTTGAGCGCTTTCACCAAAGATGCTTGCGCTCCATCATGGACATACGATGGCAGGACCGCACTACAAACAGCGATGTCCTTGCGAACGCCGGTATGGACAGTATAGAGTGACTTCTTATCGTCCGACAGCTACGCTGGGCAGGGCACGTATCCCGTATGGGAGACGAACGTATGCCAAAGGCAGTCTTTTTTAGTGAGCTAAAAGTTGGTCGATGTAACAGAGGCGCCCCAGGGAAACGCTTCAAAGACCAACTTAGGCGTCAACTTTCCTTGGCTGACATCGAAGAGAGCGCATGGCTGCATGCGGCGTCGGAACGAGACCGCTGAAGGTCACTCACGAAGGCCGCGGGATATACATTTGAGACCAAAAGAAAATCTGCTGCCGAGGACAAACGCAGACGACGAAAAGAAAATCTAAATCGACCACCTGCGGACAATGGTTTTGCTTGCTCAGGATGTGGCAAAATATGTAGGTCACGGCTGGGGCTGCCTCACTAATCTTCGGACTCGAAGACAAGCCTTATATAAATAAAAAAAAAGGAAAAAAAGTAGATTAATAGCATGGGAAAAAATAGATCTAGAGTTTGTTTCTTTTGATTAAAGGATGCAAAGTAAGGTAAAAATAAAAAGAAACTGGAACAGACACAAAATAGAGCGGTGAGATTCATAACAAACGAATATATATGAATATATTTGACTTAAGTGTAGTCAAATCACTAAATTCAGAAAGCATTCAGGATAGAAGACTCAAAAGTAAAGTAACAATTATACACAAGACACTGAACCATAATCTCCAAATACAAAAACAAAACTTAATAAAATACTCAGAAGGACACAAAGATAATGACACATACGTAGTCCCATATGCTAGGACAAATCTGTACAAATGATCTGCTTCCCTAGTGCCATTAGAGCATGGAATGGGTTGCCTGAGCTAGCCAGGAAAACCAGTGACTTGGCAGAATTTAAGTCATATGTTAATATGCATGACTGAATGTTTGACGCGTAGGACGTAATTATCTTCTTTTTTTTTTTTTTTGAAGTGACGTCATTATTATGTAAAATAAGATAAAACTAAACACATATGCTATACATATAGATTGAAAAGCTGAAAAGTGTGTGTTGAAAGGTCGATCACTGGGAAGATTCTAAAAAAAGTAAAGGGTTATCTTTGTAATAAAAAAAAAAGTGTGAAAGTGGGTGTTTCTGTGTGGGAAGGGGGTTGGATACGGTCAAAAATCAACACATGGTAGACCTATATAAAAAAAGAGAAGCCAAAGAAAAGATTGTATGTAGGGCTAATGCAATTAAAAGGGGGGGGGGGCCAGAACTGATAGGCCCTACTAGAATTCACGGGATAAAAGCCTCAGTGTCTGGAGGGGCTTTATAAAGAGGGTATTTCTAAATCGTCTATCATAGTCAATGATAAACAATATACGATGAGCAGGGTGAAAGAAATCAAACAAAAAATATGGGTTCTAGAAAGAGAAACATTGAGAGAATTAAAGAGGGGGGGGGGGGCGTTAAATTTCTTTATAACAGATAATAATAATAATAATAATTTTATTTATAAAGCGCTGTTAACAAACAAAAATGTAGGCTCAAGGCGCTGTAAAAACATTACAAACACAAATATATGATATGACAAACTAATCTAAAAAAGTTCTAAACAAATAGGTCTTAATGTTCTTCTTAAAAGTGGTGAAGCATGTTGTCTGTCTCAGATCGATTGGGAGTGAGTTCCACTGATTCACGGGATAAAAAGTACGTTTTGGGCGGGGGTGGTCGTAAAATTGAGGCCCATTTATTGAAAGTTAAAAAAAAAAAAAAGATATGCCATGAAAACAAATCAACAGGCGTAGCTGGTATTTATTGTGTCCTGCTAGCGAGAATTTCATTTGTCTTTAATTGTAAACACGCGACGAAGTCTCCATTGTGTTTCTCATTTCATGACTCGGTAACACTTCTCTCCTAATACTGTTGTTCTTCAGCATGTTTGTGCTTTTTAGTATATAAACATTCCCCCCCCCCCCTGATTCTTAAAGAGACAAAAATGTATTTGGATTGGATGTTGTTTTTCATGCAAAACTAGCGAAGCTGTTTAAAGAATCTTTGATGGGAAATATGTGTTACAAAAAAAGCGATATATTTATGCAAAAAGGAATACACTGTAAACTCAAAACTCAAAAGCGGCAACGCTCCAGTTTTAGATACGCTCCGAGTGAAGTCGTAACTCTTCGTTGATCTCGCGTTTATTCCCTACCCTCGTCTCTATACCCCGTGTGCACCCGAGAGCGCTTCCTGGGGACTTTTGCTTAACCGCCCGGATCGAGAATAACGATGCTTATAACACCCGCGTGAGCGGTAGGGTGTGTGGGAAATAACTCACCAGATAGCACCCGCTATCACAGCCTTCACGGGGAGGAAACACAGGGAGACCTGGAAACGTTAAAAGGGAAGGGGGTTGCTGATGGTCTAGGGCGATTACCGCAGCACCAGATCAATGAAAGACGATTCAAGTTTCAAATTGTGGCAGAGAAAGAAACGAAGCAAAAAAAAATGATTCGGAGTTCACGTTCAAATGTTCTTCAGCTTTACAAATTTATCTGGGTAAACTGTGTTTTTTAATGGGACAATATTGTGCTCGATCTAGGTTGAAAACAAAACGGTTCTCGAAATGAAGAAAAGAAAAAAAAAAAGTTTTGTTGTTTGATCGATAAGAAAATTGGCATTTTGTGTAATTGTTTCTTTTTGAAGTCTGATCTTGTTTTTAAGTGATTTTCTTTTTTCTTTTTTTGTTTTCTTTATTAGAACTTCTGCTTTACTTTGTTGTGTTTCTATTACTTGTCTGTCTGTTCATCATTTACACTGTGTTAACCCTCAAAGTTTTTTAAAAATCTTGGTATTAGTATTTATCAGGGGGGGGGGGGTAAGCTAGAAATTATCCATCGTTCGGAGGCCCCTGGAGTGTTGACCACTTTGGGGGTTTGTATTTTATGTATAATTTAATTTTTAATGTAAAAAAAACACTAATTTGGGCCTTCACTCAAGTGGGGGCCCAGGGGATCTTCAAATTCTCCCCCCTTCCCCATCCTAGCTACGCCACTGGTATTTATTTGGTGGTTGAGTAGTTTAAATGTTTTATTCGAGCACGACGTGTTGAACGTCCGTTTAATCTAAAATTATTTTTGTCTGTCTCAAATGTTTCAACTAGACCAGACATCGGTTGCAGGAAACTTTTAGGAGGTCATTGTGCTCGTCACATAACGCCATAGTGAACCACAGTGCTAGTTACATGACTCAAATAGTTTGTAGTGCGATCTGGAGGAATAAACGCGCGCACATACTTATGCGAGACGTTAGGAAAGAAAGAAACACACACCCACACATATATGATCTACAACTCTGTAAAATAACTGATTCACCAGGTTATGAAGACATCTTAAGAAAATTCGAAAATAAATTCCCCACTTTTTCCTCTTTCCGCTCCGTTTATTTTTAAATGTTAAAACCAGGGGCGGTAATTCATCCGTGAAACCAAAGGGAAAAAAAAGTAAGACTGATCTAAAGGGATTATTTATATTTCATAAAAAAAAAATTACATCAAGAGATGAGACACGCCCAAACCTAACACACACACACACATAACCACTTAACTTATTATCTTTCGTTACAATCTACTTATCTTTTTCATTTTTTTTTTAATTTACGGGTGTGTGTCAACAGCTTAGAATAATTTCACAATTAATAATAAGGCTTGTCTTCAAGTTAAACAGTAGAACATAATTGAAATATATAGTAACGCTAACAATAGAGAACAAACTGCAAACTAAAGTATCTGAATAAACCATTTAAAAAAAAAAAAAATAGAGAATGCAAGAAATAAATATGAATACCCTGAGTGCTCTTGCGAGGTCCTAATAGAAGCCCAAGGCTGAAGAAGAAAAGTTTAGGCTCTGTGACCAGTCTAAAATAGAAGACTAGGCGCTTTGATCAGATTCATACTAAGAGCAAAAAACTAAGGCCCCAGCGGTTCTCAACCTATAAAGCTCGGCGACCCCTTGTTACGATCCCCCACTCTGCCGCGACCCCCCCCCCACACACACATACAGCAATAGAACAGTAGACCATAACAATCCATATTTTCGTTGGTCTTAGGCAACCCCCTGGCAAATAGTCAATCGACCCCCAAGGGGGTCGTGACCCACGGGTTCAGAACCTCTGGTTTAGGCGCCATGGCGTGGCTCAAACTGAAGGCTAAATGCAGAGATGTAGTACAAAACGACATCCTTGATTGCCAATAGTGTTACATGCTCGTGTGTGAATGTGCGTGACATCTAATATATATCCAATGCTATAGTAAAGACATGACTAATTCTCTACCATATACCTTGGTGATCTCGGGAAAATATAGGAATGATTGTCAACGTACTATCCGATTCTTAATCGAATCTAGCATGGATTTTGGACCCTAGGTAAAGCCTAATAATTTTTCTTTAAATATAAATACAGTATAATAAATGCCTATTAAAATTCCAATCTTAAATTAGTGTTATCAATAAAAAATATATATATTTCGGTTTGCTTTTCTTTTCTTTTTTTCGTTTGTTACAAAATGTTAAACAATAATTTAAAATTAAACAAAATTGGACCTAAAACTAAAGTTAATTCCTCCGCTTCTCTCTACAGTAACTCTTTTTAAAACCAGACTTAAATAATTAATGTGCACATCTTTGATTTTTGTATCTGTAATATTGTAGCCACTGGAAATACTGCATCATTAATCTTCGGACTCGAAGGCAGGCATATTACTGCATGATCAGTGTCATGCGCACCCTTCTCTTCGTGTTTTAGTGCACGATAAGTTTTGTTTCTAAGTGTCACAATACTCTCTCTCTCTAGTGCTTTATGTCACAATCTCTTCTTGTGGTGTTGTTAGATGTCACTAGCTGATAGGAGAGAAGTCTTGTGCCGCCGGGGATTGTAAAGATTTAAATATTAATTATTGACGATGACGATCTAGGATTCAACAGAGTAAATGCCTTGATGATAAAATACAGGAACTTTTATTTAAATCCAACATAAGTACAGCTATGTACAAATATATATCAATGAAATAAGTTTTTGAACAAAAGCATATTTCTTATGTAGAATTATATTAAATTTAACAATGCGACTGTACTCCAGAAGATCCAGACTTCGACTTCCAAAGCGTCTTCTTGCCGGCAAGCCTCGTTTTCAGCTAAACCATCTCAACCAATCAAATTGAATACCCACGTCTCCAGATCACGTGACTGATGTTCTGGAAGAAACTAAAAATAACTGTTTTTTTTTGTTTTTTTTTAGCTGACATTGATTTGTGCAGAAAACAACATGTTTATGTAACACTAAGAATGCATTTTCGCACTTTTGTTGATACCATTTTGCTTCCTTGCTTTGCTTCTGGTGGGCGGATGTTGGTTTTCCTTGTAGAGTGTGTATTTGGTGTTTTCTTCCCCAGTTTTGGGTAAGTTAATTATTTATGCACTATTTGTCGTGTTGTAGCTTTAATTGGTTATTTCTAGGATCGTGCGAGCGGCGATCTTAAAGAATATTTATCTTTTGTAATAGGGACGCAGGCTTTGGGACTCTGTCATGGTCATGCCTGATTCAGAGAGTGTGTTGTTTGTAAGAGTGTAGGGCCCGTGCATCTATGGCACCGTGTGGTATATTGAGATATGTCATCGAGTTTGAGGTGCGCTATGTGAAATTTAATTAATTATATGTTATATTTAAACTTGTGTACTATGAATACTAGCTGTCAACCCGCATTCATTGGTTATATTTCATATCATGTTATTATTATCATTCATTAAACTGTTGACTTTATATCATTGTTGTTCAACTGATATAAGTTGACAATGTTCACTTTTGTCGTTCAGTTGAATGACTTATAGTCGGTATTTACTTTTTCATGCCATGACACTATGTTTAGCTTATACTGCTCAGTGAGAGGGTAGGCCCGGGCAAAGACTTCATACCCTAGAAGATAAAACGAGTCCGCTATCCGCAAAACCCTCCCTGACAATGAGTTTAGATCAGGGATGGGCAAATTAAGGCCTGCGGGCCACATGCGGCCCGCCGAAGTGTTTTATTCGGCCCGCGGAAACCTAAATAAATCAAGTGTGCCCACACATTACACACATAAAAATGCAAATATATTAAAAATAAATAGGCCCTAATGTAAATATCTATAGAAATGATTCAAACTTTTGATTCTTATCACTTATAATGAAGAAGCTAAAGAAACACTGTCTCTAAACGTCCTTCTAGAAAGTTTAAAGTAAACGAAGATTATATTTATTAGCAATATTTCGATAAATTCAGTAAAAGACACAAGCCCAGACCAGTATTTATTTAATATTATGAAGAACTTGTTGAAAGAGTTGGACTGGCTTGTACAAGATATCAAGGGTAACAACTGATTGGAGCTTTGACTGAGAAAAACAACCTTTTTAATAAAATAAAGAAAATATCCCAACCATAAACTAGTAACTGTAAAGTTTACACATAGCTACATTCAATTCATAAGTGTGGTGACGAACACTACCATTAAATTTTACATTACCAGCAAACTTAATTAAAGCTTTATAATTTCATCTCAGCTGAAAGGTGACAAAAAAAAAAAACAATTTCTAGTGAAATGGTTGAAAAGTACAAGACTTATTTGACTTATTTGGATTCATTGATTGTTGAATTGTAAATCAAATTTTAAGAAGTCAATAACTTAAAACTAGTTTTCAGTACCCTCAGCTCACCATTCAATGTAGAAGCTGATATAGCTCCGGATGACATACCTTGAAGCAAATTATGATCTAATAGAGAAGCTGAAGTCAGTTCCTTGGCGGGAGTTTCATGGGTGCCAGTAGCTGTATATCTACACTTTTGGAAACACATTTTATGGAACCACATTCTTTTATTTTTGTTTTTTAAAATTATCAAGTGTTAGAATAGGTCGATGCTGATTGAAGGTAATTTCATAGTAGTCACAAGAAACAAAACTAGTAAACTAGTTCCATGGTTTCGGAACATTATGCACGATAGTAAACAGTTATATTCTTCATACACTTCATATTAAGTACGGCATGCGGCCCGCCCAGCCCCCAAATTTTATTAATGCGGTCCTCGGTTGAAAAAAGTTGCCCACCCCTGGTTTAGATACAAAAACGGATTTAACCGAGTAGAGACCCTGGTTAGGATTTCTGAGGTCCATGACCTTGAAATCTGTAATAAACCTCAAATACAGACCATAACATTTTGCCCATATTCTTGAATGTAGACTATAAGATATTGTCAATTTCTTGAATATAACAATGATATTTTGCCTACATTTTTTTATTTAGATAATGAGATTTTGCCCATCATTTTGACTATAGACAATTACATTTTTCCCATTTTCGTAAATATATGAATGAATTAGTGTTCGTCTGCAAGGGAGGAGCTTCAAATCTCCTCGGTAGTAAATAGGTTTAAACGTTGTTACCTGCCCTTTGCTTTAAAGCCCCCAATTAATGTTTTCATAGTCTTAGCAACAGATGTCCGAAAGGTCCTTACATGTAAACGAGTGCTCCCTGGCTTAATTAATGACTAAATCCTGGACGGCCAGTCATGTAACGCAACGGTCAGTGCGATCGTCGTCTGGAGAAATGACCACTCCTGAAGGGTGAGAACAGTGGTAGACACCGTGAGACTGGTCATCAGTCCAGCTGCAAGGGACGGACGTAGTGATATATGTCCTTCTGTCCCTCAGGCTCATGTCCATGGACGTGTGTCACCTGAGGGAGGCGATCTGTCATTCTTGACCTCAGTTCAACTGGACACAGCAAATACAATGGATTTGTTTTCTTTTTGTTTCATCTTGTTGTGCGTTCTGGCCAGTCCAGTACAGGAAGGAGAGAATCAGGAAATATTTTTTGATTGTATGGAAGAACTCAACCATTAGTACATAGTACCTTTTTGGGGTTATTAGTAGTAGTTAAGTTAAGGTTCCATTAATCAACCGATACCGATATAAAAAATGAAATAAAATTCTCAGAAAGACACAAAGATAAAGGCACATTCATCGTTCCATATGCTAGGACAAATTTTTACAAATGTTCCTTCTTTCCTAGTGCTATTAGAGCATGAAATAGGTTGCCTGAGCCAGCCAGGAAAATCAATAACTTGGAAGAATTTAAGTTATTGGTTAACATGCATGAAGTTACGTCTGTACTACATAAGATAAGATAAGATAAGATACTCTGTATGTGCTCATAAACAATAAAAGCTAATGCATGTAACGATTCGGTTTTTTTTTTTGATGTTTTGTGACATGTATCAATGTATTGTATATATAGGCCTATATGTTGTTGATTTGACTGTTGCATGTAGGGCCTATGTTAGGGAAGGCTTGACTTTACAGGTTTGAGACAGCCCAATTTCACGACACTGTATCTTTAGGATAACCAACTAACATACAGGGTCATTATAAGACATGCATGAATACGCAAGGAACACTAGCATATATTCATCAAAACTCAATGCAAGAAAACAAAAATGCGCCCCGTGTTGGTGTCAGCAAAATGACTTTTAGTCCCGGAAGTGCATAGAATGAATAAACGTCCTTGTAGCTCAACGTCCTATGTGTCATTGTTTTATTGAACAACCATTTCCGGTACTGACGTTGAATCTTTGCTACTTACGTCCCTTTGTTCTCATTTTGTATTGATACCCCTGAAACAACGAGCTAACTCTAAGCCAACCCATACAAATATATGTATGATTGATTGTATGTATGTGCATGTGCATACTCATTGTATCTACAATGGATTAGTCTTAGATGTGACAAGATATGGAGATCACAGAGGGATCTGCCTTTCCACGTAAAATGCTGTAAGAAAAAAAGTTCCCGTTTCAGACCTTGTGATCTATAGAGAAGATGATGTAAAGGCCATCTGTTACTGTGGCCTACAGTTAACGAGGGTGTCATATGGCCAGCACAACGACCAACCGCCTTTCCCCAACTAATGTCAGGTACCCATTACATCTGAGTAGACTCAGAGGCGCCCGAAGATCCCAGGATTCGAGCCCCCAGTGCTCGGTTCGGAAGCCAAGCGCTTTACCGCTCAGCCACCGCGCCTCGCAACGTAAATTACTATACTCTTTCTTTATGCTAGGACTCTTAAGATACTGGTTTACCATGCTTGCACATATGATATTATCTTACGTGAATCATTGGTATTAATTCATTTGACTGTATTGTTTTTTCAAGATCATGTATCCATATATGTTGACATGTATGTGTGTATTTATTAGGACTGTGAAACAAAGGTCCAGTGTTAATTCGTGTGTGTGTGTGTGACTTAGCCTCTACTTCGATTTGACTGTTTTTTACATGTGTGTGTGTGTGTTGGTAATAGCTATTTATTAACACTTGACTTACCAGTACATAAGTCAGAGAGGTGTCCAGGCAATGTCATGACGCAACAAGAAGGTGTCTCCTCAGACCTCAATGTTGATGAGCTCATGTCCTCTGGCTACCCAAAACACAGACGAAGATTTCTCTAATGAACTTTTTAGGCTTAACTGTCTTCTGGTCAAGTTGCGCAAGTTGGACATTAATCTCACCACAAAATCCTCGAGCTAGCCGTGGTCAGCTCCGGACAATGTGACACGAGACGCAACCGTCCATCATGTTCTGGACAGCAGAGTTCCGCTGCAAGGCTAGCCAGAGAACATGAGAGGTGGGAAGGAGCCGATTGCATTACCAACATTATGCCTATACCCCGCAGCAGTGGACAGAGGTAGTCAAGAGTGACAAGGGAGATAAATATAGCGTATGAAATGACGATGCTGTGTATTAAATGATCATATGTCCCCTGACTTTGATTTGTATGAAGAATAATTATAAGAATTAGAATAAGAATTATCATATTTGCTTCTTTAGTTTTGGTCCTATTTTTTTTGTTGACTTTAGGGTTAGGGGATATCTTGGCAAATATTGCCTTGTTGCTGTTAGACACGAAGCAAAGATAACTCGAAATGAGTTAAACGCATAGACATAAATAAATATACACTGGCCGATAAAAGAGTTTCATGAGACAAAAATGTGTGACTTCCAATTTTATGTACTTTATTTATGTCTATGAGTTTTGTTTAATCTCTTAGACCAGGCATGTCAAACTCATTAAGGTGTATGGGCCGCATAATCAACTTACTATGACCTGAGGGGCCGCAGCAAAAAAATCAGTTTTAAAACAGCTTACTAGTTTTATGTATAATACAATAATTAATGGCATACCTGTCCCTTAGCTAAATTTATAGTACTATTGGCTAATTAAAAATTACTATGATTACGCATTATTTTCTTTGTACTGATGCTTGACATCTTTTCTGGGAAACCATTTTATTAATGTCAGGTTGAAGTTTGTTTGTCACTGACGCTTTCATCACAGATGACAAATTTTGATCAGATAATCTCGAACGGTGAGGTGTTTTAATAGCTTTTATTATGAAAAAGAACTGCTCATAGAGACGAGTGCATGCAAAAATAGCTAGAATTCTAGCTGCAAATTTCCTCAATTTAACGAACCGTTATCTTATCTTATCTTATCTGTAAAATTTTGGAACAACCATTTCAATATTCTGACTTCTATTCTATCAGCTCTAGTTGCACATTTCCAGCAGCATTTTCAGAATCAAATCAGATCGCGTGATCGAAAGACTAAGTGCGCTTGAACTTGGCTTGGCTACCTAGAAGGAGATTCTAGGTTCGACACCCGACTTGGGCAGAGCGCCTAAAGGCAGCACAGAAAACCAACTCCTAGATGCCCCCTCCCCCCACTGGTCCACAAATGAGATTGGACCAAAGCGCTCCGAGCATGCTATAAGCATGAAAGTAGCGCTATATGAAAAGTATAATAATACTACTAATAATAATGATGATGCACTGAAAATGAGCAAATTTAAAATTAGCATCAGTCTCTCTTATTTTCGCAAGTAACTTTCCATCAAAACCATTTCATTTCATGGTTGGTGCGCCATACCTTTGTTAGACTAGCTTGCTTTACCAAAGATAAATTGTACTGCATTTTCACCTCCTGTCATTTCTCTAAAATCATCCTCGCTTGTTATGCATAGAACAGAACTCAAGTAGTTCCTGGTATATGTCAAAATCCATGTTAAAGGTCCTTATGAATATAGCCAACTGTGCTAACCCGTTTCGTCAGTTGACTCACAGAGACCCAATGAAAATAATTCAGAATCAGCTCTGTCGTTCTTTAATTGTTCAAGCAAGCTGACTGACATGACATTTATTCTATCTGCAACAGTGTCACTAGTTAACGCTATTTGTTTGAATGCTTTCTCCTTTTTTTTTTTTTGAATAAATGATTTCGGCTTTAACAAAACACTCTTTCATGAAATCACATTTATTAAATGATTTGAAATGGCTTGCAATGAAGTTTGCCAAAATCTAGCTTGCTTTCACTGCTGACTCACCCTCGTTGTTCAGTTAAACAAATACTATTTTTCCATTCAAGTAGCTTGTCATCCCTTATTTTCCAGCGTAATAGTTTACCATTATTTTTATAATTTTTTAGGTGGCCAAGCGGGCCGCATGCAAGGTGGTCGCGGGCCGCATGCGGCCCCCGAACACCCAGTTTGACATGCAGGTCTTAGACCGAAGATCATGCAATTTTTCAATTTTTCAGAATTCGGAAATCCGAATACAATAGATATACATGTTTTCAAGGTACATGAAGTTATTTCCTCTTTCCAGTCTATATTTTATATGTCTATGGCTAAACGTCAAACTATTAATTGACTGCCTGGTCGTGTGGTTAGCACTTCGATCTGTCTTCATGGTGGTCCTGGGTTAGAACCTTATCTACCGCCATTACCGTAATAATCTTTCTATTTTGGAAAACAGTTTTAAAAATTCTTGTGTCTATTATGTGTCATCAGGATTCGAGCTCGCCCCCACACCAAGGATAGGAAGCTACCCCGCCACACCTCTTGGCACACATAATGCATAATGAAGATGGTTTGAAGCTCCAAACACGGACTCCATAATAAGCTAATGTCGTCATACCAAATTTTAGTCTAAAAAGCGAACTAGAAGAAGAGAGAGAACTGAAAGACCTTTTACCGGATAATTGCATATGTAATCACAACAATGACTGGCACTTTGCAATACAAATAAAGAGAAAATGTGGCAATATAGATTTGTTTTGTTGTACATGTGTCGATGTTCCTTCAGAAATGAAGATTATTGCATCCTAGCCCAAACGTCCAGTACAGGGTTGGAACCCAGGACCATAGAGACAGCAGTCCACAGCACATGATAGGACACGATAAGGCATTCATCCTATTTGACATAATATCGGAGGGTTTCGTTGCTAGAGCCAAGCAACAGCGTAACTTTCACACCTCACAAAACAAAAAACTTTCATGATTAAACCTTAATGAGTTTGATATTGCTTTAAAGTCCTCATTCTAATGATTAGTTAGGCCTATGTTGGCTTTTCATTTAAAATAATACTGGCGAAAATGTATGTTTCATTGTTAGTGGTCACATCAGTTTACAGTCCTTACCAGTGAGTACGAAGCAAAGTAGCCCATATAGACCGAGCGATCCAAAGTGACAGCTACTTGTGCTCAAAACAAGTTTAAAAAACCTAGAAGCTAACGTGTACGACTAAATGACAAACTTTGGTAGTTTCAATGTTGTCTTTTTAAACCTAGCTGATGTCACTTTTGTGACTTGCATTAAACTCATGAAATCCAGTATCAGCGCATTAATTCCGAGGACTTCTTAAATAAATCAAAAGTACGCGTATAAAGAAACTAACAGAAAAAGAAACACAGCCAACAAATAATAAATAGAGCAGCCTAAAGTGTCGGTGAAGCGTAGATTGTGTGCGCAATGGCCGCTAAATGAGCCAATATCCTCCAACAAGGCCCGTCCAGTCATGCGTAGCGGTTTTGGTCATTGGCGCTTTATTTTAGGCGGAAGCACGATAGCGGTAAGGTGTGTGTTGCAAGACAGAGAAACAAATGTCAAATTGATGATGATTAAATACGAAGCTTTTAATTAGATCTTCAAGTACAGAGTCATACTGCTCTTTTCGCTTCGAGCAACAAACAAATGTTTGCGTAACCAGACCTTTTAAAAATAAAACATTACTTTCCCGATCGAACGTGTATAGCATATCTTGGGAGATCCAGTTTCAGAAAGGCAAAAAGTGAAACGAAATAACCAGACGCTTTAAAATCTAAATGTGTCAAAAAAATCTTGAGCATTGATGTATAGGTTTCTAGAATAAACAATAGCAAAAAGCCTGATACTGTGAAATTCTACGCCATCTTGATAAACTGTCAAGGGGAGATTACTCTTATGTCTAGTCGAGGAGCCAACGTTTTTGACGCGAACAGTTTTAAAGATAAGTGTTTCAAATAGCCCGTGAGAAAGAGGCCACTTGTGTTTTGTGCGCGTGGAACACGAAATGCTAATAGTGAGGGAGAGTTAGGTATCGTAGGAGTGGATAGAACAGACGATGTCAGGTAGTCAACTTTTCTTTAAAAAGAACGTAGCCTTTAAATGGCTTAATTGAATGCTTTTGGCAATCAGCCGATCTGCAGTCGTTCACGTGTAGCTCAAAGAATGGGCTCGATAGAACCGTTAACACGGACAGGAGACGATCGAAAATGCAGGTATCTGGCGTCGGGAGCACGTTATCCTGCCTCAACGTGGCGCTCCCGTGGAAACGGCTCACTAGAGGAAGTGGCTAGGCGAAAGGGTAACAAATATGATTCCCGTGGGAGTGCCCATGGGCGGACGAGAGTCTTGCCCCTTCACGGTGCGGATTTGTAAGAAAGCTCCCACAAACCAGTCACAAATCCATGCGCTGTTCCTCAAGGGACCGTCTCATCAATGGCGGATTCCGCACAGTTAGCTTGGTACAACGAAGGTAGATGGTGGAGGCCCCCGGTGCCACCGAGTGGTATTGGAAACAGCAATGCCCTATAAGCATTGACTCGGGTCTCTCCCAGACAGGCCTGTGGTCCGCAGGTTTGTTTTTTTTTTTACTGTTTGTTTTTGTTCTCGGACGGATTCAGACAGGTTTTTTTTCAAACTTAGAGCTCGAAGAGCCTTCGGCTCAGCTCTTAGACTATTCACACGGTATCTGGCGTCGCCGCGCAAGTTACTTTGCCTCAACGTGGCGCCGGCGTGGAAACGGCTCACTTGGGGAGGTGAGCTAGGCGAAAAAGGTAACAAACAGGACCCCCGTGGGGGTGCCTACGGGAAAGACGAGAGTCTGCCCATTGCACTGAGCGGGGTTGTAAGAAAGCTCCCACGGCCCGTCACCACATCCATGCGCTGTTCCTCAAGGGACTGTCTAATCAATGGCAAATCCCGCACAGTTAGCTTGGTACAATGAAGGAACATGGGGGTGGCCCCCGGTGCCACCTGGCCTTCGGCCATGATTTCTAGTCCATGTGTCGGAGTGTCATTGGTATCGGAAATAGCAATGCCCTATAGTCATTGACTCGGGTCCCTCCCAGACAAGCCTGTTGCCCGCAGGTTTTTTTTTTTTACTGTTTGGTCTTTTGTTCTCGGATGGAAGTCAGACAGGTTTTTTTTTCAAACTTAGTGCTCGAAGAGCCTCGTCTCAGCACTTAGACTATCCAGCGGTATCTGGCGTCGCCGCGCAAGTTACTTTGCCTCAACGTGGCGCCGGCGTGGAAACGGCTCACTAGGGGAGGTGAGCTAGGCGAAAAAGTAACAAACAGGACCCCCGTGGGGGTGCCTACGGGAAAGACGAGAGTCTGCCCATTGCACTGTAGCGGGGCTGTAAGAAAGCTCCCACAAACTGTCACCTAATCCATGCGCTGTTCCTCAAGGGACCGTCTTACTAATGGCGGATCCTGCACAGTTAGCTTGGTACAACGAAGGTAAATGGTGGAGGCCCCCGGTACCACTTAGTGGTATTGGAAACAGCAATGCCCTATAGACATTGACTCGGGTCGCTCCCAGACAGACCTGTGAGGTCCGCAGGTTGTTTTTTTTACTGTTTGTTTTTGTTCTCGGACGGATTCAGACAGGTTGTTTTTTTTTCAAACTTAGAGCTCGAAGAGCTTCGGCTCAGCTCTTAGACTATCCAGCGGTATCTGGCGTCTAAACCGAAACAGTTCGGACAGGAGGGGCTCTTTTACCTTGATTGGCTACCCACGAATGTGAAGGGAAAATACAAATTCAGACATGGGAAAGGCTTTTGGAATTCATCCTGAGAAAAAAAAACGGTAGAAGAAGCTTGTAGGAGGAACGGTGGCTGAGCGGTAAAACGCTTGACTTCCGAACAGGGCGTCCCGGGTTCGAATCCTGGAATTTTGGGATCAGTTGGCGCCTCTGAGTCCACCCAGCTCTAATGGGAAAAAAGTAAAGGGGTTAGTCATCTGGCTGGCCACATGACACCGTAGTTAACCGAGGGCCACAAAAACAGATGACCTTTACATCATCACCCACATAGATCGCAAAGTCTAATTGAAAACTTTACTAGGAAGCTTGTAGCACATTGCCTACCCACCTATCTGACG
>JADKLZ010000167.1:21624034-21635278 GCA_021533235.1 Biomphalaria straminea
CAGAAATGACATAATGTAAGAAAGTAATAAAGAAATGACATAATGTAAGAAAGTAATGAAGAAATGACATAATGTAAGAAAGTTATAAAGAAATGACATAATGTAAGAAAGTAATGAAGAAATGACATAATGTAAGAAAGTTATAAAGAAATGACATAATGTAAGAAAATAATAAAGAAATGACATAATGTGAGAAAGTTATGAATACATGAAAAGGTAAAAAAAATAATTGCTTGCAGCAGGACATTAACCCTGACCCCTAGCAGCACCACTTTAAATAATGGAGCAAGGGACATAACCAAAATTAAAAATTCCACACACATGCACACAAGCAAATATTTTCTGTTGGTAAAACTATTTTGTGTTCCAAATATTACTCTGAGGTCATGTATTAACTAACAACAATAAATGCTCTAAGCATAAAACCCTGTTATTTTTTTTAAATTGCACTTAAGACTTGCATGTACAACCAATAAGGTAAATAACAAGCTTTCAGAAAATAATGGCCTTAGAAAAGAAAACTTTACACGGTTACACACAATACTCATACGTACATATTAATGTCAAATGTTTACAACGGTATGTACGGAATACCAGGACCAAAAAAAATAATTCAGATTTCTAAGGAGGATCTTCAGTGACTAGGTAAACCCAAGATCATCTTAAAATGTCAAAGCTCTACTATTCACAAAGAATTGAAGTGGAGACCCTAACTTGGTAGTCAATCTTATTACCCATTGTCTGTCACCAAGCTCTAAATGTATCCAATACTCTCCACCTAAATTAACTACAGGACACATTCCCACAATGTGTTGTTGATTTAGCCACAACATCTTTTCAACAAATGATGCTATGATGGACAGCGCAGCCAACAATCATTAACAGGTAATCAGATGTCTTTTAGAGTTGAAGATAATGTACTTCTTAGTCCAAATCTCCTGCAAGACAACGGGGGATGGCAGCGGTCAGGGTATGACCCCAGGCCTATCGAGATGACAGGAAGTCCAGCATGCATCTCACACGACCATGCAGCCAATCCATACTTTACATAAAAACAGGCAGGTTCTGAGGCTGAATATATGATACTAGCCAAAGTTGTTAAAACTGTTTGACAGAATGCATAGGAAAGTAAAAAAAGAACTAAGTGCCTGATAATCCATTACTTTCTTGAACACAACTTAAAGGTAAGAAGAAGACTTGTTTTCAGAACATATTTCTATTTTAGTATTACGCTGACACTCTCACCTCTTGGCCATGTCTACATCACTAACACTGTCGAGCTTCTCTTTCTCTGCTGATACTTTTAACTGCTGCTCTTGTAGTTTTGCTTTCATTATTTTCTGCAAGTATTCATTACAAGTACATTTTAATTATACTTTTTTGTTTTAGCATTAAAAAATTTACAAAAAAAAAAAACTTGAAAAATAAATAATATTGCTTACATTTCAATTATTTTTCAAAAAATAAACACAAATTAAATTCTGGTTTATTTGGGAAGAAATTATTTTTACATTTGCTAAAATATATTTCCAAAGTGCAACTAGACCATAGACTGTTTTTTGTGTTTCTCATCGAAGGGATGTAACTTTGATTATTATTGTCATTTCAAGAGATCAATTATAAAATTAACAATAAAAGAAAGGGCAAAAAGAAAAAAACAACATATTTTACCTAGTGGCAAGTATAAATAAAATAACTGAAATACAAATATATGTTACGTTTTTATAGTACAGGCCTTCTGTACTCTGATTTCTCTCAATATTTGAGAAATGAACAGAAGGCTTTTACGATAAAACAACTAAGAAAGATAACACGGTCTCAGTTTAGAGAAAAATAGTATATTGACTGGTCACACCAATCCAAACTGTTGTTCACAGAAACAATCTCTTGCCTTATCGGACCTTTAAAAAACTTGATTAATTAATTGATAAATTAATTGACACAACTGAAAAACAACTTTTCAGATGAACATAGTAGTGACAGAAATACAATTACAAAAATATTTAAGTTTAGTTTCTTTCAATGTAAGCAGCCATGGGAACAGTGAATAGTAATTAAAAACAAAAGGTCAGTTCTAAGAGATGACAACAGCAAGAACTGTTGTTTAAGCATCTGACTGGAAATGGACCAAACATTTCTAAATATACTATGTAAAAGAGCACACTTATATTTTCCTACTTCGATGTCAGGGTTGAATCCCTTGAAAGACTGTCTGCCATACTGTAACAGCTCACAAAATGTATAGCTCTGATCTTTCAAAAAAACTGATCTGGAAAAAAAAAAAGCAATACTTCAAGTATTTGATTTGAAATTTTAAAAATGTAATTTGTAATAAGTACAGAAAATATTATACATAAGAGGGAAAAAAATGATTTATAATGAATAATAAATTTCAACAAGTTCAAAATCATTTTTGATTTTACAAAATTTGAATAAACAGGGCACGCTAGAACAAATGGTTCGCTTTAAGCTGAAAATTTCATCTCTTACAAAGTATTGTGTTCGAAGTTTCTTAACCACATACTATAATATTACATTATCTAGGCATTCACTATCTTCACATTGCAAGATTTTCGAAAATTAGCAAGACAGCTGAACAAGAGACTTAGAATGAGTGGATTTCAGCTAGTCACAATAATGAGATGAATGAATGGAAGAAAAATGAGAGAGGAAAAGAAATAAAGAAAGAAAAAAAAAACAACAACAAAAACAAAAGAAGCCATTGCACATCAACTGACGACAAGGATAAAACAAATGCAAAAGGAACAAGGTTGACTATACAATATCTGCTACATTATTTCCATACACAGAAGATTGCAGTTAGCAAGAATGAGCTGCTTGATCCCACACCACGATGAAACTAAGCCAGAAATGCAATGCAGTCATTACAAAATGATGACACAAGAGAAAAAAAAATAGTAGAGAAATCCCAGAATGAAATAAACAACAAACATTTGGACAACGACAATGTCAATGAAGAAAATACAAAATGTAACGAAACACCAGAAAGCACAAACATTCTTCCTTTATTCAATTCAAGAAAAAAAAGGCTCTATCAAGACTATACGAGAAAGAATTGAACAAATATTAATCAAAAAATAAACAATGAATCATATTTTTTTTAATAGACTTGGTTTGAAAAGAATCCTCCAAAACCAAAAATTTAAAGTGTTATTAAACAAACAAACTGCACAGAAAAACAAACCCCATTCAGGACAATGAATTGTAAAAACATTAAAGGTCAGTTGAACAAGGCATATATATATAGTTTGTCAATTGTGGTTCAATGATGACCACTTTTGTCATCGAAGGGTTGAGGGCTTTGCTTTTGAGTGGATGACTAAGTGACTTGCACTGAAAATTTTGAATAAAGTGAGGAGGATTCGCACAACACATTGACCTAACTCTCTCGTCCTAAAGCCCATCCTTTTCCAGAACCAAGATATGGTCAAGATGTCTTGGGACAGTTTGGGTGCAGTGGATGACCAGAGATTTTTCATGTGTCTTGCCATAGATGAACTGTGAAACACACCCTTCTTCTTAATACTCTAACTATAAAAACTCATCTTACTCTTTGGTTTTATAGTCTGGCAAATCTAAAGCCCAATGCTCATCATCAATGATTTTCTGTAAGTTTTCCTCATTTTGTTCTTGTTCTATTCTCAGGGCACTTCGTTGCATAAACTGAAGTAAAAAGTGAAATCATATTACTACACAGATATTGAATAATAGACTAGAGATAACTATACATTATATTTTATAAATGTAACTCCTACTGACTCACAGTCTAGTTTGTAAATAGATTTACTCATTCAATGTGCTGCAATGATTTTCATTCAGATTGAAACTAGATCTAGTACCTTCATCTGCAAAACATTTTTGGACAATTGTGCTGATGATCGTTTTGTAGCCATTCTTAAGTACTTTTCCTTTGCGAGATTCTTATGCAGCTAAGTTGATTTCAGGATTGAAGCCTATAAAACAGAATGAGTAAACATATTCCAGTCGCACATTAACAAATATAAAGAATAAATTAGACTATTAACTGTGACCCAACAAACAGAAGTATGTAGAGATAAAATTTCAGGACATAAAATTCACGAAAAAAATTATAACAATAGCCAAAGTTGGCGTAATTTAGGTTGTCATAGCTGGAAATGTAATGGTAAAAAGTACTTCACTACCTAAAAAATCATTTTTAAAATGCTTTCAATAGCAAACATCTTAAGCTGACAGTACAACTCCTGTCCTTCACGTGGGGTAAGGTATTGAGACTGGCGGAACTGTTTTCACTAACAGGAGAGAGGGAGAAGGTCAGGAGTCAACCCTAAGTAAAAATCAGGAGCCAGAAACCTTTAGAATTTATTTCTGCCCACACCGGCCCATCCTCTGATTTAATGGTGCCAACATGCATTTTTTTTTCGATCTACGAAATTCCAGGACATTGAAAGAGATATATTTTTAAATTCCAGGATATTTTCAGGACTGTTTTAGTTATTTTTATATTCCAGGAGCTTTAGAGGGCATCCTCTTTAATATAAGTAGAATCTGGATCTATAATATTTATAATTAGAATATAATATATTTAGAAATTAGAATATAATGTATAATACTAATCGTGTATCTAGATATTATTATTATTATATATAAATACCGGTATATATATCTCTATATCTATATATGTAATATAATCTATATAATAGTAAATCTAGAATGTCTAGATTCTAGATTTAGTTATTAGATTTAGAATAATTTAGATCAAGAGATCATTTACCAGTCACCAGACCAGTCTACCTCATATATGAAAAAATATAATATAGAGTATTGTCTAGACCTAAAAGGTTTTAAGTCTTTTAGTGAGCCTATCTAACTACTAAAACTTAACTAGACTTTACCGGAGTCTAGATTAAAAAACAACAACTTTAGTGCCTTTAGGGTTAGGATTAGTCTAAAGACTAAATTGTCTAAAATAATCTAGATCAGGCATGTCAAACCTGGCGATCGGGGGCCGCATGCAGCCCGCGACCACCCTGCATGCGGCCCGCGTGACCACCTAAAAAAATGTTAAACTGTAACACTGGGAAATAAGAGATGACAAGCTACATGAATTGAAAAATAGTATTTGTTAAACTGAACAACGAGAGTGAGTCTGCAGTGTAAGCCTGCTATATTTTGTCAAACTTAGTTGCAAGCCTTAGCAAATCATTTAGTGAATGTGATTTAATGAAGGAGTGTTGTCGTTATAGCCGATGTAATTTGTCCAGAAAAGATGAAAGCATACACAGAAATAGTGTAAAATAGGAACACTGTGGCAGACAAAATAAATGACATGTTTGTCAGATAGCTTAAAAAAGTAAATATTTTGAATTATTTTTATTAGCTCTTCATAAGTCAACTGATGTAACGTATGTAACACAGTTGGCTGTATTAAGGGCCTTTGACAGGAAATTTGAGATACCGTACACGAGGAACTACTTGAACTTTCTTATATACCCGGTACATAACACCACGACAAGTGAGGATGTTTTTGAGAAATTACGGAGTTGATATTGCAGTACAATTTATCTTTGGTAAAGCTAGCTAGTCTAACAAAGGATGGCGCACCAACCATAAAATATAATGGTTTTGATGGAAAGCTACTTGCAAAAATAAGAGAGAGTGATGCTAATTTTAAATTTGCTCATTTTCAGTGCATTATTCACCAGGAATTACAGTTCCAAAAAGTCTTAAAACCGGCTTCAGTGGCTCTCAATTTTATTCGTGCCCGTAGCTTAAATCATAGCCAATTTTTTATGTTTCTGGATGACATTGGACACGAATTTGATTGTGTTCCCTACTACACAGAAGTCTGCTGGCTCTCCTGTCATTAAGTATTGAAGGGATTTTTGCGATGCGTGAGGAGATTGTATTGCTTCTGAACATGAAAGGTGAATCTGTTGAACATATCCAAACTGAAAATTGGGTTCAGGATCTTGTATTTGCAGTTGATCACACTGGTCACCTGCAAGACTTGATTTGAAACTTCAAAATAAAGACACAATTGTCGCAACTGCGAGTAATCTTGTGAAGTGCTTATAAGCTAAATTTCGACAGTGGATAATCCTAGTATGAAGTGAGGATGTTGTTCACTTCTCAACATGCCAGGAACTTAAAAGATTAAATTCGGCTACAAAATTTGGTAAATATGTTTTACATCTGTAATCGTTAGTAGATTCTTTTCAATGACCGTTTTCATGACTTTGTTCCGTATGAGCAAGAAGTTTTGTTGTTTGTGTCTCCATTCTCATTTGATTTTGAAATTGCTGCCGTAATGTGTAACTAGAGGTAATGGAATAGCAATCAGATTCTTTGTTGACATCGACGTATATGGAATTGGCTGCGACGACATTTTACAGTTATTTATCCTGAACTGTACGTTGAATTGCGGACATTTGCAGCCAGAATACTAGCTGTTTGCAAGCACTTGCCATAATGAAAGCTACAAAAACACCTCACCGTTCGAGATTATCTCATCAAAATTTATCAGCGATGAAAGTGTCAGTGGAAAACAAACTTCAACATGACATTAATAAACTTGTTTCCTAGAAAAGATGTCAAGCATCAGAACAAAGAAAATAATGCATAATCATATTAATTTTAATTATGAAATAGTGCTACAAATTTATCAAGCTAAGGTACAGGTATGCTATTAATTATCGTATTCTATTGTATTGTTTTCTAATTTACATAAAACTAGTAGGCTGTTTTGGAACTGATTTTTAACTGCGGCCCCTCGAGTTACTCTGGGCTGGCTAAGATAATAACATAATGTGGATACTAGAATCTATAAATGATAGACCTAGAATCTAGATCTAAATCTCTAGATCTAGATTATAGACTCTAGATCTAGATTGAGTCTAGATGTGTTAAAAACAAGCACGCCTAGATAAAAAAGATTACACACTAACTGTAACACACTATGTATAATGTGACTATATTTAGATCTATAAATATTTGTTACAAGGTAACCGGAAGCACAATAAAAGGCCGAGCACTCTTGATTCAAACGATCATCAATGTGCAGATTCAGAATTTGCATTGAATCAAGTAAAAAAAAAAATAGTCTAGATCTAGATCAATCTATCTAGATCTATTACAGTATTAGATTTTAATATAATAGATCTATCATCTAGATCTAGAGAGAGTAGAACTCGATCTAAATTATTTAATCTGCCTGAGTACTCTATTAGTCTATAGTCTAGTCTGAGTGATGAGTGTCTGTCTCAGACTCAGTGGACTCTCACTCTCAGTCTCAGTGTCTCACTGTGACTGTTTGATTGTCTCTACCTGGCCTGACTCTTGAGTCTAACAGTAACAGTTAAACAGTCTAACTCTAGCTAGACTGACTAGACTCTACTCTACTCTAGTCTAGACTTTAGACAAGTGGTCTTCAACCTTTTTTTGGCCTACTGCCCCCTTTTCATATTTTTTTCCTTTAAAAATTCCGCCAGTGCCCCTTTCTCTGTAACTCAACTGTAAGAAGAAAACTAAAAAGAAGCGTGAGAAGGCAAATTTGAACATTTATTTATTGAGACATTAAAAGTTTTATGCTGTGAATAAATTTTATCCCACATGGGAGGCGATTACATTCCAAAGGCAAGTTTAGAGGAGGGTGGTGTTACAGAGGTGCCCTGTAACTGTAAGAGCTATAAAGATATAAACTCAGGTGCCCTTTCGCCCTCACTGGCATAGAGGAAAGTACCTAGCAGCAGATGGCTTCAGAGAGAGACAGTTGGAGAGCTCTCACAAAAGATGCGGGACAAACATTTGAGACTTAAAGAAAAGCTATTATTTAAGATAGGCACCAAAAGACAGAAAGAAAACTTAAATAGATCACCAGCGGACAACGGCTTTGTCTGCAGGAAATTCAGGAAAATATGCAAGTCGTAACTGGGTTTGCGTAGTTATGTGAAACACTGCACATTATTATTATTATAAAATAATGCAAATATTTCAGCAAATTATTTTGTTCCGTACAAGTAAAGATCTGTTCACCTTTCCTAGTAGATTTTACATCAAAAAGTTGCCAATTCATTTGAGAAAAATTGAGGGCCCTAGCTTAGGAAAAGATACATTTTTCAACTTTTTTTTTTTGTGGGGGGTGTATTGTACGTATTGTGCTGACGCTTCAGCGGGCCGGATCTGGTCCCCTAGCCGTATTTGGGGCATCACTGTCTTAGATGCTTAGATAGTCAGTTGTTCGTTTTCTTTTTTCCTTTATGTAAATGTTTTTACTTTTTCTTTTTTCCTTTATCTAAATGTTTTTAATTGCTTAGACTTCAATCTTGAATAGTTTCCCTTAAAATAAATTTGTAAAAAGATTTCTTTCATTTTCAAAGTGTTTTTACAAAAACAATCCTTTTAAAGAGTAGGGGCTTAAAAAAGGCTATATTTTTCTATCTTATATTACATTTTTCATAGGGTGGTGACATGGGATAGTGACCTCAAGACAATTAACTTAAATGTTTTATGTATGTTATAAATATTACCTTTTTTTAAATATGAATAACCATCATAAAAAAATACTTTTATTTCAATTTTGGTCATATAATATTGCTTAGATCAGGTCTAGATCTAGTTCTTAAGTGACTTTTCCACAGTGGGTAAATTTTTATTTTTAAATTCCATTATCCAAAATAAACTTTTATTTTTGTTTGATAAATTTTTTTTTATCTGAAAAGGGCCTGCTTTCTCCTTTAATCCTATACCAAATAGATCTATATCATTTTCTGATAACATACAAAAAAGTTATTAAAGTTTAATCAGAACAGGGTAATGAAATGCATGAAAAATGAATGAGTCTGTCAAAATGTGGACAATAATTTCAGAGAGAAAGAGTTAAGGAGTGCAATTTTATGATGCTATTGACTATTGAACTCCAATTTTAGTGTTTCTTTTTGTTTTAAATTATGGTAATTGCTGAGCACAGACTTTATTATGTTCAGATTAAAATTTCCACAATACGGCCTTATGTGTGTGTGAGAGAAAAGGCAATATGTAAAGAAATATTATTATTATTATTTTTTTGCAATTTAACCTTTTAAGACATGATAATCTGGCAAGTGGAATTAGCAAAAATATATAAAAATGCACAAAACCAACAAAATTTATTAAACTTTTATTTAAGGTGTACAAATACCAACCATCTAATCAAAATGGAGAAACGTATAAAGAAGATACAGATATTAAAGGTTAGTATTTTACTTTTATTGTTTAATTATTATTCATATTAATTTTTTAGCGGCCCCCGAAAGGGGAAAAGACGCTATTAGTTTTGTGTGGCCTGTCTGTCCGTCTGTCTGTCTGTCTGTCCGTCCGTCCGTCCCGTTTAGTGCTCAGAAAGTAGAAGAGAAAATGAAAATCTGACATCACGATAATATAGAGCATTCAAAGTTCTGATCAGGGTTCTTAGCGCTCCTAAAAACTCCTAAAATCTCCTAAAAAATGAAAAGTCTCCTAAAATCCTAAAATTCTCCTAAAAATTGCCATAATCCTCCTAAAATTTTGTCGTCTCTCCAAAAATTTGTATCCAATATTTTTTTAAAACATAATTTTGCTTATTTCTTGCTAAAAATGTGGGGAAAAAACAAAGCGTAACTAAGCATTCTGATCGGGTCACGTTACGGGCTGGTTGTGTTAATGGCCTTTCACCCACTTGTGAAGCGCGACCTCGTGATTGACGATGGCCTGGCTCAAGCAAGCATTTCACTTTTCACCCTCCCTCACCTAAATCTTCTTGTAAGAGTTCGCGTAGAAAGTCTGTAAATATCTATAGATATAGATCTAGATAGATCTAGTTGGCCTTGAATTTTAGTAAATTTATTGATCTTGATACATCTAATCTAGTCTAATGTCTAGATTACTCTACAAAAACGCTAGTTTCTAGATTTACGTCAGATCCCTACATTTAGAATCTAGTGAAGATAATTCGCACACAGCCGCGAAAAGTCCGCGAATTTAGTGACTTAGATCTACAGTTTAGATTTACAGTATATTCCGTGATATTAATAATAATTAATAATAATTTTATTTATAAAGCGCTGTTAACAAACAGAATTGTAGGCTCAAGGCGCTGTAAACAATTACAAACATAAACATTCGACATAACAAACTAATCTAAAAAAGTTCTAAACAAATAGGTCTTAATGTTCTTCTTAAAAGTGGTGAAACATGTTGTCTGTCTCAGATCAATTGGGAGTGAGTTCCACAGATTTCGCACTAAGTCGTGAAAAGTCCTCGAATGTTAGTGACTTAGGTCTAGTCTATAGGATCTACTGTATATTCAGTGAAGATAATTCACTTATTGCAGCGAAAAGTCCGCGAATTTAGTGACTTAAATTAGATGTACAGTTTAGATTTACAGTATATTCCGTGATAATTCACACAGGCGCGAAAATTCCGCAAATTTTAGTGACCTTATTTTAGATCTAGAGTCTAGATTTACACTAGATCTAGTTTCAGTGAGGATAATTTACACACAGCGGTAAAAAGTCCGGGAATTTTAGTGACTAAGATCAAGAGTTTAAATCTACTGTAGATTTAGCGAAAATATTTCACATACAGCTGTGAAAAGTCAGCAGAGTTATTTCGGTTGTAGAAGCCAGGGAAAAATTGTACTTGAAAAAACAAAACACTAATAGGTCTAATACCCCCCCCCAATCTAAAAGCCATTATTTAGTAAGCAAATGTCAACTAAACATACAAATAGGCATGTATATTACAGGCCCTGTTTACGAGGGGGATTTAGGCACAGTTAATAAACAAGATAAAACATTATTACCTTAAAGGCAATAAAGACTATAGCATCTCTACGTTACACAACTAAAAATGTACATTTTCAACACAGAGAAGGTATGAAGGCATCACTAAGTATTTTTTTTTTTTTTTATAAAAAAAATGTAATAGCAACCATTCTTTACTAATGTTCTTTACCTTTGTTCTTTACTAATTCTTTGGAAAAAATAATGGGCTTTTTAGGTTTCTGGATGACAGTCAAGTTGTTACTTGATTAAAAAATAACTTTTATTTCTTTTTCTGTGGACATACCACAGCTGATGACATTGTTTCTGTCCTGGGTGGGATGTTGGCAGATATTTTTTATTTTCACAATCCAGTAACAATAATTGATTGGATAAATGCATAGTTTTGTGTATGTTCTACAATGTATCACACAAATGGGCGGGACACACACTCATGTAGGCCCAT